>CM056200.1:26657898-27232898 GCA_029692085.1 Gymnothorax javanicus | reverse complement strand
CACTTGCTATTTTATACATTCAGGTGTAGAAATCATTAGTATTGAAGAGGCCTAGTTGTCCCGTGTTAAAATACAGAATTTAAACTGTAGTGCAATAAATACTCAGCGGATTAACTTGACTAAAAGTGTCAATATCACAATGTAAATGCTTTAATAAAAGTAGAAAAATTTAAATTAGGAGTGAATTCATCCATAAAACCGTGTTTCAGCTTAGCTTGCTAGTGAATATTCAATAACTGATCCTGGTGTGCTATCTAGTGACAGAATATTGTAACTGCGTGCATAAATTTGCAGCTTCATGTCCGCTGGCATCATCTGTACAAAGATACCCTGCCGAGCACCGTTGTTCTTGAACGCGCCAAATCCAGATAATCCTGATGAATTACATTCATATTTTCATTTGTAACGAGTAACGAAGTGGCCAGTGTCAACATAACGAAGTGAAAGGATACTTTTTCTTTTAAATGTAGTAGAGTAAAAGTAAGTCAAAACTCAAGTAAAGTACAAATCCTCAAAAAAAAAAAAGAACTTTTTTTTTTGGCTTCTGTTTGTTACTATACACCTCTGACCATGACAAAGTGCGTTAGGATGCAACTAATTTTTTTGGATTTCATTCATTCGGTAATTTTCGAGCTTTTAGCCCCGTGTGTAATGTGCGAAAAAGACTGTCTTTGAAAAGTCAGCCTGCAGGAATAATAATAATAATAATAATAATCCGCGTATGGAATTAGCAAAACATTACAGCTGAGTTCTTCATAGTTCCTCCTCAGCGGGCAGTGTCATCTCGGCGCGGCTACTCACGGCCGCTTGGCCCCTCACTCTCTTTTTTCTCTCCTCTCGTCAGCTCCAAACCCGTCTGCATCTGCACCGCGATTACGGACCAGAGAGGTTTTCCACACACTCAGCTGTCATTTAACTCGTGTCAGAATAACAACACTCTCAGTACAGATCAGTGGGCGCAGCAATCTACCAGTTATTTTACTGATACTGAAAACATTTGATTTTGTCTTAAAAAAGTATTTTTCAAATAAATAAATAAATAAATAATCTAATGTGTTTTTTTTCTTGATTGATTAGATTTTGGCAATCTGGCCTATGATCAATAACATCTAGAGGACATATAATTATATAAGTTGCATGGTTTTGGTGATATAATTAGTTTTTCCTTAAATTTAAGTTGCCAAAATTGGTCACTTGATTTGCCTTTGTACAAGAGAGGATTTTATTGTGCATGATGTAGTGGGGGAAGATTGGATAGGTCTCAGTCATTTTTAAATCACATCTAGATGTGACAAAATCAATTGAGATGCATGTGCCCATGGACATATCTGATCGGATGTTTCTCTGTCATGGATGGAAAATATTATAATGTGTGGGGGTAGATGGGGTGCATTGTATACCCCCTAACTCGCAGCCTGTAAACAATCAGGGGAAAAAAGCAATTACCATCTCATGCTGTAAATTGGGGATGGGTTGGGCCAGTGGTGGGCCGGTGGTGGGCCGCTGCGGTCAGAATTTTCCCGGGGGATTTTGGTGTCCCACTCCGCCCCTGGTCTGACGTCAGAATCTTGCTCATGTCCACAGGACACGCAAAGAATGTTTGACATTCTTTGAAGCGAAGTGAAATTCTCGCCACGTTTTCTTTGCCGACATCTCTGTGCGAAATGCGTGTCCACAACACAACTACCCTTACATACAGGGTTATAAACCGGTAACGACAATTGGAAATGCCCATTATGCAATGGCAGGTTGTCATAATTTGACCGCACCTGTTTAGTCTGAGGGCTAAACGCAAGGTTATCTGCTTGCAATTAAACGTGCAATGATCCCATCTGGTGAAATGGTGTTTAAAGGTTTCTTTATCTGTCTGCATAAACGGCATTTTAACATGCATTTAAAATTTAAACTCATGTTGGTTATACGCACGCTAAAATGCTTTTGTGAAATCGGCTCATAGTGAACAACAACTCGTGTTTAAAATCACAGTAACTAGGAAAAGAAACATTGCTGTCAGCAGACCAGACAAGCGCTGTTTCAACCCTCTCACCACAAACATATCTGCATCATTTTATATTTCTCAACAGACTTTCCACTGTGTTTAGTTTCATTTTTGTGCTAAAAGTTTCACAGTGATTGACTCAGTTCAATTGATTTAGTTAATGTTCAGACAAGAAGATTTTGGTGACAATTTATTTGTTGACTGTCATGGTGATGAGAACGTTTTGTTTTGTGTTAAAATCAGCACTTTTATCGATAATTTTGTTACTACAGACACCATTTTGTTTTCATCTGAATTTTAGTAATTTATTTTGGTGCTATTTATGTTGCTACAAAAATGCTATTTTATTTGAATTTTGTATGTCATGCCACTGTGACAGCTGTTTTACTGAAAAACTTTTTCAGATTTGGAATTTTATTTGTTTAATTTCAGATACATTTTGAACATACATGAATATATCTGTTAATTATAACCATATCACGCCATACCACCATCAAAGAAGTTTAACACTACAATTTAAGAAATAGAAGAATATAAGAAATAGAAAGACATAATTTTTTTCATTGGGGACCCATTGAATTTCCCAGGGACCCACTCAAATCACCACCTGTGGGTCCCGGGGACTCACTAAATTGAAAATCTGTCAACATCACTACACCCGCACTGACTCCGGTGCGGCGGGGAACTTCATCTCCCACTCCTTAGCGCAAAGACTCGGCGTCCCCTTCCAACCGCTCTGCTCCCCTCTGACAGTGACGGCCATAGATGGGAAACCTCTGGGCAGCCAAAGCGTGACCCACCAGACGGCACCAATCTCCCCGCAGATCCAGAAGTGCCACCTGGAGACCATACAACTGCTGGCATTGCCATACTCCAATCACCCCATAATACTCGGATTACCTTGGCTCCGAACCCAGGGCTCTCAATTGCACAGCCATGGTTACACCCTCTATTTTTCAGGTCCTATTTTGGGCACATTCTCCCACCATGTCCAACTTCCTGTTGTGGCGTTTCCAAAGCCCAAATCCCCATTTTGACACACCCTGACACCCACTAGGGTGCACCACTACCCTGCTGCATGATCCCAAGTGTCAGGGGAGCAAGTTAAATGGTTGTTTGGGGTTTACCATGGTTACTGGGAAATTCGACAGGAGAGCCAGCATTACTTTCCAGGAGGCAGAACCATTGGACAACCTATTAGTGAAGGGCCATAAGTACAAGAATAAAGATTTGCACAAAATTACATTAAGACAACATAGACTATACAGACAAATCGGACGATACAGAAAGAACAAGAGAGTTGACATGATTTTTTATGATTGATTTACATGATTGATCTGATGCAACCTAAAATCAATTTTATTTCTTGGTCAATAATGCGCAAGTCCCAATCCTAAGGGAGATTCAGTGGAGGTTCAGGCAAAAACTTTCAAAAATACTGCAGCCAAGGCCCAACAAAACTTCATATCCTGACAGAGACTGTTATTTAAATATTCCCTCTGACAACTGACATCATATGGTTTTTCTGTAAAATGATTTACCTACAGCATTAGACATGAGATATACCAGTCCAGTACAGTTTCACAATTTAATCTTGAAAGAAGGATCATTATAAAATCTTCACAGAGAGCACATGGTATACTGTTTATAAACAACGTCACATGATTCCTAAGTCACGCAGACACACCCACCTCGCTGACAACGAATTACGTTGTTGTGGCCCTACAGACTACATTTGAACACTTAATAATGGAAATTTCCTTCTTGGCTAGAAATAACATTCGAAAGGATGCAGTATTTTAAATTCTAGGTCTCTTATAATCAGCTCCAACTCCTGTTGATAAAATTAGCATAACAATGATAATGGATGCAGACATGCTAGCAAAATGTCAGAAAATGTCATTGTACTTTTGTCTTTTTACATGAAAAAAATGATCTAAAGAGCCAGCATCCTGCACTTCCTTTCGTTTTTTTCGCTCTGCTACATATGTAGAACTAGTTTTATTGTGGCTTTTGCCAGTTTTTCGTGGTCTTCCACGGTGTCCCAGCATGATTAAAGCGCCATTTGCATTCAGGAAATTCTAGAAGCATCCTCGGTTGGCGTGAGAATCGAGTACATTGGAGCAGTACACGCGAGTACATCCAAACCAGCAGGTGACAAGGTTGAGAGAATACTGTAGTCTTGCGCGAGCCACGGAAACTACGTAGTGAAAATTCTAGCCCAATAAGCCAGTCCAAAACTGTTGAGGTTTTTTCCTACCCTGTGAGCAAGGTTGCAATTGCGCATGTGTTAAAGCATAATTTCAGTTTTTCCGTCACTTTAAATCGCCAATAGTTCATCGGAAAGTGTTTCCTTTCAAAACGTTCCTTCTCTTCAGTCATTGTTTGCTTACATTTGCAGGAAATACACAGCTCTTGCGCGAGAGGAGTCTGAATTGTTGAGCATGCGCAGTGTGGGTTACCTCATTCTCACGGATAGGAAAGAACCTCAACCAGTCAAAACAAGCCGAGCAGCTGATTAAGCAAAATATCGGATTTCTCTCGGGTTTATAGGCGGTATTTCTGGCCAATAGTTCGTGTAATATGGGATTAGTAACATATTTCATTTTTTTGTGACCATTATTGATTTTGGGCGCGTTTCCCATAATTTGGGTGCGGTTTTTTTTTTTTGCACCAATTCTTATTTTGGGCCAAATTCGCTGCAGCATCTACATCATAGCGGCGATGTAACAGACCTTTCGCGAGTACAGAACCGTAGCGCCCTCTAGTTGTGGTTGCTAACCAGGCTTGTTGCTAGGTCTGCCAAGCCAGTGCATCCGCCATCTAGATTTTAGAGGGAACGAAGGAGAGCATCCCGTTTTCTGGCCGTTTATTTTGTCAAAATATGGCCACCTTTAACACTTGGACTGTTCCAAAGTTCAAGAAATATCTACAGGACCGTGGAGTGACCGTTTCTGGTCACACAAAGGATGTTTTAATGCTCCTGTGCAGGTCAGTTTTAATATCGAGGACTGCCAGTCGACCCTGACTATTCTAAGATTAGTGCTGAGGAAGAGATAAAGAAGGGGTTAGAAAAACTGAACATCCATTGTGATATTTTTTCTCTCGGAGGATAAGTTGCTTTGGAACATGCATAATGTCAAACATTTTGACATAATGCGTCATTTTGACATTTTGCGTTATTTTTCCATTATTGGTTGAAACACGACCTGTCTTGACCGAAGATAGACTAGACCACAATTTTCAATTAAAGAACAGGAACAATGCATTTCGATTTATAGGACACACAACGAATGATATTTTAATTCACAACTTTGGTACGTTTCCAGTTCATGACATATTTTTGATATTCTAGGGTGATATCATTTTTGCGAAAATGTCATTGCTTGAGATTGTGGGGGTAAAATTGCTCTGCTTTACGTTCCGCTCTTAATACTTCGCCAAACTGAATATCGAGTATAATGTTGGTGAATTCAGTACGCTGTAGCGAGCCAGATAAGTATCACTCTCACAACTAAGTTATTTTTACTGAGCTCACTAGCAAGTACCCATTATGTAACATTGGTTTATTAGCTCGCTAACTCCTCAGTTGACGATGAATTTAAAACCATGGCTAGTTCAACCACGAGTGTCTTTGATTTAGTGACTTGGAAAATATGAGAGTAATGGCGTTAGCTCAGTGTTATCGTAATGGGAATTACCACGGCGCTAATGGAAAATAAGTTGTTTTCTATTAAATTATGTGTATCTGTTATGTGATAAATAGAATCTTATGCTCGTGGTCATGAATTTCATTTTCAGCTTTGGGCGCGACCCGCGATTTTTGAATTTAAATAAAAAAAATACCAGGGGCACCAAATTAGATAAAAATGATGGGAATGATAACTGTTGGGCATGACCAATGATGATATGACCAATAAAAAGTGTTTGAACTATACATTTACCTCCAAAAATGTGATGTTTCCTTGCATTCTCACCGTTTCCTGCTTTAAGTGTGGATCCACGCAATTGAATGTTTGGCAGAGGTACTGATGTTGCCAGGGGCAACGCGGTTCTCGCAAGTCGTCTATTGAGAGCCCAGGGATACCTCTGGATGAAGGGCAACATTTCGTCATTATCACTCGACCGTGGCAGACGACAGCTAATTAGGGGGAGTAAAACCTCATTTATCTAGTCTTTGAAGTCAAAAATTCCACATTTTTGTATTTTACAACATTTATTTACTAATTATGTTCGTATGAAACAGCATTATGCATTATCCTAGAATTCACCTTTAATGGGGGATAAATTGAGAGATACCCTTTAGAAATGCTTAATCCTAAAAAATATACAAATACATAAATTAAAAAAACAGGGAAAATATTCAAAATTAACCCCAATGAATTACGTTGTAAAATGGTAAACACTGCGTACATTTAAAAGCAACCTTGGAAGATGACGCGCCACTGCAATAAATAAGCTGATGACGAAACCACCACATGGGTACGCATATGTTGTGCGTACCATGAGGGTAACCCCTCCTCGCTAGCCACAAATGACATTTTTAATATCAATCCTTTGAGTATGAACCACAATATAAACATAAATCAAAGATACTCCCATCTACAATCTGCTAAAATCTATTGGCCCTATTTTAACGATCAGCGCTCGGTCTGAAACGTGTGGTGCAATGCATTTAGGGCGTGTCCAAATCAATTTCTGCTAGTTAAACAGCGGTATATCTAGGCGCGTAGTAAAGCGCTTGTTGCAAAGGGGTTGGATTTTTGCTGCATTCATGTGGTGTCGGGATATTCAGAAAAATGATTTTCCAACTGGGAAATGCAAATGAACACCCCCTCATGTCAGAAAAACAACTCGGCATCTCGGTGATAATTTTGGAACAGGAGTTGCTGGCTTGACTTGATATTGACGTCACATTCACCGAAAAATGGCGGATGAAACCAGTTTACTGGTTACTGTAGTTTACTTGTAAGCAAATACGGACGTTTTTCTGATTAAAATACATGTGGGTCAAAACACAGTACTGGTACTACATTTATCTACCAATTAAAAGTCGAATAAAGAATTTATTAAATAAAAATAGCTTCTTTAGAAAAATTACTCCTGGAATGTCCATGTTACATACGGCTTTATGGAACACTGAAGCTAAAATGTCTCTTTCAGCAGAAATTCACCTCTCCAGAAAATTTGCCTCAGTATATTCCTCTCCAAGTGCAGTAAAAATTATTTGATAACAACATACCTCTGGCATTGACTAGGTTTCAAATTAAAATTGCTGTACATTTGTGTCCTCATTACATACTGCCCTTGAGGGCCATGCTAAATTCTGTTCTGCTGCTTCATTCAACTTCAGACTTTCATGTTTTGGAACAGTTCTCCCACAGATATTAAAACACTCAACCAGTGGATCCTAATATTAAATGTAGCTTGTGATTGCCCTCTTGATTAGTACTTTCATTATGTCCTTGTTAAGTACGGCCTTTTGCAGAATATGACCGGGCATATTCAAATATACCTCGGGGAATACTATCCTGCCCTAAACAGCAGAATATGAGCGGGCATATCCATATATACCTCGGGGAATACTATCCTGCCCTAAACAGCAGAATATGAGCGGGTATATCCATATATACCTCGGGGAATGCTATCCTGCCCTAAACATCAGAATATGACCGGGTATATCCATGTATACCTCGGGGAATACTATCCTGCCCTAAACAGCAGAATATGACCGGGCATATCCATATATACCTCGGGGAATACTATCCTGCCCTAAACAGCAGAATATGAGCGGGCATACCCATACCTCGGGGAATACTATCCTGCCCTAAACAGCAGAATATGACCGGGCATATCCATATATACCTCAGGGAATACTATCCTGCCCTAAACAGCAGAATATGAGCGGGCATACCCATACCTCGGAGAATACTATCCTGCCCTAAACAGCAGAATATGAGTGGGCATATCCATATAAACCTCGGAGAATACTATCCTGCCCTAAACAGCAGTTGTGGGCAAGGGCCTCCTGCTACAGAAAATGCTTGCTTTTCACAGAAAAAATGGATTTGAATTTTTAGGTCTGGTGTTAGATATTTTGCACCAATACTGTGTTTTGACCCATATGTATGAAATTAATCATATATATATATATATATATATATATATATAAAACCAGTGAAGTTGGCTACTCAAAATTTGAAAACAGGGATCAAAGATTTGAAATTTTTTATATTCAATTGAATACACTGCAAAGACAAATTACTTAATGTTCTAACAGGTAAACTGAATTTTTTTTGCAAATATTAGCTCATTTGGAATTTGATGCCTGCAACATGTTTCAAAAAAAAAGACACAAAAAAAAGACTGAGAGAGTTGAGGAATGCTCATCAAACACTTATTTGGAACATCCCACAGGTGAACGGGCTATTAAACAGGTGGGTGCCATGATTGGATAAAAGCAGACCCTGAAATGCTCAGACATTCACAAACAAGGATGGGGCGAGGGTCACCACTTAGTTGCTTGATTGGTGAACAGTTTAAAAACAACATTCCTCAAAGAGCTGACATTAAATATCAAAAGGTTCAGAGAATCCTCACTGCACGTTTTAAGGCGTTTGACCTTCGATCCCTCAGGCGTCACCATCAAAAACCGACATCAGTGTGTAAAGGACATCACCACATGGGCTTGTTGTAACTACAGTTCGTCGCTAATCTGCAAGTGCAAGTTAAAACTCTCCAAAGCAAAGCCATTTATCAACAGCACCCAGAACCGCATCAAACTTTGGCTGGGCCCAAGCTCATCTAAGATGGACTGATGCAAAGTGGAAAAGTGTTCTGTGGTCTGACGAGTCCACATTTCAAATTGTTTTTGGAAACTGTGGACGCAAGTCCTCCGTCTCCATCTGTTATAGGCGCATCTGTGATCCTTGGGGGTGTATTAGTGCCAAGGCAACAACTTACACATATGAAAGGCACCATTCACTGAAAGGTACATACAGGTTTTGGGAACATATGTTGCCATCCAAGCAACGTCTTTTTCATGGACGAATTATTTCAGCAAGACAATGCTGGCCACATTCTGCACGTCAACAGCATGGCTCCATAGTAAAAGTTGCGGGTAAGACTGGCCTGCCTGTAGTCCAGACCTGTCTCCCATTGAAAATGTGTGGCGCATTATGAAGTAAAATCGAAATAGACGGACTAACGGAGACCCATCAAGCAAGAATGGACTGTTGAACAACTTGGGCTGTACATCAAGCAAGAATGGGAAAGAGTTCCACCTGAAAAGCTTCAAAATTGGTCTCCTCAGTTCCCAAACGCTCACTGATTGTCGTCCCGGAAAGGTGATGTAACACAGTGGTAAAAAAGGCCCTGTGCCAACTTTTTTTTGCAATGTGTTGCTGCCTTTTAAGTTGAAAAGGATTTGCAAATCATTGTATTCTGTTTTTATCAACGATTTACATAACGATTTCACTGGTTTTGGGTTTTGTATATATATGTATATATATATATATAAATACTACTCAAAATTTGACAGGGATCAAAGGAATTTTTTGTGAAATGACATGCAAATTTGGTAACTGGTAAATGACATGCAGTCAGACACAAAACACATTTGCACGCATTTCATGACATTAAATGAGCGGGCAGCCTCACATTTTGGCTTTTGACTAACACGTCACCATTTCAACTCAGACAAAATTTGGACCCAAATTTTTTGCACTACATTTAGCAATAACAATGTCTCCTCAACATCTTAGACGCCGATTGACTTCACAGCAATTGGGAAGATGCATCGAATGCTTGACTCTGGCTTCTCCCACGCCACGTTGCTAATGCACTTAACGTCAGCCAAAGCGTTGTGAACAGAGCGTGGAACCGCATCAAACGTTTGGTACAGCAGCACACCGTCATGGGTGTGTGGTCGCCAGAGATCGAAAGTACACAAACGACAAGACCACTTTCACACCTCAGGCACAACGTCATCCTTTCTGGACAGCAACCACCCTATGAAATGACCTTCATAATGTCTCGGGGGTCAGGGTATCCACTCAGACGATACGGAGTCGTCTTCATACTGCCGGCCTCAACTCAAGAAGGCCATGTGTTCGAATCCCACTGACCGTGTGTCATAGGCGTGACCGTTTGGATTGGGCTCACGATCATGTCACGTGGACACACAACGATTGGGCTCCAGTTCTCTTTACTGATGAGTCCCGATATTGCTTGGACTTTACTGACAGGAGTCAACAGGTGTGGCAAAGACAACGTGACAATTTAATATGCCTCTGGGGAGGGTGGCGGATCAATTATAGTCTGGGGAGGAAGGAATGGCAGGACGGACCTGCATGTCATGGGGAGAGGGACGATGACAGGGGTACGGTACAGGGATGAGATCCTCAATGTGTACGTAAGACCATACCCTGGTGCTGTTGGCCCTGATTTCATCTTGATGGATGATAACGCCTGTCCCCATCGTACTAGGGTGATGAATCAATTCCTAGAGCAGGAGACAATGTCCGCATGGACTGGCCAGCTTAGACCTAAACCCTATCGAGCATGTGTGGAACATGCTGAAGGTCGCCATTTCGGTCGTGAAGCACAACCCACAACTCTAGAAGAGCTCGGAAATGCCCTTGTTGAAGAATGGAACAACATTCCAATTGCAAGCATCCGGGTTCTGATTGACAGTATGACCTGACGTTGTCAAGCTGTCATTCAAGCTAGGGGAGGCCATATCCGTGGCAATTACCAAATTTGCATGTCATTTCACAAAAAAATTCCAATGATCCCTATCAAATCTTGAGTATATATATATATTTCATGGCTCACTTAATCCATTTCGGTTGTTCTTCAGTGTCATGACAAAACTGGAAACAGCTGTCAGTGTTTTCTTTAAACGCTCTGAGCATTAAAGTACAACTCAGCTTCTTTTCAACATCCATGTTTTTCCCACATTACGACTTCAAAGCACATGAACACAACGATGTCGGAAGAACGACTTGCCGACTTGGGAACTCCGACCTTCTGACATCACATGAATGCAGCATTAATCTCTGAACTAGAGGCTCCTCTGAGCCTGTACTCGGGCCGGGTCTAGGCCTGGGCCAATCCCCAAACCGCGGGCGCACATGAGCAGGCCCATCGCGACCCCGGGAAAAAAAAAGGAACGGAGCCGAAACTTACACTCGTGGCCTACCGGCCCGAGTAATTAATCATAGGCATGTTTTGGGTGAAAAATGGAAGAAACCGATCAGTGCCATCTCACATTCCTTTTAAAAGCCTGGGGAACTTGTGCCTAGGCGGATGGCTATTGAAAGGGCGGACTTGACTGCCCTCTAATAATAATAATAATAATAATAATAATTACTCTTAACTGCATCAGAATGAGGGCTGCTCCTGCCCGAAGTGAGAGCGTGTGAGCAAACCATTGTTTACAGTAGCCTATGGAAACCTGATCTCAGGGATCTTCAAAAATGCAATAAAAATATTTTTAAAATATTGCTCTAAATTATTTGAATCACATTCCGGTGTTAAAAATGATATGTGAATCCCCAGGGCCACAGTTGAACTTTATATTGCATTACAACTAGTGCATAAAACAAGCCAATAAAAAAAGTTTTAACTTCCAGGTCACCGGGATAAATAAATACGCGCTGGCGGGGAACGACTAAGAGAAATTAATATGAGTGAGAAAAATAGCGAGAAAGAAATGAAACTAGTGTTTTCTTTCATCACGTAACCCCTTGAATAACATGCAACAGGAGTGACAAGAACTTGTTTCCGCTTAAAAAATAAATCAATTTCCAAATGAAATGAGGGATTTTGCATTTTATTATGGAAACGGGACTGGAGGCACTGTATTAATAGATCAGGTTGAATTAATTTTCTTTTCCATTTAATTGGAGATAACGGGTCTACCTGTGCAGGACTTATCGAAACTTCTGATGCGCATTTTCAGCACTTTAAACATTTGTTTAGTGACAGTTTGTGTTTCGTGTGACAGACCAAAAATCCATGCAGTATTCAGAATTACATGCCATGTGTTTGCTATTTTGACTAACCATTGTCGCCGAACAGCCAGCCTTCCAGGGGGGATCCTCTGGAACAGTGTTTCCTAACCCTGTTCCTGGAGTACCCCTGCGCTGCATATTTCAGATGTCTCCTTGATTTAATACACCCAGATCAAGTCATTAGGTACTCCACTAATGAGCTGATCAGCTGAATCAGGAGTGTTAAATTAGGGAGACCTATAAAATGCGCATGAAAGGGGTACTGCAGGAGCAGGGTTGGGCCTCACTGATTTAACACACCTGATTCAGCTGATCAGCTCATTAGTGGAGTACCTAATGACCTGATCTGGGTGTGTTAAATCAAGGGGACATCTGAAATGTGCAGGGCAGGGGTACTCCAGGAACAGGGTTGGGAAACACTGCTCTGGAAGACCGCGTACATTTTAGAGATCGCCAGTATGAAAGAGTTGTGGCTTTATTCAGTATAATTTGCGTATACCTATGTGCATATCCTCACAGGTTGAATCGCAAGTTATCCGATGGAATTGGTTCCCTTATGATTGAACTAGCTAGCATCACAGCACGCTCTGATGCGGGTCCGTGGAGCGATCGCAATCACCACTTTGACACGTGTTTTTTAAACATCTTGGAAATAATCTTTCACATCGGCATTTTTTATTTTTAATTGTTTGCTTTTGTGGGCACTGCAGTTCGTCGTTTTGTTACATGTTACAAGCAGAGGGTATGCATGTTTTGCACTCAAAATACTTGTTATAATGCGCCCTTGATTTAGCAGTTTAAAACTGAAAATTGACTTGAGACCAGGTTTTTGTCAGTCAATCGCGCAAGAGCATAAAGCGACCTCAAGACAGCGGCTTGCCAGCAGATCGCCTGACCACGCCTCATTTTTAGACCAACACGCCCATGGGCATTCAGATGCATTCTCTATTTACAGTGGCGGTTCTAGCTTGAATGGCGCCCTGGGCAGGACCTGCCTCTGGCATCTCCCCCCCACCCTTGCCCCACTCAGAAGTAAAACTAACCACAAAAAAATAAAATATTACAAATAATGTAGAAACAAAATGTAAAATAAATATTACAAATAGCACAAATCCTTTATCACACTTCTCGCAAATGGGAAAACACATTAAAGAAAATCTTATATTTTTCACTATTGCACTTACAACAGCAAACACAAACTACACAATTGTAAAACTATTTCTAAACATTGGACAGTTAAGACCTCACAAAAGCTGAATGATTAGAGGATTAAAAAATGCAATTAAATAAATTGCATATAAGCCTAGGCGGGAGCTAGCTTGAAAGTTAATGCAGCGACTGTCACAGAAACTGCCCCATATTAGCCTATGCAGTTGGAAAGGTGAACAAACATATCTAGATGGAATGCAAGTTAAGTGGTTGTAAATAAGGTTAATGTTGTTTGGCATCACTTTCTAGGTCAAAGCATGGTCATTCAGAGCCACTGTCATGATTGTCAGTGATCGCTGGTGCAAGCTGAGCTCGTCTACATCTCACTCACACACCTCCCTGTCTGCTAGCCTCCCTGTCATCAGTCCCATGAACAAGTCAATAAACATCCTACCTTTTCTTGTAAACCGATAAAATCCATGCCAGCCGCCTCATCTGCGATGTTTCCATGATAATCCACAATTGATCGAGTAAATATTCCTTAGATGCTGCAGGCGAGTAGCCTAGAAATCTAGCGGTACCCTAGCGGTCGCAAATAGTTTTACTCCGCCGGTATGTCTAGCCACGAGCCATAGGGCCCCAGTACTGCTAAGTGATTGGTTCGACCAAGGTTTGGTCATTGCACAATGACGACAACGCTGCGACGGTGCAAAACAACTGAGATGGCTGTGGCAAAGGAACACCGGTCGTTTGAATCAGCTTTGGCATTGACTTTGGAAGAGTTAGACTTGGGCTTTTCTTTGAAAGATGAGCAGAAAAAGGCACTCAAGTCATTCGTTTCAAAGACTGATGTATTTTCTGTTTTGCCGACGGGATACGGGATATTGTAGTCCTGCTCTTTATCGCCCTGATGGAGGACCGGGTCACAGAGGTGAACAAATTTGGACTCAAGGCCATGCAACTTGGTGTACATAAATTGAGGGAAATTCGAAATGGCCATTGTCAGTTGGTCTTCGATAGTCCTGAAGCCTGGCTCATGCAGAGGAAGTGGCGCAACATGTTGGCTACCAAGGTCTTTTGAAATTAACCTCATAGGAACTGTGGTGGATGAGGTACATCTCCTTTACAAATGGTAAGAGGCATCAAGTAAACTACCTAATAGCGATAAAATCCATATTCAATATTTGCAAGTAATGTGAACTGAATGTACAGCCAGTTGTGTTACACACGGCCCCATTGTGATATTATAATCACAGCAGGCTGAAAGTCGGAATGCTCCCCTTTTATCCTTCTCTGCTGCCTGTGTTAAACTTTGTTAAGTAGCTAATATATGAGGACTACGAGATGGACGCTAGTCTAGATGGATAGTTTAATCAGACCTAATTGCTTTGTGATGTTGAATGTATTGCCAGATTGATGTAGTCATTAATGTTGTGACAGTGGTTATCTTTTAACATTAAAATGTACTCTGATTTGTATTATTATTATTGATGTACCCAAATTTTTCACGCAACAGCGACGTCCAGGCATTTTCAACAAAGACGACAAAAACAAAAACGGGGACAGGCTCTCTGATACTACTAAGTGCAATCCGCGCCTCGGATTTCAAAACGGCGGAAGGGGCGTAAAATAGGGGAGGGACTTGAACAGTGACGTCAACTCCTGAAGTTCCATTGGTGGTTGGTGGGAGGGATTGGTGACAGACAGGTCTCATCTCTCCGCTTGTCCGTCCAGGGCGGCCCAAATGTCACCAGGGGCGGGCCCTGGGGCGCAAAGGTGTTGTCTTTGTGTGTGTGTGTGTGTGTGTGTGTGTGTGTGTGTGTGTTTTTCTCGTGCCACTCATGCGGCCCCCCGAAAAATGCCACCCTGGGCGGCTGCCCACATTTCCCATGCCAAGAACCGCCACTGTCTATTTATGTAGCGTAGATGCTCAACAGAACAATGGTACCTGCATCGGTTTATAAGTAGCAATGACACTTGCACTCCACTTTGCACTGAGTGTAAAACTGGACCCTATCAAAGTGGGGCCAAATGACGTGGGCCTATATACTTGGGGAACGGAAAAAAAAAAAAAAAAAAACCATCATTACTGTGAAACCAAAGACTTCCTCCACTGTCTTTGGGGAAACTCTACTCCACCATAGTCTGAAGTCCAGTTCGGAAATCATTACTGAGGTAAAAGCGCATGCGTACCACAAGAACGAGCCCTGTCCTTATCTGTATGTACAGTTTTACAGGACAGGCTCACTATTTTCCTATTTCTAAAGTGACTCTAACACTTTGCATTCTCTATTAATAAATGGTATCTAGCACTAAACCAAGCCTCGGGTTGAATGAACAACTTTCTTACCATGAGAGCTCAGCACAATATCGCAGAACAGGTTGTCGCCCTGATACAAGCAACTTGACTTTGACGAGCTAATTAAGCCACAGTGACCAGAAGAGAATTCGAAAAAATCTAACCTAGAAATATGTTAACGCATGAAAGCCCTGTAGAAAATGCCAGTCCTTCATTCATACACCCTAAAAACAAGCACCTACGCATGAAGCCAATTCAAGTTGATACTTGATAAGAAATTCCAGAAAGTGACTTAGTGTTGAGTAGCTGCCGAAGGTTCGTTATCAAAATTGGCCCCAAAAACCAGAGGAGAGCAGCACACCCCTTGAAAATACTTTTTAGTTAAAGATTTTTTTTTTTTCCTTTTTTTGACAGTTATACAGTGTCGAGAGACAGGAAGGTTGGGGAGAAGAATGGGGGAAGACATGCAGCAAATCACCTGAGCTGGAATCGAACCCAGATCGCTGCAGGAATGACACAGCCTTTATGGTATGCATGCTTTGACCGATGAGCCACCGGGGCGCCGCCTTGAAAATACTTTTAATATTCAATGAATATTCAAATCAATATTCAATTTGAAGCATACAGGGTTTATTAAATGTTTTTACTCCACCTTTAATCATAATTCGCCCTCATTAGGTTATTAGGCTAGCATCAGTTGTAATCATGAAAAAATTAGCATCAATGCTTGGTAAAGTATAAAATCTTTGAAATCTAAATTCCACAAAACACATAGTGCTTATGGAACAAAACACCTTAGATGATAGCTGTCTTTGTAGTTGAATATGTCGAAAAAGTAATAAATTACCTTCATTTAAAATGCACTCCTCTCGGTTCCATCCAGTTTTCCATGTGGCGCCACGTTACTTTTAGCTGATTAGCGAACATTAGCTTATCTAGCTAATTGTGTTACAAGTGTGTTAAGTTTCACAGCTGACCGCTAGTGGCCGTGACTGAAGGTGAGCAAACACACACACAGATTCCATAGAGTAAATCTGAGAAATTTTAGGACGTTGGAGATTTTTTGTCAGGGACATGCTCGGGAGTGTCAAGAACACTGAAGTGAGTGCAGAAAAATGAGGATAAAATGTGTTATCATAAAATTGTCCTCATTTGTCATGAAAAAAAGAGCACATGCACACACACGCGCGCACACACATTAACACACACACAAACACAGAATTATAACAATCAAGAAAGAAGTTTCTCCCTTTCTTTTTCTCGTTAATTCCTTTTCCTTTTTTTAATATCATTATAAATTTCCCCATCAATATTCTGTTTTGTTTATTTGTTTGTTTATTCATTTTTTGATTGTTTTGCTTGGCTTTGCCCATGTACCTCGTTTTAGTTGATTTTGTTTGCCTATCCTTGTCTTTTTCCTTAAATATTATCTGTAATGTCATGATTTGTCCTGTCCTGTCTTGTCTTGTCAGTGTCTGCATTAGTCCAGCATGTCGAGTATGTCTGTATACTTGTCTGTATGACTGTCTGTCGACATACTTGTCCGTTTCTCTGTATTTCTAATTTCTTATTTATTTATTTTAAAGGGACAATGTACATTGATCACATGCCTTGCATAAAATGTACCAGATTTAGCCATCAGGCTATTTTGCATCTGTAGTCCCTGGCAGGTTGATGTTACAAAAGACAGGTAGGCTACAGAGAAATAACTAATAGAGGTACAAAAAACATGATACAACAACAGACAATTAACAAACATACAATATATAAAACAACAATTTGTAAAAGGCAAGAATGATTAAAATAGACAAACAATCAAACAGAAATTACATATGATTGCAGGTTTGATTGTCCAGTAACCATTGTTTAATGGATTTTGAAAAAGAGTGTATATTTGTAATTTCCCTGAGTTCAGTAGGTAAGGTGTTCCATGTATGTGCTGCTCTATAAGAAAAGGCTGACTGTGCAAAGGTTGTTTTTCTGTATGGTATTTTGCAGTCCCCTCTAGTACTGGCTCTTGTAGATGTCAATCGAGTTTGTGTAATGAACTCACTGAGTGGAGGGGGGGCCAAGCCATGGTAGATCTTATATCCTAATAAAATGTCAGCAAATTTGATCATGTTTTCCCAGTTTAAAAAACCATGTTTTGCTAAAATCTTACAATGATGATACGTATTTGATTTTTTGTCCAGGATTTTCAAAGCCTGCTTATAAACTCGTTCCACTGGCTGTAATGTGGTTTTGGTTGTCTGAGTCCAGCTAGTAAAGCAGTAGTTTAAATGTGAGAGAATCATGGCATGTAAATACAATTTGGAAGCTTCTGTTGTTAAATTATTTCTAATATGTCTAAAGTTAGCCAAATTGAATTTAACTTGATTCACCACTTTTTTTATTTTATTTTTAAAAGTGAGTTGTGAGTCTATCAATATGCCTAAGTATTTATACTCACTCACAACTAGTAATTTTCTTCCTGCTACTGTGACGGCAGGCTCTGGTTCTTTATTTGCAGATTTTGAAAAAAACATACATACAGATTTACTAATGTTGAGATGTAAACATGAACTGGCCAACCATGTGGAAATATTGACCATTGCAGCTGACAAAGCATCTGCAGCATCTTTCTAATTTTTAGAATGTAGATAAATGACTGTGTCGTCTGCATACATCTGACACATAACTGAAGAGGGACAAGCTTCAGGAAGGTCATTTATATACAGGCTGAATAATAAGGGGCCCAATGTATAGCCTTGTGGAACACCAACAGAATTACTGACTATTTGTGAAGTTTGACCACCTACACGGACACATTGCTCTCTATCGGCAAGATACGACTTGATCCACTTTAAAACCTGGGTAGAAAAATTAAATTTCGATAATTTTGCAATTAAGATGTTGTGATTGACAGTATCGTAAGCTTTTCTTAGATCAAGGTAGACAGTATGTCTGTCTACTTGTCTGTTTTGTCATGTGTCATGTCACGGCATTAGGGTGGGTAGGTTGTGGTTATGGAGTGGCTCAAATACATGTCTTTGAACTCAATTTCAGTTTGAGATGAAGAGAAGTTATCCTCCTGAAAGGGGGGGTGGTGGTGGGCCAAAAAATAATAACGTTAGTAAATACGTTTCCAAACCGATAAGCCAGCTAGCTTTCTTGTAAACTAATCTATATGAAACAACTGTTTCAGGGTCACAGAAAGAGATAGAAACTTTCAGACAAGATTATTATATCACCATAACCTAACAAATAAGGTATGTAGCAAACACGTGGTTTTCAAATGCTCAGCAGCTCGCCAACAATTAGCAGTCAAATACAAGCGAATTGGGCACTAGCCGGAAAAGCAGGATGGGACCGCATACGGCACAAAAGTAATTTGGCCAAAATCGATAAGCAGTCAGATAAATAGCCAGCTAGTGCTGTTATCCAGAACCAGGAACACGAGCCCTTCAACATACTCCATTGCTACTGTGTCTCTGACACGTGAGGTTATGTTGTGTTTTGGGCTGCATGAAAGATGACAAGAAGGCACTTTCCACTATCAATCCCGCCTACAATTGAACAGGTAATATGCTGTGTGGAAAATGAGTACATGCTACCAGCGCTGAGTAGAGGGGAGTGAAGTAGATCCAGTACCATGCAGTGGAAAAGCGCCATTAGTCGTCTACCCGGTGGCCCTGTGGTGCTCGGCCCCTTCGTTGCTGCTTGCAGCTATATTTCTGACAATGTAATCAGAGGATCTTCCAGGACCAGGTCTGGGAAATGAAAAGCAGTCACAAATGCAAAAAAATTGCATGGAATAAGGCTTTTACTTGTTTACTTGTAAATGTGTTTATGAACTTTAGCTAAGCTGTGTATTTGAACAATCAGAATCAATACACTGCATGCATACGTTATGCATATTCAAGATTGGTTCTGCCAGACCAGAACATTAACTAAGTGCTTTTGAACTTTAGCCAACCTGTGTCTATTTTCAATCAGTAACAATGCACTGCACCCATACAGCATGCATATTCAAAATTGTTTTTAGATATAAAAAAAAAGTGGCGTGGACAGACTTAACTTCAATTGAATGAGGCCTATTTATGAAATTCTTCTCCTGCAAAATTTCCATCAGCCAGTGGGAAGCCTGTCAGCCTTTAATTAACCTGAGAGGAATTAAATTTTGCAGCCAATTAGTATATTTAGTTGTTAATTGTAAGGCTGGGTAGATGACGGTGCCATTTATGATTTTTCAAGAGATACAATGTTTAGACATTGAACACCAGGAAGGGGAAAACAGCCATATAGCTCTGATCAAATGACCAGATTGGGGATTAACCAAGCAATTCATATAATTCATGGCCAAGAGATGTAGACTGATATTTACATAATTTAAACAGCCATTGTGTGCCTGACTGCAGAGATAGAGTACCAGCAATGATATAGTTGAATCTGAACTGTGAAACATGCTTAATTTACATCAGTGTACTACAATCCCGTATGAAGTCCCCTCTCAGCTTTTAATTGCGGATATTCTGGGTGGACAAAATATTAAAGTACCCTCAAAAAAAGGCTTTAAATTGGAAGACTCAAAACCTAATTACTGAACAAACCAGTGTCATTCCTATTAATATAAATACTGTTAGCAGTAGGGCTGTGTTTAACTGGAGAAAGATGAGCAGAGCTTTGCAAGATAAGTCTCAAAAGCATGATTAGTGCACTAAACAACAGTCGTAAAATTCCTGGAGCCCAAACTGCTTTTGTGTTATTCTCAGAGACAGCAATTCAATATGGCAATGCGCAAAACACTGAGGTTTGATAGTTGCGAATAACCAGTAAATTACAGCACAAAAATCACAGAGGAACTGAATCAGTTACAAATAAAACAGAATATCATGAGTTAAATGAAGCTGCCCTTGTTTCTGATGACTAACCCCCGTGCTTCCTTTTGATCCCTAGAGCCGTGACTTACAGCTAAACTCATAACGAAGTGCAGCATCCCCCTGAAATCAGAGATACAGTCGAGGTTATATTACAGGCCATGGACACTTTTCCTCTTGGTTGACCTTGGACATGTTCGAGACACATTGTTCAAGAACTTAACATTTAATTTGTATTCTTTTAGTGTCTTTCTGAAGTTGATTTTTATACTGGTTACATTACACAATGTTCCATGTTGAATGCGTTTATCACTTTTCAGACTAAAATACTTTGGTGTATTCACCGACTAATTGTTGGCATTAAGTGCAGGAATAGCCAATACAATCATTTTGTATTTGCATATGGGGTGTGCCTCCAGAAAGGTCTGTAGTCACTGTAGGCTCTTCCTTAAGCAAAACTGGATCCCATGCTGGCATAATGAGATTAAATATTTAAATTAGGGGGAAAAAAAGGTCACTTTACTTTGAATTGATCGGTCATGCATATTCATAAAATGCTGAATGTTTAATTTGCATGACATGTCATAATGGTGATATAGGCATTTGGTTGAATCAAACAATTTATGTTTTTTCATCAATGCCTATGGTTACAGTTATGTTAATTGTTTTCTCTTTATTACGCTCATATCAGAGCTACAATACTTGCCTGTCACTCACTTCACATTCTGTCTTTGTTTCGTGAACTCATTTTCTCAACCTTACATAGAACGAATATGCAATTTAACAGACAATAACAAGCATACATCTCATGTGCTTACTTTATGTGGCTCAGGGGAAGGGCTTCGGCAGCAGATGCAGGGCAAGTTATTAAGGCATGGTAGCTGCTTAAGCTTGGAGATGCAGAGTAGGGGTTCAATGCTGCAACTGAGGTCCATGATTAAGTAGGCAAAAGATTTAATGAGGCAGGTGGTTTTGTACTCAGTGATATACTCTAAGGGCGAGGTAACAGCTAGAGGCAGGAAAAGAAACACTATGATGGCCAGAGTGCTTTGCACTGTTCTTTGGGCTTTCTTTTTCATGGGGCTAATCTTCTCCTTGCCCAGGACTGACTTCCTCAGATTCCTCACAATAGAAATGTTGCAGAAAACCATGATGATGCTGATGGTCAGGATCATTCCAGTGAAGAACATACCTGTGAAATATCCCTTCCATACCCTCATGTAGCCATAGGCTATAATGAATGGCCAAACAAGCATGGAAATGGCCACTCTGATCTTGTTATCCTTGACACTGGTGAACACTATGGGGTGGACCACGGCCATGTAGTGGTCCAGGCAAATGCAGGTGAGAAAGAGAGGGGAGGTGTCTTTGATCCCATATGTGAACTGCATTAAATATACATCGCTTTGTGGAACATATGCGTAGATAAAGAGGTCGATGGGGATAATCAGGGAGAAGATGGCATCCAAAATGGCCAGGTTTAGAAAGAAGACATCGGAGGTGGAAGAGTCGATCTCCTTTCTGGCCACCAGCCAAAGTACCATAAGATTGGCAGGGTAGCCCATAACAAAGTTGATGGTATAGACAGCAAATTGAAATATAAACTCAGAATATGGATGATTACATTCTTCATACTCACTCGAGTGCTGGAGACTGGATCCTGAAGAGGAGTGGTTGAACGGTAGGATGGAGTTGATGGCAGAGCTGTTCATTTTGGCTTTTATTTACCAAGCAGGTCTGAGGGTTGATGTCTTGAGAAAAAAGAGTGAGTATAAGTTAAATGGTCAAGCCTAACTGAACAGAGCAATGGTCCTCACCACTTAAACTGACTGCAAGGCTCAATAATGTTCTTATATTTATGCTGATTCCTGCATTATTTTTCATCATTCTTTTCTCAAGTATTTCTCATCAAAACACATTTACTGCAAAAAATACCGATGGCAACAGACTGGCCAATTTGCACAAAATCAAGCTCGCTCTATTGATAAATAAATTAATCATGTGAAGGGAGCCTTGCAGAATTTTGTAGAATTGTGGCAGTGAGAGATAATTTTTTTCTGGGAAGATGGCCTCCATGCTGGAAATACTACCTTTCCTCTGAGCAACCACTCTTTACTCTTAGAAACTGCACAGCTGCTTCCCGAGATTGGAGACAGTGTTCCCAGAAGACTAGGTTTGGCCTTTGGGTTTACTGTATTACAGTCTGCAACAGGCTCTCACTCAAGCACAGCTTAAGAAATGAAAGAGTGGTTCATCAGCTTGAAAGAAAGAATAAGTGACTCACCTGAGAAACTGCAGTGGCTCAGCATATCACTCCTTAAGGTCAGACAGGCCAGTGGGCAACTGTATCCTGATCACCTGTGTCCAGGAGGGTTATGTTTTATTCAATATAGTTCTAGTTGATGTAAATGCATAAATTTGTGTGGTATGCAAGCAGTGCAGCCTCTAGCCAATCACAAATCCAGTGAGGGAGCAATAGCACAATACCCTGTCAGCACAGGATTATATTTGAGGATGGGTGGGTGTGCCAAAAGTTTTGCGTAAATGGGGGTTAGATTTGGGGCGCGGGTTTGATTTGTGACAAACAGTTATGCAGTAAAACAGAGGAGGGGCTAAAAGGAGGGGTAGATGAGTACCCCCTATCCCTGTTCTAACAATATATTATTTGTCAGTGATGCAATCCAAGAAGTGCATCCCAGACAAACAAGTGACGCAATGCAGACAGCCAGCTGGAGCACAAGTGAGACTGTAACCTGGTGTAAGGTCTTACACATGAAACCACAACGTTCATCAAAGCACTCAAACAATTCTCTTTCATCCTCACAAAGAAAAGAAACTGAGCACTCAGTTACAGTCAATGTATTTCTGCAGATAATATTAGGTACATTTATGATGATTTGACTTTCATTTAAATGTTTGGCAATCAGGAAGTTGGAGTTAAGGAGTACTTTTCTTTACTTTCACTGCATAGACTTCACTAAAGCCTGGCATCTGTTCCAGGAGATCTATTGTCCTGTATGTTTTCATTCCAATCCTTAGAGAGGAGAACACAAAGGTGTGAGATCTCACACAGCAGCTGATGAGTAGAGTCAGGTGTATTGGGGTTGAGTTGATAACTTACAGGATGGAAAATCCCCTTGATGTAAAGCTGACCCCTGTTGGCATCGGCGTAGCACATATTTCGGCGTGTTAACCTCTCAGTTGTGAATTTAAGGTAGATTACTGTTACAAAAATACCATTACCATTTCCACATTTTTCACGCACCATTTCTCAAAAGCCGTTAATCCAATTTTAATGAAGTTAGGAACATAAATAGTTTACAGAATGATGGTTGTCCTGAACCTAAAAAATATGGCCCTTTTAGTACTCTTTAATTTCAGGCATGGGCGTTGGAACCGGCCTGGCGGACCCGGCGATCGCCGGACAAATATTTTCCCGAATACGCCCCTCCCTCTCCCCTCCCTCCCTCATGTCATGTCAATCTTAAGTCGCTTTCACACTGGATGCAAAACAATTTTTTCGCACGCAGATTACATTCAAAGTCAATCTGGATGCACTTCCTTGTATGAAAAGCTCCCTTTCAATTTTTTTTTTCATTTTAATTTTTAATTGATTTTTTTAACTTACAAATCCCCCACCAAATGCTGACTGGCATCTGTGATAGGCGTATGCCGCTAAGCTCTTTTCAAACTGCTGGCCACCACGGATGCGCACTGAAAACCAAATGCTTTGGAGGCGCACTGTGCTTTTAGAAGGGCCACTTTTTCCTAAAGAAATGATTTTTTTACGCGACCCCAAGCTTGGTGGAGGGCGCTCGTGTGCGGAACAGGCCCGGCACTAGAACAGGGAATTGGGGGGGCACAGACATGTCCCTTTATGACAATTAGGATAGTCCTGGCTAGTTCTCATTCATTTTCTTTATTGACGCGTTTTCCAATTATTGTAATTGGCAACTGAAGACACGGTTCCTCTCCATATGCGATCTAACAGCGATTAAACCATAGGGTAAATTCAGTAGAACTGAGAATTGGGGTGGACAAAACATCCGTTTTAAACAATTATTAGTCCTGACCTGTTCTCAGTCATTTACACGACTAACAAAGGGTTCACTCCGAGAGCACTCCACACTTAACAGGTGTTGCTTGTTCTCCCCAATTAGGTAAGATGACAATCATTCATCTGGACGTGTATTTGCTTAATTTAAATCATCATTATTCAAAATTACTCTCGGTACTGAGTGAAAAAAGTGGCACTCGGCAGTGAAATAGGCTATAAAAAGCATGCGGCTCAAGCTATTTGCGCAGGTATGCAATTTTGAATAACTTTGATTTAAATTCAGCAAATATGCGTCCAGATGAATGATTGTAGTCCAACCTAATCGGGGAGAACAAGCAACACCTGTTAAGTGTGGAGTGCTCTTGGAGTGAACCTTTTGTTAATCATGAAAATAACTTAGAACAGGTCAGGACTAATAATTGTTTAAAACGGATGTTTTGTCCACCACAATTCTCAGTAATACTGAATTTACCCCATGATTTCATCGCTGTTAGATCGCATATGGAGATAAACCGTGTCTTCAGTTACCAATTACAATAATTGGAAAATGCGTCAATAAAGGAAAATATTATATACTACTCAAAATTTGATAGGGATCAGAGGAATTTTTTTTTGTGAAATGACATGCAAATTTGTTAACTGCCACTGATGAACAATATATTGGATAAATGACATGCAGTCAGACACAAAACACATTTGCACGTGCATTTCATGACATTAAATGAGCGTGCAGCCTCACATTTTGGCTTTGACTAACACTTCACCATTTCAACTCAGACGTGTGTGTTGCTTGTTGGTGAAAATTTGGAAGTTCCCAAATTTTTTGCACTACATTTAGCAATAACAATGTCTCCTCAACGTCTTAGACGTCGATTGACTTCACAGCAATTGGGAAGATGCATCGGAATGCTTGACTCTGGCTTCTCACAACGTCACGTTGCTAATGCACTTAACGTCAGCCAAAGTGTTGTGAACAGAGCGTGGAACCGGCATCAAACGTTTGGTACAGCAGCACACCGTCATGGGGGTGGTCGTCAGAGATCGAGTACACAACGACAAGACCACTTTCTCACACTTCAGGCACGACGTCATCCTTTCTGGACAGCCACCACCCTACGAAATGACCCTTCATAACGCCGGGGTCAGGGTATTCACTCAGACGATACGGAATCGCTTCATACTGCCGGCCTCAACTCAAGAAGGCCATGTGTTCGAATCCCACTGACCGTAAAGGTCATAGGCGCGTGACCGTTTGGATTGGGCTCACGATCATGTCACATGGACAAACAACGATTGGGCTCCAGTTCTCTTTACTGATGAGTCCCGATATTGCTTGGACTTTACTGACAGGAGGCAACGGGTGTGGCGAAGACAACGTGAGCGATTTAATGATGCCTACATCAACGAACACGACCGTTATGGTGGCGGATCAATTATGGTCTGGGGAGGAATAAGCAGGAACGGTAGAACGGACCTGCATGTCATGGGGAGAGGGACGATGATAGGGGTACGGTACAGGGATGAGATCCTCAATGTGTACGTAAGACCATACGCTGGTGCTGTTGGCCCTGATTTCATCTTGATGGGTGATAATGCCTGTCCGTATTGTGCTAGGGTGGTGAATCAATTCCTAGAGCAGGAGACAACTGTCCGCATGGACTGGCCCGCGCGTTCGCCGGACCTAAACCCTATCGAGCATGTGTGGAACATGCTGCAGGCCGCCATTTCCGGTCGTAGGGCACAACCCACAACTCTAGAAGAGCTCGGAAATGCCCTTGTTGAAGAATGGAACAACATTCCAATTGCAAGCATCCGGGTTCTGATTGACAGTATGACCCGACGTTGTCAAGCTGTCATTCAAGCTAGGGGAGGCCATACCCGTTTTTGACATTAACTGTGATAATGAAACATCAAACAAACACTGTCTGTTTTCACTTTACATGTCAGAGGTGAAACCACAAAGTGTTCTTGAAAGCCAAAAGTGTGAGGCTGCACGCTCATTTAATGTCATTAAATGCACTTGCAAATGTGTTTTGTGTCTGACTGCATGTCATTTATCCAATATATTGTTCATCAGTGGCAGTTACCAAATTTGCATGTCATTTCACAAAAAAATTCCTATGATCCCTATCAAATTTTGAGTATAATTGAGAACGAGCCAGGACTATCCTAATTGTCATAAAGGGACGTGTCTGTGCCCCCCCAATTCCCTGTCCTCGCGCCTGGCGGTAAGATTTCAATCAGCACAGTATTAATGCAGCTTGTGTCCTGCTTGTGTTTTTACTTCATATTTCTAGAGCGAGGGGTTAGTTACCTGCGTGCAAATCGCATGTCCAAATATGATATCTGAATTAGCCTATGACGGGATTTACCCGTTCTTGGTAATCTTGTGTCAGTGTTTTATAATTTTTTTTTCTTAGATAGGTGGACTAATTGCATTCTATGGGATGAAATAAATAAGATAAATCAGTAAATGTAAAAAAGCAAGGGACAAAAAGAACATAAGGAAACTGACAGTCAGTTTCTATGGGTGGATAACCCTGACACCATTACTCTGGACGTCACCTTCTTTTATATAAATTTCAAAGGTATTCTATAAGCCTCCAATTCATTGCTTGAACACTGTCTCAAAGGTTTATATCAAGTTCATGGATGAAATGCTTCAAACAGCTAATGCTGGAAAGTGCATACTATAGACCACAGACTGAACTAATCTGCTGTTGTGTCACGACTAGAAACACCACCCAAAAGTTGAAACTGTTGAGGCTAAAGATGAGTCTCGATGCTACCACAGCTAACCAAATCAATCCCCAGTTTCAAAAAATTTTCTAATGATGGAAGGGGGGACACTCCCCTTCCACACCATCCCCCCAGCGCCGTCTGCCCGACCAATATTAATTTGCTTCCAACGCCCCTGTCTGGGGGTGCTGAATATATAATGAGGTAGAGAATTTTCAAGTCAAGAGCAAAATTTCAAAAAACCTTTGCATTTTGTAAAAGTGTCCAACTTTAAGAGGTTTTGCCCATAGATGCTGGATCAGGCAACCTATGCGCAAAATAAGTTGAGATGTGTATTGGTTACTGAGGTATGGTGTTTTGAAATTATCATGATATGCCCCTTTGCGGCAGCCATTTTGGACACCTAATTTGCATAATTTATGCAAATAACCTCCATCCCAGCTAATTTGAATGTTTGCTTCTCATATCAATAAAGCAATTTGATGTAAGTGATGAAATAAATATTTTCATGCTTAGTAGCAGTATACTAAAAAGAGGAAAGGGGAGAGTCACTTTTAAGGTCCATGTGTACTATACCTGTGAAAAAGCATTACATTACAGCGGTAACATGGTGTTTGTGAACTCCAGGAGAAAACCTCTGTAATCACACTTTACAATGAGGGAACAAATCACTTGCTTAAGTAATTCTGAACTAATGAATGACCTGATAACATTGTGCATTAATTATTGCTGGATGTATCATGAATTCATGTTCTTCAACATTTTATGATGGAGTCTTTCTGACTCTGTGATTCATTTACAAATTAAGAGAAACAAAACCCCCAAACTACTTTTTTTAAAGCTTATTCCCACGTCCCATGATACCTTGCGTGAATAATGAGAGCAACTTCCGCTGCATTCTGTCACTGAACAGTTTACTATGGCAAAGGCTAACGCTAATCCTCTTTTTTGAAGCGATCGGTAAATAATATGGGAGGGAACATCACCTTTTACCCCTCAGACGAGATAACGTTACGGTTCCGCTTCATTCTACTATCGATCAATGGGAGGACGACCAGAAGCAGTGGCCGTAGATAAAGTACACCAGCGTATTTGGCTACATTAGCGACTCCGTTGCAACCAACTGCAAGCTATGAACAATCTAAAAAGCTCCGAAGTGCTTGCAGTACTTCCACAGCTACAAGGTCTGTCACTTTTCGTAAAAGGTAGTAAAGTAGTAAATATTGTTCTACATATGAAATGCAATGGATCATTATAGAGAGTAAATTAAGCCATCAGACAGTATATAAGTGAGTCAAATTAGCCCTACTCCAGCAAACTATATTATAAAATATAAAGCTGCTTGCTAATCCAATACTATAACATGTGAAACACAGCAAGTCCATTTTGCACATACTTTTATTTTTATTGAATTGAGGTTTAGAGTGCTAGACTATTGTTTGTAACGGAGTAAGCTATTTTCAAATTGCAGTAGACTGTTGCTACTTCTGTAGCCACATCTCAAACTGGACAGGATGAAATCTTAGTTACACTGACTGGCATTACCGGATGAAAACAACAATCTTCTCTCCACCCGACACATGAAATCATACCTGGTGCTCTCCTGGCACTGCTGTCAAAATTCTTTTGAGGACCCAGCGTCTCCTCTGCGGCGGTCTGTCTGAGCCTAGCCTGAAAGTCGGAATCGCTGTTTATCGACATAATGAAATGAGCACCTAATGTTTTCGGGACTCTATTCAAATTCAGGTTTTTCAGCCAAATTCTGGCTTCTGAAACCTACATAAATTGTTGGAGATTAAACAATAGGTCGTGCTATTGCAAACAACTGGCCAAATCACCAATATCAGTTGTCCAAGTTCAAATTTTGCCTTTTGTGTCATGGTCAAATGCCCTAATAAATTCCAAGGAATGGTACAAACAGGATGGCCACCATCAGTCAGACCATCATTAAACTTGCCATGAATAACTGTGCCATACACTGGAAAATGTTTAACCTCCTAAACCTGAATGCCCCTGGTACTGGAGGCAAGCTGGTTATAGCTTGCCATGAGAGTCTGACCCTAATACACATAATTGCTTTCAAGTTGTTCGTGTTTAAGATGACTGATTTATAATCACACAATTCATTTACTGAATAATCAAGACCAATATATAAGCCTATTAAATAAGTATTATGAAATGACAAATCACCAGAGGGTGCCAATGACAATGTACTTTAGTGGCGTTGTAGGGATGGGAAAAAAAACCAAACAAATTAGAATAAAATTTAAACAAGGTGAAATATGTTAACAGTTTGTGTTTAAAAACATATTTTTTAAACTTCTTTTCATCTTCAGAAATCATTTGTTGCTTTCAAACACCAACTCTTCACGTAGTTTACCTCTTAATTTATTTTTAAAATACCTCATAAAGAAATGTCAAATAATTAATTAATCCAGTACTTTCTCCAAACATCTCCTGTTCTAGCAATTTTTTCAGCAGTGCAACGTAATTTATTTTAAGATTGCACTTGATCAAAATGATTTCAGCGTTCAGAAGAGCGGGGAAGCGCAGTTGCACACTGGTTGCCACAAAGCGATAATTTATTAAACAAGGCGAACTCCAATGCGTAAAATACAGTGGGAGCAATAATTATTTGATCCTTTGCTGATTTTGCAGTTTTGCCCACTTGCAAAGAATGGAACCATGTAGAATTTTAATCATAGGTACATTCTAACATTGAGAGACAGAATATCACAAAAAAATCCAGAACAACATCGTTCAAATTTTATGTATTTTTCATATTTTCACATGAAATCAGTATTTCATCCATAGAACAATAGGACTTAATACTTGGTGGAGAAACCTTTGTTGACGAGCACAAAGGTCAGAAGTTTGTTGTTTTTCACCAGTTTTACGCAGATCTTGGGAGGGATTTTGGTCCACTCCTCTTTGCAGATCCTCTCTAAATCCTTAAGGTTCCGAGGCTGTCGCTTGGCTACTCGAAGCTTCAGCTCCCTCCACAGATTTGATGGGATTTAGGTCTGGAGACTGGCTAGGCCACTGCAGGACCTTAATGTGCTTCTTTTTGAGCCACTCCTTTGTTTCCTTGGCCGTATATTTCGGGTCATTGTCATGTTAAAAGACCAATCCACAACCCATTTTAGTGCTCTCACTGAGGGAAGGAGGTTGTCGCCCAAAATTTCCCAGTACATGGCCCCATTCATCCTCCCCTCGATATGGTGAAGTCTTCCTGTCCCCTTAGCTGAGAAACACCCCCAAAGCATAAGGTTTCCACCTCCATGCTTCACAGTGGGGATGCTGTTCTTGGGGCTGTACTCAGGATTTCTCTTCCTCCAAACACGGTGAGGTGAGTTGATGCCAAATAGCTCTATTTTGGTCTCATCTGACCAAATCACCTTCTCCCAAGCCTCCTCTGGATCATCCAGGTGTTCTTTGGCAAACTTCAGACGGGCCTGTACATGTGCCTTCTTCAACAGAGGAACCTTGCACGCGCGGCAGGATTTTAATCCTTCACAGTGTAGTGTGCTACTGATGGTTCTCTTCGTGACTGTGGTCCCAACTGCCTTCAGGTCATTAACAAGCTCCTCCTGTGTAGTACTGGGCTGGTCCCTGACCTTTCTCATGATCATTGATATCCCACGAGGCAAGATCTTGCATGGAGCCTCAGACCGAGGAAGATTGGCGGTGAGTTTGCGTTTCTTCCATTTTCTAATAATTGCTCCAACAGTTGTTAACCTCTCACCAAGCTGCTTGCTTATTTTACTGTTGCCCATCCCAGCCTTGTGCAGGTCTACAATTTTGTCTCTGATGTCCTTAAACAGCTCCTTTGTCTTGCTCATGGTGGTAATGTTGGAATCTGATTGATTTTGTGGACAGGTGTCTTTTATACAGCTACATAACGATGTAAGGAGTTGACACAGGTGTTTTGGGTAATGAGTTGAGATTAGGAGTGCTTTTAAATGGAAAACTAACTGCTCCTTGGGAGCCAGAATTATTGCTGGTTGGTAGGGGATCAAATACTTATTTTATGCAAAAATACGACAATAAATATACAGTTGCAAGAAAAAAGTATGTGAACCCTTTGGAATTACCTTGATTTCTGCATAAATTGGTCATAAAATGTGATCTGATCTTCATCTAAGGCACAACAATAGACAAACGGTCTTCTCACAAACAATTATATGTTTTCATGTTTTTATTGAAGACAACATGTAAACATTCACAGAGCAGATAGGAAAAAGTATGTGAACCTTTGGATTTAATAACTGGTTGACCCTCCTTTGGCAGCAATAACCTCAACCAAACATTTCCTGTTGCAGATCAGACCTGCCCAACCGTCTGGAGAAATTTTGGACCATTCCTCTTTACAAAACTGTTTCAGTTCAGCAATATTCTTGGGAGGTCTGGTGTGAATCGCCCTCTTGAGGTCATGCAGCATCTCAATCGGCTTAAGGTCAGGACTCTGACTGGGCCACTCCAGAAGGCGTATTTTCTTCTGTTGAAGCCATTCTGTTGTTGATTTACTTCTGTGCTTTGGGTCATTGTCCTGTTGCATCACCCATCCTCTGTTGAGCTTCAATTGGCGGACAGATGGTCCTAAGTTCTCCTGCAAAATGTCTTGATAAACTTGGCAATTCATTTTTTCTGTTGATGATAGCAATCTGTCCAGGCCCTGAGGCAGCAAAGCAGCCCCAAACCATGATGCCCCTCCACCATACTTCACCATAGGGATGAGGTTTTGATGTTGATGTGCTGTGCCTTTTTTCTCCACACATAGCATTGTGTGTTCCTTCCAAACAACTCACCTTTGGTTTGTTCTGTCCACAGAATATTTTGCCAGTAGTGCTGTGGAACATCTAGGTGCTCCTTTGCAAACTTCAAACATGCAGCAATGGTTTTTTTTGGACAGCAGTGGCTTCCTCCGTGGTGTCCTCCCACGAACTCCATTCTTGTTTAATGTGTTACTTGTCATAGATTTGCGAACAGAGATGTTAGCATGTGCCAGAGATTTCTGTAAGTCTTTAGCTGACACTCTAGGATTCTTCTTCACCTCATTGAGCATTCTGCGCTGTGCTCTTGCAGTCATCTTTACAGGACGGCCACTCCTAGGGAGAGTAGCAACAGTGCTGAACTGCCTCCATTTTTAGACAATCTGTCTTACCTCAGACTGATGAACATCAAGGATTTTAGAGATACTTTTGTAACCCTTTCCAGCTTCATGCAAGTCAACAATCTTAATCGTAGGTCTCCTGAGAGCTCTTTTGTGCGAGGCATGGTTCATATCAGGCAATGCTTCTTGAGAATAGCAAACCCAAAACTTGTGTTTGTTTTTCATAGGGCAGGGCAGCTTTAACCAACACCTCAAATATCGTCACACTGATTGGACTCCAGGTTGGCTGAGTCCTGACTCCGATTAGCTCTTGGATAAGGCATTAGCCTAGGGGTTCACATACTTTTTCCACCCTGCACTGTGAATGTTTACATGTTGTGTTCAATAAAAATATGAAAACATATTATTGTTTGTGAGGTATTAGTTTAAGAAGACTGTTTGTCTATTGTTGTGACTTAGATGAAGATCAGATCACATTTTATGACCAATTTATGCAGAAATCTGGGCAATTCCAAAGGGTTCACATACTTTCTCTTGCAACTGGATAAAATTTATACGATGTTGTTCTTCTACACAACTCTAACTGTGTAACTCTACACAGTTCCATTCTTTGTAAGTGGGCAAACCGACAAAATCAGCAAGGGATCAAATAATTATTGCTCCCACTGTATGTACCTGCCAAACAAGGTGAATTAGGTTTAGGTTTAGGTTTATTATTATAGAGCCCTTTAAAACAACAACAGTTGACCAAAGTGCTGTACAAAACCAAATAAATAGTATAAAAGTTAAGCATAAAAAGAAAACAAATCAGGGACACAGGCAAGAACACACATTACACAGAGACACACTTATACAAAGTCAAAAGCCAGGGAACAGAAATGTGTTTTCAGGAGGGATTTGAAAATAGGCACTGAAGGGGCAAGCCTTACATGCAAAGGGAGTTCATTCCACAGCTTTGGACCAATAACTGCAAAGGCACGATCCCCCCTGCTCTTTAACCTTCAGGGTGGGATGGTTAAAAGTAGTTGGTCAGTAGACCTCAGTGCCCTCAAGGATGTGTAAGGATGTAGGAGATCTGATATATAGGGCGGAGCCAGTCCTTTCAGAGATTTGAAAACAAATAGCAGAATTTTAAAATTTATCCTAAAGCGAACAGGGAGCCAATGAAGAAACGCAAGTACAGGAGTGATGTGCTCTCACTTGCTTGTTCTAGTCAGAAAGCGGGCGGCAGCGTTTTGAACTAGCTGAAGCCTGGATAAAGAGGAGCAGCTAATGCCAGCATATAGTGCATTACAATAATCAAGGCGAGAAGTAATAAAAGCATGTATGGCAGTCTCCAGGTTACCAGGCAATAAAAAAGGTTTAACTTTAGCTAAGAGCCTTAAGTGGTAGAAGCTGGATTTGACCACATTTTTTATTTGTTTATCCAGTTTAAAATCTGAGTCAAGAGCTACACCTAGATTTTTGACACAGTCTTTAACATAAGGACCCAGGGGGCCCAAGTCCAGACAATTTTTACAGGCCTTACTAGGTTTTCATAATAAAACCTCTTTTTTATTCTCGTTTAAGTTTAAAAAGTTTTGATGTCGTCAAGACAGTCCAAGAGCTGTTTAACTGACTGAGAGTCTGTGAGCTTCAGTGCCATATAGATTTGGGTATCGTCTGCATAGCAGTGATAGGAGATGTTGTATTTTCTTAGGATAGAACCCAAGGGCAGAAGATATAGGGAATAAAGGATAGGTCTGAGAACGGACCCCTGGGGGACCCCATAGGGGAGGGATGCTGAGGAGGAAGTGTGTTCTCCAATATTGACAGAGAAACTTCTGTTGGCAAGATATGATTTGAACCACTCTAGAGCAGTTCCCTTGATACCAGCCCACTGTTCTAGGCGATGTATTAAGATGTTGTGATCTACTGTGTCAAATGCTGCTGCAAGATCTAGGAGTACCAGGATCGCACAGTCACCTCTGTCAATGATTTGTAGCAAGTCATTAAATACTTTAAGGAGTGCTGACTCAGTACTGTGACGAGCTTTAAAACCAGATTGAAATGGCTCTAGTAGTCTATGTGTCTCTAAATAGGACTGAAGTTGCTTCAATACAATCTTCTCCAATAATTTGGATAGAAAAGGCAGCTTGGATATAGGCCTGTAATTGGAAAGAACTGTGGTATCCATATTAGGTTTTTTAATTAAAGGATGGACAACAGCATGCTTAAAATGCCCAGGCACAATGCCTGTGGTGAGGCTGCTGTTCCTGATAGATAAAATACTAGCTCCAGTGGTCTCAATAGTATCTATAATGAGATGGGGAGGGATGGTGACTGTAGGCCCAGTTGAGGTTTTCAGCTGCCCAATGATTTAATGGAGGTGGGAAAGAGGCACAGGCTCAAATTTATTAAAAACTGTGGGACATGTGACAACGATGGATGGATCATTAGAGGGGGGAGATGCAAGAGTTCTGATGCTCGAAATTTTATTCACGAAAAAATTCAAAAAATTTTTCACAGTTAGAGGGAGTGGCATCACTCCAGGTAGACTGGGGTGCATTTAGTGCAGTGTCAATGGTATTAAATAATGTGCGAGGGTTGTTGTGGTTCTGTAGGACAATGTTGGTAAAATATTTGGTCTTTTCATATTTAACGACTCTTTGATATTTGACCCAGGTGTCTTTTAAGATATCGAAAGATACTTGCAGTTTATTTTTTTTCCATTTACGTTCGGCCCTCCTGCACTCACGTCTGCTTGCGCGTGTGACAGCACTCAGCCAAGGTTCTCTTTTATTTTTTGGCTGCATTTTTTTAACAGGGGCTACGGTGTGGAGAATGTTAAGACATGTAGAGTAGAAAGAGGAGGTCAGGTTGGCCGGATTTTGGCATTCCACTCTGTGATCCTCAGCAACAGTTGAGAATGCTGCTGAGAAACGAGCAGCAGTGGTTGAGTTAAAAACACGGCAGTAGCGCGCAGGAGCGCATCGCTGAACATTAAAGCTGGAGAGGGAGATTTCGAATAAAACAGGCCTATGGTCTGAAAAGACAGCATCACAAATTTTAACGTTAAATACAGATAACCCACAAGATAAGACCAAGTCTAACGTGTGCCCATGCGCGTGAGTGTATTCAGCCACAGATTGTGTGAGACCAAAAGATTCAATAAGATTAAGAGAGTCTTTAGCCATCAGCTTCGAGGGGCAGCAGATGTGTACGTTAAAATCACCTACAATTAGAACACGATCATACTTTAGCATGATTTCCGACAGGAAATCAGAAAAGTCATTGATGAAGTCTCTGTTGTATTTCAGTGGACGATAGATCACGGGAACTGAAATAGGTATAATACAGGTTGGGAAGGCTCGAGCTCAAACACATTAAGCTTTGAAAAAGTAGAGAAATGGAAGTCCAATAGTTGCTTACACTTAAAACAGTTTTTAAAAACAGAGGCTACGCCACCTCCACGTCCAGTCATCCTTGGGGAACTGAAATATCACATGACAAGGGGGCATGGCGCACTGAGTCGTTTGGCGTCCGCATGTCAGAGAATCTAATGACTAATTGCCTTTAAAACTCAATGTTTTGAAAATAAAACCAGGAATTCACTTTCCAAACAAAAATGGGCTTTTATGTCAAGTCAAGGTTGTTCCAGAGAAACAAGACAGACGGTGAAACAATGAGAGGCTGTCTGGCGTTTAACTGAAGAAAGCACGGGAGACAGTGTAGATCCACCTGCCTGGACCAAAGAGCTGCTGAGACAGGTTACGTCTTTGAACGACTCCTTCCAACATAAGTTTGACGAATTAAGTAATTCAATGAAAGAGATCAAAAAAGATACCCGAGCCATTGTGAACAGAGTGGGGAATGCAGAAAAAAGTATCGGGTCTTTGGAGGACAAACAAGTGGGGAACGACTGATAGAAATTAATATGAGTGAGAAAAATAACGAGAAAGAAATGAAACTAGTGTTTTCTTTCATCACGTAACCCCTTGTATAACATCCAACAGGAGTGACAAGAGCTTGTTTTCCCTGAAAAAATAAATCAATTTCCAAATGAAATGAGGGATTTTGCATTATATTGTGGAAACGGGACCGCAGGCACAGTATTAATAGATCAGGTCGGATAAAAATTTTTTTCAACGTAATTATAGATAAAGGGTCTACCCGTGCAGGACTTATCTAAACTTCTGAGGCGCATTTTCAGCACTTCAAACATTTGTTCAGTTACAGTTTGTGTTTCGTGTGACAGACCGAAAATCCATGCAATATTCAGAATTACATGCCATGTGTTTGATATTTTGATGAACCATTGTTGCCGAACAGCCAGCCTTCCAGGGGGGATCCTCTGGAAGACCGCGTACATTATAGAGATCGCCAGTATGAAAGAGTTGTGGCTTTATTCAGTATAATCTGCTTACACCTATGTGCATATCCTCACAGGTTGAATCGCAAATTCTCCAATGGAATTGGTTCCCTTATGATTGAACTAGCTAGGATCACAGCATGCTCTGATGCGGGTCCGTGGAGCGATCGCAATCACCATTTTGACACGTGTTTTTTCAACATCTTGAAAACAATCTTTCACATCAGCATTTTAATTTTTAATTGTTAATTGTGTGGGCGCTGCAGTTCGTCCTTTTGTTACATGTTACAAGCAGAGGGTACGCATGTTATACACTCAAAATACTTGTTGTAATGCGCCCTTAAATTAGCAGTTTAAAACTGATTATTGACTTCAGACCAGGTTTTTGTCAGTCAATCACAAAGGGCATAAAGCAACTTCAAGACAGCAGCTCGCCAGCAGATCGCCTGACCACGCCTAATTTTTAGACCAACACACCCATGGGCACTCAATGTGGCACAAATACATTCTCTATTTACAGTGGCGGTTCTAGCTTGAATGGCACCCTGGGCAGGACCCCCCTCTGGCATCACCCCGCTTTGCCCCACTCAAAAGTTAGTAAAACTAACCACAATAGAATAAAATATTACAAATAATGTAGAAACAAAATGTAAAATAAATATTAAAAATAGCACAAATCCTTTATGACACTTCACACAAATGGGAAAACACATGAAAGAAAATCTTATTTTTTCACGATTGCACTTACAACAGCAAACTCAAACTACACAATTGTAAAACTATTTCTAAACATTTGACAGTTAAGACCTTACAAAAGTTGAATGATGAGAGGATTAAAACATGCAATTAAATAAATTGCATATAAGCCTAGGCGGGAGCTAGCTTGAAAATTAACGCAGCGACTGTCACAGAAACTGCCCCATATTAGCCTATGCAGTTGGAAAGGTGAACAAACATATCTAGATGGAATGCAAGTTAAGTGGTCGTTAATAAGGTTAATGTTGTTTGGCCTAAATTTCTAGGTCAAAGCATGGTCATTCAGAGCCACTGTCATGATTGTCAGTGATCGCTGGTGCAAGCTGAGCTCGTCTACATCTCACTCACACACCTCCCTGTCTGCTAGCCTCCCTGTCATCAGTCCCATGAACAAGTCAATGAACATCCTACCTTTTCTTGTAAACCGATAAAATCCATGCCAGCCACCTCATCTGCGATGTTTCCACGATAATCCACAAGTGATAGAATAAATATTCCTTAGATGCTGCAGGCGAGTAGCCCAGAAATCTAGACGTACCCTAGCGGTAGCAAATAGTTTTACTCCGCCAGTACATCTAGCCACGAGCCATAGGGCCCCAGTACTACTAAGTGATTGGTTCGACCAAGGTTTGGTCGGACCAATCACAATGCTCTCTGTCGTTGGGCGGGCTTAGCACGATGACGACAATGCTGCGAGGGTGCAAAATAACTGAGATGGCTGTGGCAAAGGAACACTGGTCGTTTGAATCGGCTTTGGCATTGACTTTGGAAGAGTTAGACTTGGGCTTTTCTTTGAAAGATGAGCAGAAAAAGGCACTCAAGTCATTCGTTTCAAAGACTGATGTATTTTCTGTTTTGCCGACGGGATATGGCAAAAGTTTAATTTACCAGCTGGCTCCGCAGGTAGCTTAACGAATGGGAGTCAGTGAAAACCCACTGGTTGTAGTCTCGCCGTTGATTGCCCATATGGAGGACCGGGTCACAGAGGCGACCAAATTTGGACTCAAGACCATGCAACTTGGTGTACATAAATTGAAGGAAATTTGAAATGGCCATTGTCAGTTGGTGTTACAACCCTGGCCGTATTTTGGGTTTATTTTTTTATTGCCGTTTTGCTGTTACAAATTGAAGTCCTTGTTCCAATGCTCTTGCAGTCTGCTAATTGACAGGTACGGATCCAGCGCAGATTGGCTGAGCTGCAGAGGTGTGGTTGTCGCGGATTGGCTGTCTCTGGGGGCTTGGCTATATAAACCCTGGATCCGCAGGAAGCCAAGAGAATCAATGCAGGCGGCTTGGCGTTGGTGCTCATCTTTTAGGTTAACTGCATATTTGTCATTGAGTGCGAACTATGAAATGTGTCTGACACGATCTCGAAACCTTGTGTTCGGTAATAATTGTTGTTTCATTCTGTATGGTGCCTATCTAGACGGAAAAATGAGAAAAGCTTATTGCGGATTGTTGACTGCATTGTTGTTAACCTGTAAACTTGTGTTCTAAAGACCCAGACCTAGTAGCCGCGTTTCTGTTCTGTATAATATCTTGAATTGCTGACTGCATTGTTGTTAACCTGTAAACTTGTGATCCAGACCTGGTAGCCGCATTTCTGTTAATTGACCAAAATTTCGAATTGCTGACTGTATTGTTGTTAACCTGTAAATCTGTGTTGAGACCTCCGTCGGTTACACTGCTGTTTTCGGTATAGTGAAGCTGTAGGAGTGAGCTGCCATTTTATTTGAAAAATCTTTTCTCCTGTTTATTGGCCAGACCAGGGAGTCCGAATATATGTACTTTTCTTTTGTTTTTTTTTTTCTCGCGCAACAGAATCCGAATCGGGAAGTTAGTTCCTATTTCTTTGTTTATTATGTTGGCCTGGGCTCGCTCTGAAGCTAAGCTTCACTGATGACTAAAGAGTGGGAAAAGGAAAAGTGAGAAAATAAACCGCGCCCTTTTTGCTTTCACATTTTGGTCATATTCTTTTGTGTAGCGTCCGCATTCCCCTAGATCAGGGCGTAACATAAGTGGGGGCTCGTCCTTGCCCGTTTCTTCTCCCCTGTTTGGTGTGTTCTTGTTTCTGCTTGACAGGTTTTATTTTTACTGTGGAAGAGTTTGTCATGTTTGACATGGATGAGTTTGTGCAGAATCCCACTCTTGAAAAATTGAACAGATGCACTAAGGCGGATTTGTTGTTGGTCACCAATTTCTTTGATGTTTCTGTGCCTTTGAACGCACGTAAGGTAGAAATTAAGCAGTCTTTGGCTGAGCAGTTGGTGCGGAAGGGTGTAATATCCCCGGTTGAATCTCAGTTGCCTACTGTGCCTGGAGGTGCGCGTTAAGGGGGAAAGCCGGGTATTGCAACAGTCCCGCAGCCTCCCAGTGGTCGGGTGGAGTTGGGGGCGGAGGCCCCTGCTTTCATTCAGACTACCAGCATGGATGCACTGGCAATGCTACAGGCTGGGGTGGACACAGAGGATTTAAAATTGGCTCTCTGCCTAAAGGAGGTTGAGCTTGTAACTAAAACGCGTGAGGTGAAGCTCATGCATCTCCGCATACGAGCTCTGGAACTGAACAGACCTCTGCCGCAGGCCACGTCCACCCCTGTGAGTATGCACCTTCCACCCACCCCTTCTGACCAGTTCGACGTCAGCCGATAAATTTCCTTGGTTCCGCCTTTTAAGGAGAGCAAGGTGGATTCTTTCTTTAATACATTTGAACATATTGCGGTCACCTTGCGTTGGCCCAAGGATTTGTGGAGCCTATTATTATAGTGCTAATTGGTTGGGAAAGCATAGGAAGTCTGCGCAAGCTTATCCATCGATCAAAGCTTAGACTATGACATTGTAAAGTCCACAATATTGCGGGCTTATGAGTTAGTTCCAGAGGCTTATCGGCAAAAGTTCCGTGCTTGTGTGAAGTCCGCATCTCAGACGCATGTGGAATTTGCAAGGGAGAAGACTGTTTTGTTTGATAAATGGTGTGCAGCGACTAGGGTTACAAATTTTGATCAGCTCCATGAACTTGTGTTGTTGGAGGATTTTAAAAACTGCTTACCAGAAAAATTGATAGTGTTATGACTCGAAAATCACAACAAAGAAAACCAGCAATGACAACTTAAACAAATTTATTCTTCACTGAAAAAAAACTTCTCCAAAAAAATTTCCACTGTTCAATCCTCTAATAACACTCTAATGCCACTATGTAACTCTGTTGCCAAAACTAAAACTCTGCTCTTTTTTCTGACCAAAATCACAGCATTTATATAGACTAGCAACATTCTGGAAAGATCTACAGGATTCCTTGGGTAATCCCGCCCCCTCCAGGCAGAAAGATACAAGAAGCTTCTAAAAAGCACTAGTCTATTTCAAAGAAATGATATTACATCAGATGTTTTGCTACAAAAACACCACTAGAGGGTGCTGCAGAACAAAATAAATATAGCTGGCCAGCAAGGCAGCAAAAACAGCATGTAACAAATCTCCATTTACAAATGAAGTATAATGCTGTACATAAAATACTCATACATAACATCTCCCCTCTTTAAGAAAAGAAAGGTTTGCTTAAAGCTTTCTTTTGTTAAAATTAACACAGTTTTAAAATCAGTATAATCTTGAACTTTACACAAAAGTATAATTGATCATTATAGCAATCATATACATAACAACCAGTGCAATTTTCACAATCAAATAGAAAAGAAAAATTTACATTTTTCACAATTAAATAAAGAAATAAAATTACATGCGTGAAAGTGTATCTGGGATAACATTATCTTTTCCCCTGATGTGAGAAATATCCAAATCATACTCTTGCAAGAGTAAACTCCATCTCAGTAATCTTTGATTCTTGTTTTTGCTCTTATGCAAGAATGTGAGGGGATTGTGATCACTGAAGACCTTGATGGAAGTAGCTGAACAAGTCAAACAGACTTCAAAATGTTGTAAAGCTAAAACAAGTGCCAAACATTCTTTTTCAATTGTTGAATAGTTTTTCTGATGTTTGTCAAACTTTTTGGAAAAGTAACAAACAGGATGATCTACTCCATCAGTGTCTTCTTGCAGTAAAACCTCTGTTAGAGGGATCTGCCAGAAGCCCTTGAGGAGATCAAATTTGGTGACATACTTTGTCCAACTTTATCAATGCAGTCATCAATCCTTGGAATAGGATATAAGTCAGTTTTTGATAGAGCGTTCGCTTTCCTATAGTCCGTCACCATTCTATATGTTCCATTGGGTTTCGGAACAAGGATGCATGGAGAACTTCAGTCACCGTTACTTGGTTCAACAAAGTCATTTTCAAGCAGGTATTTGACTTCTTGTTTAAGGTATTTCTGCTTCTCTGGATTCATTCTGTAAGGCTGCTGTTTTACAGGCTTGGCATCATCTTGTAGGATGACATCATGGTAAACCATATCAGTCCTTGATGGAACGTCAGGGAGTATGTGATGATATTCAAATATGAGCTGCTTTAGCGGTTGTTGTTGAAAAGGGTCCAGGTGGGACAACTTGCTGTCAATATTTTGAAGAATGTCTGAATTTTCAAGTTTGGCTGGACCAGGTTCATTTTCCAACAGGCAGTCACAATCTTCTTCAGAATTTTCCAGTTCAATTGTATTTGCCACGTTGACTGGCTTTTGTAGAGAGTCTCTGTCAATGTATTCTTTCAGCATGTTGATGTGACACATTTGTTTTTGTTTCCTCCTTCCAGGGGTTAAAATGATGTAATTTAGATCACTGACCTTTTTGAGGACAGTGTAAGGGCCGAAATATCGGGCTCTTAGTGGGTTTCCAGGAACTGGCAAAAGCGCCAGGACTTTGTCACCAGTTTTAAAACTTCTATCTTTTGAATGAAGGTCATATCTGGCTTTCATTTTACCCTGATCCTCTTTGAGATTAGACTTAGCAAAGTCACAAGCCTTAGAGAGACGATTACAGAAGTCAGAGACATACTGAAGCAAGTTCATTGGGACATCATCTTCAGCCAGCAACTTTTTCTTCAGAAGCTTCAGAGGTCCACGGACTGTATGACCAAAAACAAGCTCAAAAGGACTGAACTCAAGAGACTCCTGAACAGCTTCACGGGCAGCAAACAGAAGAAGATGGACACCTTCATCCCAGTCTTTCTCTGTGTCAAGGCAGTAGGTCCTTATCATGTTCTTCAGGGTTTGATGGAACCTCTCTAAAGCACCTTGACTTTCAGGATGGTAAGCTGATGACCTGTATTGTTTAATACCAAGCTCATGCATAAGTTGTTGAAATATGCCAGACATGAAATTTGACCCTTGGTCAGACTGAATAGACTTAGGAAGACCAACAAAGCAAAAAAACTTGGTAAGAGCCTTGATGATAGTCTTTGCCTTGATATTACAAAGTGGAATTGCCTCAGGAAACCGGGTGGAAGCACACATGATAGTCAGTAGGTACTCACAACCAGACCTAGTCTTCGGCAATGGTCCAACACAGTCAATGATGATCCGACTGAAAAGTTCTTCAAAAGCAGGAATGGGCTTAAGTCGAGCCTTTGGAATATTCTGGTTCGGCTTCCCAACAATTTGACAAGTATGATAGGATTTGCAGTACTCCTGTACATCAGATCTCATGGAAGGCCAGAAGAAATGATTCCTGACACGTTGAAGGGTCTTCTTGATACCCAAATGACCTGACATAGGATTGTCATGGGCCAGACTAAGAGTTTCTTGACGATAAGACTTTGGAAGCACAATTTGATGGGTGATCATCCACTCTTCATCTACAGATACATCAGGTGGACGCCATTTTCTCATAAGCACACCATTTTTGTAGTAAAAACAGACAGGAACTTGAGTAGCCTCTTGTCCACTTGCAGCCTGTGGTAGAAGATGCGCTAGATCACGAGCTTGTTGTTGCTCCTGAATCAGTTGTTTCCGAGACAGAATGTCATTAGAATGACCTGACAAGGACAAGTCTGAAGATTTCCCAGACATTTCAGGACTGGAAGGTTCCTGATGAAAAGACTGCCCAATGAAGGTGTCAGCCAGGTTGAAGTCCAGATCAGCATCACCTTGAATAGCCTTTTTGGCCATAGAATGAGTAACTGCACATGAAGGATAGAGGTCTGGAATTTCCTCCTCTATAGAGTCAGATTCTTGATCAATCAAAGGAGTGTCAGTTACAACAGGGTAGGGCACAACCTTATCCCCAGCAAGATCATTACCAAGAAGCAAATGAACACCTTTGAAAGGAAGAGAAGACCTAACACCAACAGTAACAGGCCCAGAGACCAAGTCTGATTTGAGATGAACATTATGGAGAGGTACACTTGTAAAACCACATTCTACTCCTTGAATAAGGACATTAGCCTGAGTAGACGATTTGTCTGAGAAAGGCAGAATATCTGCAAGAATAAGAGGAGCAGATGAGGAAAAATCATGTGAAAGTGAGACAAAACCATTGGTGATGAATGGCTCAAAACTCTCCATAACAGAATCAGACACAGAAGGTAGAAGATCAGGCGAAATGACCATTGATGCAAGAGATTCTCTCTTAGTGAAAGCAGTTGGCTTGGTTTCTTCTCGTTGTTTTTTTTTTCTTGAGAGCATAACACTCAGAAATAAGGTGACCTTGCTTTTTGCAGTATTGGCAAGACACAGAGGGTAAAGAATCAGAGGATTGCTTCTCATTGGAAGGTTTCCTCTCAGAAGTGGCCTTAGAATCATTAGAAATGTTATTAGAAGAAGTCTTGGACTGAGACTTGCCTTGAAATTTAGAAAACATGGATTTTTGGACAAAAGAAGACTTATGGGTCAATGCATAAGTATCAGCCAAGGTGGAAACATCTTGCAAAGTATTGGCTTGTTTCTCCTCAAGGAAAATCTTTATATCTGGCTGGACACACCTTTTCCATTCCTCAACCAGAATAAGTTGCCTCATTCTGTCAAAATCTTTCTCAACTTTCACGGAATTACACCACTGATCAAACAACTGTTCCTTCAACCTGCCAAATTCAACATGAGTTTGACTGGCTTCCTTGCGAGAATTCCTAAATTTTTGCCTGTAAGCCTCGGGGACCAATTCATAACCCTTCAGAATGGAAGATTTGACAAAATCGTAATCAGAACACTGTTGGACAGATAACTGGTTATAGATTTTTCTAGCTTTACCAGTAAGAACACTTTGTAACATCATTGTCCAATGCTCTTTTGGCCATTTCAAATTTTCAGCAATTTTTTTCAAAATGGGTAAAGTATTGATCTACATCATTTTCTAAGAAAGGAGGAACAAGTCTGATGTGTTTAACCACATCAAAATGATCAGAAAGTCCAAAAGGTTTTGGAACAGTACCTGCTTCTATTTTCTTCATTTCCAATTCGTACTGCATCCTTTTTTTCTTCTAGTTCTTTCTCTTTCTTCATCCTTCTTTCCTCCAATTCTCTTTCCAACCTTCTTTCTTCCAGTTCTCTCTCCCTCTCCAACCTTTTTTCTTCCAGTTCTCTCTCCATCCTTCTTTCTTCCAGTTCTCTCTCCTTCCTTCTTTCTTCCAGTTCTCTCTCCTCCCTTCTTTCTTCCAGCTCTAGTTGCTTTAGGCGTAGCTGAATCTCAAGCCTTTGCAGCTCTGTTGCAGACACTTCCACATCTTTAATTAATTCTGCTGCTTCTTCTCCAAAGATATCTTCATCGATGAAATGTTGAACCAAAATGTTCAATATTTCTTGTTTCTTCATTGATGATTTCACATCAGATAATCCAAGGGTTGAGGCTATTTGCAGCAGGTCCTTCTTCTTTGCCAGCACAATTGATTCTTGGGTTGGAGTTTTCAAAAAATTTTCAACATCAGAAGTCATGATTGCTGGTTTTTTCAGTCACAAGGTTTAAGAATGATAGATCAGCTTAAATCTTTGGTGAATCCAATCGTTGATCCAATGAATGGTTTATCTCGGTGGAACCTCCAATTTGTTATGACTCGAAAATCACAACAAAGAAAACCAGCAACGACAACTTAAACAAATTTATTCTTCACTGAAAAAAAAACTTCTACAAAAAAATATCCACTGTTCAATCTTCTAATAACACTCTAATGCCACTATGTAACTCTGTTACCAAAACTAAAACTCTGCTCTTTTTTCTGACCAAAATCACAGCATTTATATAGACTAGCAACATTCTGGAAAGATCTACAGGATTCCTTGGGTAATCCCGCCCCCTCCAGGCAGGAAGATGCCAGAAGCTTCTAGAAAGCACTAGTCTATTTCAAAGAAATGATATTACATCAGATGTTTTGCTACAAACACACCACCAGAGGGTGCTGCAAAACAAAATAAATATAGCTGGCCAGCAAGGCAGCAAAAACAGCATGTAACAAATCTCCATTTACAAACGAAGTATAATGCTGTACATAAAATACTCATACATAACAGTAGTTAATTTAAATGAACAGGAAGTTGACTCACTTTCGAAAGCTGCTGTACTCGCGGATGAATTTGTGTTGACTCACCGGAATTTTTTTTCGTCTGTGCGTCGTGAAACCCCTCCTAACGGTAATATCGGAAGAGGTCAGAGGATCTCTCCCCAAAGTTCACCTGGTCCAACTGCGAGTTCCATTGATACTCGTGAGTGTTTTTATTGTCATGAATTAGGCCATCTTATTGCGGTCTGTCCCGCTCGTCTGCGTAAGGAATCAACTCAGGGTTTAAATAAGCCAAAGAGTGTGGGGTTTGTTCAAGTTATTCCTGTCCTGTCCCCTGTTTCTCTGAACCAGGTTGTTGAGAATGAGGTGGATGAATTGTACAAACCGTTCATTACGGAAGGGTGGGTCTCTCTTACTGGGGAAGAGGATGACCAGATTCCAGTTACAATTTTGCACGATTCGGGAGCCTCTCAATCTCTCTTGTTGGATAGTGTGCTGCCTTTTTCACACAGCTCTTCTTGTGGTTATGATGCGCTTGTGTGGGGAGTGGAAATGAGTATCTTAAGGGCACCATTGCATACTGTGCATTTGCAGTCTCCCCTTGTCACTGGCTCTGTGAAAATTGCATTATGCTCCCATTTGCCAATACAGGGTGTTGATCTCATTCTTGGGAATGATTTGGCAGGAAAGAGGATTTTTCCCATACCCGAGGTTGTTGACACTCTGGTGCCCAATCCAGAGGTACCTCTGCCTGTTTCTAATTCTGTATTCCCTGCTTGTGTGGTAACGTGCTCAGGCACGAAAGTTTGAAGACGTGACGAACTTGGCTGATTCTTTTATTGTCTCCACTAATAAATCCATAGAAACTGAATTACCTGTGGCTAAACCTGATAAATCTGCATTGTCTAGTCTGCTCCCAGCCGGTTCGGAACTAGAATTTGAAGTGGATCAGAGTGTATTCAGTACCTCGCAGAAAAATGATCCGACTCTGGTCACATGTTTCAGTCTCGCTGCTGCCCCAAAGGTTGGAGCATCTTGCAGGTACAGTGTTGTAGACGGTATATTGGTGCGCACCTGGTATCCGCCAGCTGTTGGTGATCTGGGGAGGAATTCCATTCAGCAAATTGTGGTGCCCAAACATTTTCGCTCACAGGTCCTTAGTGTTGCTCATGATCGTTTTTCTGGTCATTTGGGAATAAGGAAAACATATCACCGTATACTGCGTTATTTCTTTTGGCCAGGCTTGAAGTCTGATGTTGCTGCATTTTGTCGTTCTTGTCACACATGCCAAATTAGCAGGAAACCGAATAAGGCTATTCCACCTGCTCCACTCAAACCCATCCCAGTGCTTGGAGAGCTTTTTGAGCACCTAATTCTGGATTGTGTTGGTCCGCTTCCAAAAACAAAGTCTGGACACCAATATCTCTTAACATTGATGTGTGTTGCCACCCGCTATCCAGAGGCCATACCACTGCGCACATTAAAGACAAAGTCGATAGTCAAAGCGTAACTTAATTTCTTTTCTATTTTCGGGTTGCCAAAGAGTGTTCAAACTGACTAAGGGTCAAATTTTATGTCAAAACTATTTGCTCAGGCAATTGCTTCGCTGTCGATTAAGCATAGAACGTCCAGTGCCTACCACCCCCAGTCCCAGGGTGCCCTTGAACGTTTCCACCAAACCCTTAAGTCTATGTTGAAAAAGTATTGTTTGGAAACCGATAAAGATTGGGATGAGGGTTTACCTTTTCTTCTGTTGGCTATTAGGGAGAGTGTGCAGGAGTCCACAGGTTTTAGCCCTGCAGATTTGGTTTTTGGACATACTGTTCGTGGTCCCCTTCATCTGCAGTGAAGAACAATTTTTATCCGAATCTACTAATCCGAGTTCTAACGTATTAGATTACGTGAGTAAATTCAGAGAGAGACTCCACCAGGCTTGTGACGCAGCAAGCAGTGCATTGGCTACCTCTCAGGGAGAAATGAAGAGAAAATATGATTTGAAATCGGTACAGAGAGATTTTCAGGTTGGTGATAAGGTGTTGGCCCTTCTGCCCATTCCTAGTTCTGCTCTACAGGCTAAGTTTTCTGGCCCAAATGTGATTGAGAATAAATTAAGCAAAACCGACTATGTCATTGGTACCCCAGATCGCAGGAGGAAAACTTGTGTTTGTCATGTAAACATGTAAAAATCATACGCCACACGTGAAGAATCTATTCCCACTCCCACCACCATACCAGCTGTGGTCACCACAGTTTCACCTGTTACTGTTGTTCCCTCTCAGTATTCTCCTGAGAGTGATGGCCTGTGTGCAAACACTGTACCTTGCTCACGATTGCTGAATTCAGAAATTTTGAAAGCCCTGACGCTGTATTTGCAGCCCTTGGATGTTTCAGCTCAAGCTGACATTATTCATTTGATTGAAGCTAATCTCAACTTATTTTCAGATATACCATCGCGTACTACTGTTCTTTCACGATATTGATGTTGGTGACCATCCGCCCATTGAACAGCATTTTTACAGAGTGAATCCCATAAAACGCTCCCTCCTTCAAAAGGAGACTGAATATCTATTGGAGCATGGTCTTGCTGTTCCTAGCTCCAGTGCCTGGAGTGCCCCTTGCTTACTTGTGCCCAAGCCAGATCAAACTCTGTGTTTCTGTACAGATTATAGGAAAGTAAATAACATCACAAAAGCTGACTCGTATCCCCTGCCAAGAATGGAGGATTGTGTTGATCACGTTGGCTCAGCTACTTTTGTCACAAAACTTGATGTGCTAAAAGGCTATTGGCAAGTGGCACTAACCTCCAGGCGAGATTTCTGCTTTTGTTACTCCTGATGCCTTCCTCCAATACACCATGATGCCTTTGGTCTTCACAATGCTCCCGCTACATTCCAGCGGTTAATGAATACGGTCTTAGCCGGAGTAAAGAATTGTGAAGTTTATCTTGACGATGTTGTGGCTTATTCAGACACCTGGTATCTGACATTTTAGGAAACTGAAAGATGCCAACTTGACCTTAAACTTGGCTAAATGTGAGTTTGGTAAGGCTACAGTTACCTATCTTAGTAAGCAAGTGGGTCAAGGTGAGGTACGCCCCCTTCGTGCCAAAGTCCAAGCCATCCTAGCGTATCCAGTGCCTGAAACTAGACGTGAACTTCGTCGTTTCCTGGGCATGGCTGGATATTATCGTAGTTTTTGCAAGAATTTTGCCGATGTTGTCTGTCCCCTCACTAGTTTGACCAGTGAAAAGAAACCTTTTGTCCGGTCAGCTGCTTGCCAACATGCTTTTGAATCTTGTAAAGCCCTTCTCTGCAGCTCACCAGTCCTTGCAGCCCCGAATTTCACCCGACCATTCAAATTAGAGGTTGATGCCAGTGCCAGCGGGGCTGGGGCTGTGTTGCTGCAAGAAGATGAGCAAAGTATTGATCACCCGGTCTGTTATTTCTCGAAAAAGTTCAGTTCCTCTCAGGTACATTATAGTACTGTGGAAAAGGAAGCTCTTTCGTTACTGCTGGCTTTACAGCATTTTGAAGTTTATATTGGTTCCAGCCCGCTACCTATGGTTGTGTTTACAGACCACAACCTCCCGGAGTTCTTGAGTCGAATGCGGAATTCAAATCATAGGTTAATGAGATGGTCATTGTTGTAAGAAGATTTTAATTTGGAGATTCGTCATAAAAAAGGTACAGACAATGTGTTCGCGGATGCCCTTTCTCGTGTGTCAGGTCAGTCTTAAACAGATTTCTGGGGGGGGAATTTTGGATCTCTAGGCCATGCAACTTGGTATACATAAATTGAAGGAAATTTGAAATGGCCATTGTCAGTTGGTGTTACGACCCTGGCCGTATTTTGGGTTTATTTGTTTATTGCCATTTTGCTGTAACAAATTGAAGTCCTTGTCCCAATGCTCTTGCAGTCTGCTAATTGACAGGTACGGATCCAGCGCAGATTGGCTGAGCTGCAGAGGTGTGGTTGTCGCGGATTGGCTGTCTCTGGGAGCTTGGCTATATAACCCCTGGATCCGCAGGAAGCCGGGAGAATCAACGCAGGCGGCTTGGTGTTGGTGCTCATCTTTTAGGTTAGCTGCATATTTGTCATTGAGTGCGAACTATGAAATGTGTCTGACATGATCTCGTAACCTTGTGTCCGGTAATAATTGTTGTTTCATTCTGTATGGTGCCAATCTAGACGGAAAAATGAGAAAAGCTTACTGCGGATTGTTGACTGCATTGTTGTTAACCTGTAAACTTGTGTTCTAAAGACCCAGACCTAGTAGCCGCATTTCTATTCTGTATAATCTCGAATTGCTGACTGCATTGTTGTTAACCTGTAAACTTGTGATCCAGACCTGGCATCCGCATTTCTGTTAATTGACCAAAATCCTGAATTGCTGACTGCATTGTTGTTAACCTGTAAATCTGTGTTGAGACCTCCATCGGTTACACTGCTGTTTCGATATAGTGAAGCTGTAGGAGTGAGCTGCCATTTTATTAGAAAAATCTTTTCTTCTGTTTATTGGCCAGATCAGGGAGTCCGAATATATGTATTTTTCTTTTGTTTTTTTTTTTTCTCGCGCGACAGAATCCAAATCGGGAAGTTAGTTCCTATTTTTTTGTTTATTACGTTGGCCTGGGCTCGCTCTGAAGCTAAGCTTCACTGATGACTAAAGAGTGGGAAAAGGAAAAGTGAGAAAATAAACCGCTCCATTTTTGCTTTCACATTTTGGTCATATTCTTTTGTGTTGCGTCCGCATTCCCCTAGATCAGGGCGTCCTAAAGCCTGGGTCATGCAGAGGAAGTGGCGCGACATGTTGGCTACCAAGGTCTTCCGAAATTAACCTCATAGGAATTGTGGTGGATGGGGTACATCTCATTTACAAATGGTAAGAGGCATCAAGTAAACTACGTAATAGCGATAAAATCCATATTCAATATTTACAAGTAATGTGAGCTGAATGTACAGCCAGTTGTGTTACACACAGCCCCATTGTGACATTATAATCACAGCAGATGGAAAGTCAGAATGCTCCTCTTTTATCCTCCTCTGCTGTCGGTGTTAAACTTTGTTAAGTAGCTTATATATTAGGACTACGGGGATGGACGCTGGTGTAGATGGATAGTTTGATCAGACCTAATTGCTTTGTGATGTTGAATGTATTGCCATATTGATGTAGTCATTAATGTTGTCACAGTGGTTATCTTTTAACATTAAAATGTACTCTGGTTTGTATTATTATTATTGTTATACCCAAATTTTTCACGCAACAGCGACATCCAGGCATTTTCAACAAAGACAACAAAAACGGGGACAAGCTCTCTGATACTACTAAGTGCAATCCGCGCCTCAGATTTCAAAACGACGGAAGGGGCGTAAAATAGGGGAGGGACTTGAACAGTGATGTCAACTCCTTAAGTTCTATTGGTGGTTGGTGGGCGGGATTGGTGACAGACAGGTCTCATCTCTCTGCTCGTCTGTCCGTCCAGGGCGGCCCAAATGTCACCAGGGGCGGGCCCTGGGGCGCAGAGGTGTTGTGTGTGTGTGTCTGTGTGTGTGGGTTTTTTTTTTTTCGAGCTGCCTCCCCAATAATGCCCCTTAGGGCGGCTGCCCACATTGCCCATACCAAGAACCTCCAATGTCTATTAATGTAGCGTAGATGCTAAACAGAAAAATGGTACCTGCATCGGTCTATAAGTAGCAAAAACACTTGCGCTACACTTTGCGCTGAGTGTAAGAGAGGGCCCTATGAAAGCGGGGCCAAATCAGCGGCGTAACAATAGGGAGTGCAGGGAGTGCAACGGCATTGGGGCCCGGCGGCAAGGTGGGCCCATGGATAGGCACATCTGGGCCCCAAGAGACGACAGTACAGGTATTTTTTTTTTGTAAAAATCCTCACAGTGACCTTAACCTACTAGCAATAGTCCAGTACAAGAAAATTTAAGTGTGCCACTACATATTTATACCACAGCAACTGCATTCATTTCTCAGTCATGGTGCTGGCAAGTCGATGTCATCATGGTACATTCATCATTTTAACTGAATAAAAGTCGTTATTACATGAAATAATTTAGATTTCTTTTTTGGAAAATGCTTAATAAAACAAACAATGATAAGTTTATTCTGCTGTTGATATCATCATTGAGACAGCAAGTGTTTCTGGGTACAACATTCCATAGACCACCCACGTGATGATGTCACGGTCCGATCGTTTAATCCAAGGACAGTCTGTGGTTTAATCTGGCATGCAAGATAGGCTACAAACGAAGTATTTATGCAGGAAGCGGCAAGAGCGCAAGGAGCAGGAGTAAAGGTTGGCCAAGCTGCCGAAATTGAAGCACATTTGGTTTCATAGCTAAAAGAGTCTTAAAAGCCGCTCTCCCCTTTTCTGCATGAGCGTGAGCGCAGATCAACTGTTTTTACTGTAAGACCCACGCAGCTCGACCGAAGGCGGAAGAACCTGGGATGAAGGTTTATGCGTGTGGATTCCTGGTATTAGCACGCGCAACGTCCTGGCTGGTGCGAATCAGAATAAAATGGATATATTTTCTCCGTTCAAACAACGGGGCACAAAAGCACAGCGGTTACAATTAATCTGATTCCATAATACATTTAGAATACCAAATTTAGTTATACCCTCATTATATATCTGACTCCAAATTAGAATTAGAATTTATAGTTTAGGGACACATGCGTGAATCTCGGGCTGCTACGCCGCCAGACTCTTCCATGAAAACCAGTTACTCAACCGACGCCCACGGGTAATAGCGCAGTTGCCGGATCTTAGTTCGGTGAGAGTTCTAGAGGATGGAAGAAATTACCATGATAGTAGCAACTTTGGCATAGACATATCATGAACCCAGATTTATGTGCACCAAAGGGCCCCAGGACTCGCCCCCTAAGTACCGGTCGTAACGTGGCTAGAAAGAATAAAAGGATTAGGAGTCACGGAGACCACGCAAGCTTAAAGGAATAACAATAATTTATTCACCAGGTAGGCAAGAGCTTAAATCAAACAAATCAACGTTAAACCAATTACAAGTTACACACAATTTAGAAAGAGAGAATAAAGTCATACCTGGAGGAAAAGCTACACACGCACTGACGTGTGCGGGGACAGACCGGATACGATCTTCCTGACTATATAGATTGACTACATACTGCATAGGGAATGGCTACTCACGCACTTACGTACGCGGGGAGAGACCGGATACGATTCTCCCAGAATGGATTGTTCCTCTTTGCTTTAAGCCAAACCACGTCTTTGATCCAGGCGGCATGGCCATTACACCTGGAAGGGGGTTGAATCCGGTTTTTGGGTTTCCACCATTTGGAGGATGTAATAAAACACTTCAGCAAAGAGAGGAGAATAGGGTGATTACCAGAGGGGATTCTGACCAAATTCTCCGGAGTTTCCAAAAGGGAATGAACCATAATTCCAATGGGAATGAAACATACTCCATTCAACTCCCTGGATTCCCCCGAGAATAACAAGACCAAACATGACATGAATATGTACTAATATGATGCAGTTGTCATGAAAAAGTCTTAAGATGAATTATTATAGAGGTAAATTGGGTTATAAGTATATAAGTGATTCCTTAGAAGAAGATTGAACATATAAGCACATTATGCACTTCCCAGAGGTTGAAACAGATTAATATAACTGGACTTTAACGTAAGACTTAGGCCAGTAACATGACTCGCACAGGGGCATTGTGTCAGCCAGAGCCCTGCAACAAGCCCCCCGTGGTGAGACCATTGCCACCTCCTGGAAGTCCTCAAAAGTTTTATTGCTATCTGGCATGGCTCTGGACTGAGCTTATCAGCCATTTGTCGCATACAGTCGCTGGGCTCCCCCACGCATGAGCGTTTGCAGATCTTACAGAGGTGCCGCTCAGAACCCAACCCAAAGGCACAGATGAATTTTACTGGTTTCGGAATTGAACAATCTTTTGTAAAATGAAATATGCAGTGAATTCTTACCTGCCATTCTACATTATGATGTCTACTCGCTCGCTGATTATTGTTACCACAATTCCTTGCTGTTCACAAAATTTCAGATTATCCCAATAAAGTTATGTTAATGTGTCGTTCATTTACTCATTATGCCTGATTGTTCTTGATGATGACCATTATTAAAATAATCATTTTAAGATAATAATGTTAAGAAATAAATAGGACACTTTATATTATAGAATGAAATAGTGTAGTAACCCTTAGTGTGTGTTGTAGCCTACGTAGGTCCTATAAAAAGTACAGACGCAAATGTGCTAGTAACTCAAAATGCCAACATCTATGTAGAAAATTTTAAGAAATTTAGTGGAATTTAAGTGAGCGGGCCCGTATTGACGGGTCTGCATTCGGGCCCATGTGGATCATGTTATGCCACTGGGCCAAATGACCCGGGCTTCTATACTTGGGGAACAAAATAAAAAAAAAAAAAAGCATCATTACAGTGAAACCAAAGACTTCCTCCACTGTCCTTGGGGAAACTCTAGTCCACCATGGTCTAAAGTCCAGTTCGGAAATCACTGAGGTAAATGCGCATGTGTATCACAAGAACGAGCCCTGTCCCTATCTGCACGTACAGTTTCCAGAACAGGCTGTGAGGTATCGCTCAGGAACCAGTCGCGAGAACCAAGCAGTGCAGTAAAACTGGATTTTATTATGGAAGGGGGAAAACCCCCGCAGAGCAGGAGGCAACAGTACAGAGTCCACAATCCAAAAATCAAAAATCCAGAGGACGAAATCCGAGTCGTAAACAGGGCAGCAATCACAGTACTCGTAATCGGGCAAAAAGGGTTCGATACACAGATGCAGAAGGTAATCCAGAACAGAGCCAAAATCGTAATACAGGGACGGTCCAGTCAGAAGTGAATCACAAAGAATACAAGGCGAAGACAAGCATAGCACAGGCAAACCAAGGGAAACGTTCGGACGGGAAATTGCTGTGAAAACACTGCTTAAATACACACAAGGGAAGTCACATGCTATGATTAGGGACAGGTGAATTGGATCAGACTAATTACGAAGGAGCAAACACAAGAGGGAGCCTAATCACATGAAATTGGCAAAAGCCAAAACGCGGACAGGGATCACGAGACAGCCTATTGACAAACATACAGCTCCGGTTAGGGAGTTCTAACATGCACAGATAATGAGAGGCAGAACAGGGTAAAACAGGTGCGGAGGATCCGCTGAAATGCAGCAAAGTAGATTGAGTGAAGACAAGAGGCGGAGACTAGAACAGGGCGAGTGCTGAGAGCTGGTTAATCAATTAGTAAGGTGCAGCTTTACAATCCCTAGTGCTCGTTAGTAAGTTAGTATTATATACAATGTTAATCAGGGTTAGTATCGTTAACTAAAATAATAAACTGTTAGTATTGTTAATAAAGATAGAACAGCAAGGCGAAGGAAGCAAACGAGATTAGAAGGAATGATTGGAAACCCAGAAACCATGAAATCACCTGAAAGCGTGGCACACAATACTGGGGAAAATAAGCTGTCACATAACAACAGACCAGACAGGGGAGACAAAAGTGCAAGGCAAGGCAAAATGCAAAACACGAACCGGAATCTAACTGGGGAAATGGACTATGGCAGGAAATAACAGAATGAACAGAAACAAAACATGGCATGGAATCAAGATATTGCGAAACATGAGCAGAACAGAACAGAACAGAGCAGATTCATAACACAGGCTGGCTATTTTCCTATTACTAAAGTGAATCTAACACTTTGCATTCTCGATTAGTAAATGGTATCAAGCACAAAACCAAGCCTCGGGCTGAATGAACAACTTTCTGACTATGAGAGCTCAGCACAATATCGCAGAACAGGTTGTAGTGCTGATACAAGAAACTTGACTTTGATGAGCTAATTAAGCCACAGCGACCAGAAGAGAATACGATAAAAATCTAACCTCGAAATATGTTGACGCATAAACGCCCTGCAGTAAATGCCAGTCCTTAATTCATACACCCGAAAAACTAGCACCTACGCCTGAAACCAATTCAAGTTGTTACTTGATAAAAAATTCCAGAAAGTGACTTAGCGTTGAGTAGCTGCCGAAGGTTCATTATCAAATTTGGCCATAAAAACCAGAGGAGAGCAGCACAGCCCTTGAAAATACTTTTAATATTCAATGAATATTCAAATCAGTATTCACTTTGAACTACACAGGGTTTATGAAATGTTTTTACTCTACCTTTAATCATAATTCACCCTCATTAGGTTATTAGGCTAGCATCAGTTGTAATAATGAAAAAATTACCATCAATGCTTGGTAAAGCATACATATCTTTCAAATCTAAATTCCACAAAACACATCGTGCTAAAGGAACAAAACACCTTAGATAACAGCTGTCTTTGTAGTTGAATATGTAGAAAAGTAATAAATTACCTTCATTTAAAATGCACTCCTCCCGGTTCCATCCAGTTTTCCATGTGGCGCCACGTTACTTTAAGCTGATTAGCAAACATTAGCTTATCTAGCTAATTGTGTTACAAGTGTTTTAAGTTTCACAGCTGACCGCTAGTGGCCGTGACTGAAGGTGAGCAAACACACACACAGATTCCAAAGAGCAAATCTGAGAAATTTTAAGACGTTGGAGATTTTTTGTCAGGGACGTGCTGGGAGTGTCTAGAACACTGTAGTGAGTGCAGAAAAATGAGGATAAAATGTGTTATCATAAAATTGTCCTCATTTGTCATGAAAAAAAGAGCACACGCACACACACATGCGCGCAAACACACACATTAACACACACAAACACAGAATTATAACAATCAAGAAAGAAGTTTCTCCCTTTCTTTTTCTTGTTACTTCCTTTTCCTTTTTCTTTAATATCATTATCAATTTCCCCATCAAAATTCTGTTTTGTTTATTTTTGTTTATTTGTTTATTCATTTTTTGATTGTTTTGCTTGGCTTTGCCCATGTACCTCGTTTTGGTTCATGTTGTTTGCCTATCCTTGTCTTTTTCCTTGAATATTATCTGTAATGTCATGATTAGTCCTGTCCTCTCTTGTTTTGTCCTGTCCTGTCCTGTCTTGTCAGCGTCTGCATTAGTCCAGAATGTCGATGTCTGTATAATTGTCCGTCTGATTGTCTGTCGACATACTTGTCCGTTTCTCTGTATGTCTGTCTACTTGTCTGTTTTGTCATGTGTCATGTCACGGCATTAGGGTGGGTAGGCTGTGGTTACGGAGTGGCTCAAATACATGTCTTTGAACTCTATTTCAGTTTGAGATGAAGAGAAGTTATCCTCCTGAAAGGGGGGTGGTGGTGGGCCCAAAAATAATAAAGTTAGTAAATATGTTTCCAAACCGATAAGCCAGCTAGCTTTCTTGTAAGCTAATCTATATGAAATAACAGTTTTGGGGTCACAGAAAGAGTTAGAACCTTTCGGAGAAGATAATTATATCATCATAACCTAACAAATAAGGTATGTAGCAAACACTTAGTTTTCAAATGCTCGGCAGCTCGCCAACAATTAGCAGTCAAATACAAGCGAATTGGGCACTAGCTGGAAACGCAGAATGAAACCGCAAACGGCACAAAAGTAATTTGGCCAAAATCGATAAGCAGCCAGACAATTAGCCAGCTAGTGCTGTTACCCAGAACCAGGAACACGAGCCCTTCAACATACTCCATTGCTACTGTGTTTCTGACACGTGAGGTTATGTTGTGTTTTGGGCTGCATGAAAAATGACAAGAAGGCACTTTCCACGATCAATCCCGCCTACATTTGAACAGGTAATATGCTGTGTGGAAAATGAGTACATGGTACCAGCGCTGAGTAGAGGGGAGTGAAGTAGATACAGTACCATGCAGTGGAAAAGCGCCATTAGTCATCTACCCGGTGGTCCTGTGGTGCTCGGCCCCTTCATTGCTGCTTGCAGCAATATTTTTAATGTAATCACAGGGTCATCAGGACCAGGTCTGGGAAATGAAAAGCATCACAAATGCAAAAAAAATTGCACGAAATAAGGCTTTAACTTGTTTTGAAATGTTTAATATCAATTCTAAAGACCAGAACATTTAAATGTTTTGATGAACTTCAGCTAAGCTGTGTATTTGAACAATCAGAATCAATAAACTGCATGCATACTTGATGCAAATTCAAGATTGGTTCTGCCAGACCAGAACATTAACTAAGTGCTTTTGAACTTTAGCCAACCTGTGTCTATTTTCAATCAGTAACAATGCACTGCACCCGTACAGCATGCATATTCAAAATTGTTTTTTTATATATATTAAAAAAGTGGCGTGTACAGACTTAACTTCACTTAAATGAGGCCTATTTATGAAATTCTTTTCCTGCAAAATTTCCATCAGCCAGTGGGAAGCCTGTCAGCCTTTAATTAACCTGAGAGGAATTAAATTTTGCAGCCAATTAATATATTTAGTTGTTAATTGTTATGCTGGGTAGATGACCGTGCTATTTATGATTTTTCAGGATATACAATGTTTAGACATTGAACAGCAGGAAGGGGAAAACAGCCATATAGCTCTGATCAAACCACCATACCCGGGATTAACCAAGCAATTCATATAAATCATGGCCTATAGATGTAGACTGATATTTACATTATTTAAACAGCCATTGTGTGCCTGACTGCAGAGATAGAGTACCAGCAATGATACAGTTGAATTTGGACTGTGAAACATGTTTAATTTACATCAGTGTGCTACAATCCTGTATGAAGTCCCCTCTCAGCTTTTAATTGCGGATATTCTGGGTGGACAAAATATTGAAGTACCCCTCAAAAAAAAAGCTTTAAATTTGAAGACTCAAAACCTAATTACTGAACAAACCAGTGTCATTCCTATTAATATAAATACTGTAAGCAGTAGGGCTGTGTTTAACTGGAGAAAGGTGAGCAGAGCTTTGCAAGATAAGTCTCAAAAGCATGATTAGTGTTCTAAACAACAGTCATAAAATTGCTAGAGCCCATGTAATATGGTAATGCGTAAAACACTGATGTTTGATAGTTGCTAATAACGAGCAAATTACGGCTCAAAAATCACAGAGGAACTAAATCAATTCCAAAAAAGCATTATATCATGAGTTAAATAAAGCTGCCCTTGTTTCTGATGACTAACCCCGGTGCTTCCTTTCGTTCCCTGGAGTTGTGACTTACAGCTAAACTCATAACAAAGTGCAGCATCCCCCTGAAATCAGAGATACAGTCGATGTAATATTACAGGCAATGGACACTTTTCCTCTTGGTTGACCTTGGACATGTTCGAGACACATTGTTCAAGAACTTAACATTTAATTTGTATTCTTTTAATGTCTTTCTGAAGTTGATTTTTATACTGGTTACACGTTGTTCCATGTTGAATGCGTTTTATCATTTTTCGGACTAAAATACTTTGAATAGTGTATTCACTAACTTATTGTTGGCATTAAGTACAGGAATAGCCAATACAATCATATTGTATTTGCATTTAGGGTGTGCCTCCAGAAAGGTCTGTAGTCACTGTAGGCTCTTCCTTAAGCAAAACTAGATCCCATGCTGGCATAATTAGATTAAATATTTAAATTAGGAAAAAAAATGGTCACTTTACTTTGACTTGATAGGTCATGCATATTCATAAAATGCTGAATGTTTAATTTGCATGACATGTTATAATGGTGATATAGGCATTTGGTTGAATCAAACAATTTATGTTTTTTTATCAATACCTATGGTGACAGTTATGTTCATTGTTTTCTCTTTGTATATTACACTCAAATCAGAGGTACAATACTTGCCTGTCACTCACTTCGCGGTCTGTCTTTGTTTTGTGAACTCATTTTCTCAACCTTACAGAGAATGAATGTGCAATTTAACAGACAATCACAAGCATACATCTCATGTGCTTACATTATGTGGCTCAGGGGAAGGGCTTCGGCAGCAGATGCAGGGCAAGTTATTAAGGCATGGTAGCTGCTTAATCTTGGAGATGCAGAGTAGGGGATCAATGCTGCAGCTGAGGTCCATGATTAAGTAGGTCAAAGATTTAATGATGCAGGTGGTTTTGTACTCAGCGATATATTCTAAGGGCGTGATAGCAGCTAGAGGCAGGTAAAGAAGCACTATGATGGCCAAAGTGCTTTGCACTGTTCTTTGGGCTTTCTTTTTCATGGGGCTAATCTTCTCCTTGCCCAGGACTGACTTCCTCAGATTCCTCATAATAGAAATGTTGCAGAAAACCATGATTATGCTGATGGTCAGGATCATTCCTGTGAAGAACATACCTGTGAAATATCCCATCCATACCTTTATGAAGCCAAAGGCTATAATGAATGGCCAAACAAGCACGGAAATAGCCACTCTGATCTTGTTGTCCTTGATGCTGGTGAACACGATGGGGTGGACCACGGCCATGTAGCGGTCCAGGCAAATGCAGGTGAGAAAGAGAGGGGAGGTGTCTTTGATCCCATATGTGAAGTGCATTGGAAAAAATACGTAGATTAGGTAGTCGAGGACGATAATCAGGGAGAAGAGGGCATCTACAATGGCCAGGTTTACGAAGAAGACATCGGAGGTGGAAGAGTCAATCTCCTTACTGGCCACCAGCCAAAGTACCATGAGAATGGCAGGGTAGCCGATAATAAAGTTGATGCTATAGAAAGCAAATTGAACCGTATAATAATAATCTGGATGATGACATTCTTCATACACACTCAAGAGCTGGAGACTGGATCCTGAAGAGGAGTGGTTGAACGGTAGGATGGAGTTGATGGCAGAGCTGTTCATTTTGGCTTTTATTTACCAAGCAGGTCTGAGGGTTGATGCCTTGAGAAAAAAAGACTGAATATAAATTAAATGGTCAAGCCTAACTGAACGGAGCAATGGTCCTCACCACTTAAACTGACTGCAAGACTAAATAATGTTCTTATATTTATGCTGATTCCTGCATTATTTTACGTCATTCTTTTCTCAAGTATTTCTCATCAAAACACATTTACTGCAAAAAATACCAAAGGCAACACACTGGCTAATTTGCACAAAATCAAGCTCGCTCTATTGATAAATAAATTAATCATGTGAAGGGAGCCTTGCAGAATTTTGTAGTATAGTGGCAGTGAGGGATAATTTTTTTCTGGGAAGATGGCATCCATGCTGGAAATACTACCTATAAGCAATCACTCTTTACTCTTAGAAACTGCACAGCTGCTTCCCGAGATTGGAGACAGTGTTCCCAGAAGACTAGGTTTGCCCTTTGGGTTTACTGTATTACAGTCTGCAACAGGCTCTCACTCAAGCACAGCTTAAGAAATGAAAGAGTGGTTCATCAGCTTGAAAGGAAGAATAAGTAACTCACCTGAGAAACTGCAGTGGCTCAGCATACACTCCTTAAGGTCAGACAGGCCAGTAGGCAACTGTATCCTGATCACCTGTGTCCAGGAGGGTTATGTTTTTATTCAACATAGTTCTAGTTGATGTAAATGTATAAATTTGTGTGGTATGCAAGCAGTGCAGCCTCTAGCCAATCACAAATCCAATGAGGGAGCAATAGCACAATACCCTGTCACCACAGGATTATATTTGAGGATGGGTGGGTGTGCCAAAAGTTTTGCGTAAATGGGGGTTAGATTTAGGGCGCTGGTTTGATTTGTGACAAACAGTTACGCAGTAAAACAGAGGAGGGGCTAAAAGGAGGGGTAGATGAGTGCCCCCCTATCCCTGTTCAAACAATATATTATTTGTCAGTGATGCAATCCAAGAAGTGCATCCCAGGCAAACAAGTGACGCAATGCAGTCAGCCAGCTGGAGCACAAGTGAGACTGTGACCTGGTGTAAGGTCTTACACGTGAAACCACAATACTCATCAAAGCAGACTCAAACTATTCTCTTTCATCCTCACAAAGAAAAGAAACTGAGCACTCAGTTACAGTAATTGTATTTCTGTAGATAATTTTAGGTACATTTATGATGATTTGACTTTCATTTAAATGTTTGGCAATAAGGAAGTTGGAGTTAACAAATAATTTTCTTTACTTTCACTGCATAGACGCCACTAAAGCCTGGCATCTGTTCCAGGAGATCTGTTGTCCTGTATGTTTTCATGCCGATCGTTGGAGAGGAGAACACAATCAAAGGTGTGAGATCTCACACAGCAGCTGATGAGTAGAGTCAGGTGTATTGGGGTTGAGTTGATAACTTACAGGACGGTAAATCCCACTGATCTAAAGCTGAGCCCTTGTTGGCATCGGCGTAGCACATATTTCCTGTCGGCCTGTTAACCTCTCAGTTGTGAATTTTAGGTAGATTACTGCTATAAAAATACCATAACCATTTCCACATTTTTCACGGGCCATTTCTCAAAAGCTGCTAGTCCGATTTTAATGAAGTTTGGAACATAAATAGTTTACAGCATGATGGTTGTTTTGAAATGATCATGATATGCCCCTTTGCGGTGGCCATTTTGGACACCTAATTTGCATAATTTATGTAAATCACCTCCATCCCTGCTAATTTGAATGTTTGCTTCTCATATCAATAAAGCAATTTGATGTAAGTGATGAAATAAACATTTTCATGCTTAATAGCAGTATTCTCCAAAGAGGAAAGGGGAGAGTCACACTGAAGGTCCATGTGTACTATACCTGTGAAAAAGCATTACATTACAGCGGTAACATGGTGTTTATGAACTCCAGGAAAAAACCTCTGTAATCATGCTTTACAATAAGGGGACAAATCATTTGCTTCAATAATTCTGAACTAATGAATGACCTGATGACATTGTGCATTAATTATTGCTGGATCTATCATGAATTCATGTTCCTCAAAATTTTGTGAAACAGTCTTTGTGATTCATGTGATTCATTCACACATTAAGAGAAACAAAACCCCCAAACTACTTTTTTTTTTAAAGCCTTTTCCCACATCCCATGATCCCTTGCAGGAATAATGGGAGTGACTTCCGCTGCATTCTGTCACTGGCTAACGCTAATCCTCTTTTTTGAAGCAATCGGTAAATAATATGTGGGGGAACATCACCTTTTACCCCTCAGACGGGATAACGTTACCGTATCGCTTCCTTCTACTATCGATCAATGGGAGGACGACCAGAAGCAGTGGCCACAGATAACGTACGCCAGCGTATTTGGCTACATTAGCGACTCCGTTGCCACAGATTGCAAGCTATGAACAATCTAAAAAGCTATGAAGCGCTTGCAGTACTTCCTCAGCTACAAGGTCTGTCGCGTTTCGTAAAAGGTAGTAAAGTAGTAAATATTGCTCTACATTTCAAATGTAATGGATTGTTGTAAGCCATCTGACAGTACATAAGTGAGTCAAAATAGCTCTACTCCAGCAAACTATATTATAAAATATAAAGGTGCTTGCTAATCCAATACTATATCATGTAAAACACAGCAAGTCCATTCTGCACATACTTTTAATTTTATTGAATTGAGGATTAGAGTGCAAGACTATTGTTTGTAACGGAGTAGGCTATTTTCAAATTGCAGTAGACTTGCTACTTCTTTAGCCTCATCTTACACTTTACAGGATGAAATGTTAGTTTCACTGACTGGCATTACTGGACGAAAACAACAATCTTCTCCCCACCCTACACGTAAAATCATACCTGGTGCTCTCCTGGCACTGCTGTCAAAATTCTTCTGAGGACCCGTTGTCTCCTCTGCGGCGGTCTGTCTGAGCCTAGCCTTAAAGCCGGAATCGCTATTTTTCGACATAAGAAAATGAGCACCAAATATTTTCGGGACTTTATTCAAATTCAGGTTTTTCAGCCACATTCTGGCTTCTTGTTCTGTAGGTAAGCGATGGAAACCGTATCGCTGAACACAAGGACAATCCCCGACGTTCTGGGTGTGTGTTTGAAACACTGTTGACCAAGCCACACATTTAGCCTCCTCAGATTGTTGGTATAGCCTCAAACCGCACAATAGCTGCCAGAGCTCCGAAGGGACATTTAAAGAAAAGCAAGTTCATATAAAAAACGAGCTGTTATCGCCAAGTTAACTGAAATATTTTCGAATGAACCGCCGTTGTTATTGAACAGCCACTCGCTAACAGCTACTCCGCCGGAAGTTGCACCCATTGTTATATCTACAGTAGCGCCTTCGGGAATAAGGTGTATAAGGAATGTTTTTTAATATCTTGATGTAATTCTGATGGATTCAGGTCCAAGACTTTACATTTTTGCCCTCCACTAGTTGAAATGCTGCTATTGCAATTGAATTTTTCTATTTGCTGATCTAGTGGCAAGTGAGGTATGTGGTGCAAGCTGACATCATCATATGGGTTGGATTTTTCCAGCATTTTGAATTTTTTGTTTGTCTGCTTTGTGCAAGGCTTGGTTCACAGCATCTTAAAGCTGCAGTTGGTAAGTTTTAGAAAAGTAACTTTTTGTAATTTTTGCTTAAACTGTCACTGTGAACTGACAGTATTACATAAAACTAGTACTCTGTAATAAAAAAAAAGTCTCCTTTAAACCCACCTAATGCTCCTTCTGCAATTTAAAAGAATCGTTGGGACCCACCAAAAAGAACCAATTAGAGCCAGGATGGTGTCTGACAGCTGTCAAACAGTGCACATGCACGCGCTGCGGGCAGCCTCCTCCCCCTTCCTCCTCAGTTCACGCCAGAGCTCAGTCAAGCTCAAATCTCCGAGAGAGGGTGCAGGAGCTTAGAGCCACCAGCGAGGAAAAAAATATCGATACCTCCGTTACCGGCAACAGCACACACGGCTAAGACAAGTAAAAAGAGGAAGCCAGAAGAAAAAAAAGCACAAAAGAAATAATTTGAGAAAACCCGGGACAAAACTAGAGTGAACATCGGAGTGGCTTTTGAGTGGTGGAAGGAACTCCGTGATCTGGAAGGATTAAAAACTGACGCAGAGTTTGCGACTTTTCTCCTTGACCGGTAAACCGTTGCTTTATTCGTTGGTTAATTTTTGCTCTGCAAATAAGCGAGTTGGCGTCGCTGACATGCACAGCTAACTAACCTCAGCCCAAACCAGCATCAATTCATTTTCGCTCTGCAAATAAGCGAGTGAACGTCGCTAACAAGCACGGTCGCTGTTCAAATAGCCAGCGTCTTGTAATTGTTACAGTACTCCGCAGTGCATGTGATGTTACTGTCGAGCTCACGTTAGCTTGTTTCAGATGCTTGGGCTAACGTTACTGCTGTCGTTTTATGAGAAAGTAGCAGAAAATGTCTTTATGAAGTGACCTGGCAGTCTTATCGGTTGTGTTGTTGTCCTGATATGTGTAACGTTTCTGTGCTCTCACAGCTAAATGCTGACATACATGGTTTACTGGCCATTCAGCGGGATTCACGACAGTTTCTGTACTAAAAAAAAAAAACGGGTAACTGAATGAAATAAGCGTGTGCTGTGTTTTTCATGAATACGTGCTGCTGTACATTACTTTTCATGTCGACATGATTTATTTCTGCTCGTTTGTTGGCAGGCGCGTCATTAGACCTGAAAAATACAGGGCTAATATCCCTCCCTTTATTGAAAATAATTAGTCCTGGTTGATTCTAGATGGGTTTCCTTTATTAACACGTTTTCCAATTCAAGAATAATCAAGTGGCAATCAAAGAGATGGCTTCTCTCCCTCATGCGATCTAAAAGCGACAAAATAATGGCCTGTATTCAGTACAGAAAAATAATTTAATTATAATTAGGTCTATGCACCTGCATTTGGCGACGGCATTTCAGACTAGTAACTGGTTTTGTCCGTTTACATTTTCCAGTCGGTTAGCTATTTTTTTTACTGCGAATTGAATGACTGTGCTGCAAAAACAGGTGTATGTACTTGTCGCCGAAATTACCTTCATTTGCTGAAGAGTTGTTAGACCTAATTATAATCAAATTATTTTTCGGTACTGAATGTAGCCCATTATTTTGTCGCTTTTAGATCGCATGGGGGAGAGAAGCCATGTCTTCAACTGCCACTTGATTATTCTGGAATTGGAAAACGTGTGAATGAAGGAAAACCATATAGAATTAGCCAGGACCAATTATTTTCAATAATAGGAGGGATATTAGCCCTGGAATTTTCAGGTCTGTTGGTCAGCACTGTTGACTGTTTGCAACAGTAACGTCAAGCCTTGGCAACTTGGTCGCTTTCATTATGTGAACGTACAAAATCTCTCCACAGTTGCATGCATAACAGCTCGCGTGCCTTGGCGTGCACGGCAGCCCTCTGGGGGTGGGTCTTAGGAGTGCATTGGAGAGGGAGGGGGAGGGATCTGAAAGTTGCATTTTTTTCAAATTTTTATGCGAAGTCCTCTCTCTCCTCAAAGTTACCAACTGCAGCTTTAAGACCATTATCTTAAGATATTGTATCAAGACAGTTGCTGCTTTTGCCCTGATAATCTAATACATTTTGTTTAATGGGGTGTAACTCCTGAATGAAAAAGCCCAATCATCATGAAACATGAGAATTTACATCAACAGGAAAAGAAGCTGAAACCTACATAATTTGTTGGAGATTAATCAATAGGTGGCGCTATAGCAAACAACTGGTCAAATCGCCAATATCAGTTGTCCAAGTTCAAATTTAGCCTTTTGTGTCATGGTAAAATTCCCTAATAAATTCCAAGGAAAAGGAGATGGTACAAACAGGATGGCCACCTTCAGCCAGACCATCATTAAACTTGCCATGAATAACTATGTGCCATACGCTGGAAATTGTTTAACCTCCTATATCTGAATGCCCCTGGTACTGGAGGCAAGCTGGTTATGGCTTGCCGTGAGAGTCTGATCCTTATACACATAATTGCTTTCAAGTTGTCCGTGTTTAAGATGACCAGATTAATAATCACACAATTCATTTACTGAATAATCAAGACCAATATATAAGCCTGTAGTTTTTAAATAAGTATTACGAAATGACAGATCACCAGAGGGTCTCAATGACAACGTACTTTAGTGGCGTTGTAGGGATGGGAAAAAAACCAAACAACTTAAAATAAAATTTAAACAAGGTGAAATATGTAAACAGTTTGTGTTTAAAAACATTTTTTAGACTTCTTTTCATCTTCAGAAATCATTTGTTGCTTTCAAACACCAACTCTTCACGTAGTTTACCTCTTTATTTATTTTTAATAAACCTGATGAAGAAATGTCAATAATTAATTAATTCAGTACTTTGTCCGAACATCTCCTGTTCTAGCAATTTTTTCAGCAGTGCAACCTAATTTATTTTAAGATTGCACTTGATCAAAGTGATTTCAGCGTTCAGAAGAGCGGGGAAGCGCAGTTGCGCATTGGTTGCCACGAAGCAATAATTTATTAAACAAGGTGAACTCGGATTTACGCGATGCGTTAAATACAGTGGGAGCAATAATTATTTGATCCTTTGCTGATTTTTCAGTTTTGCCCACTTGCAAAGAATGGAACTGTGTAGAATTTTAATCGTAGGTACATTCTAACATTGAGAGACAGAATATCACAAAAAAAATCCAGAACAACATCGTACAAATTCTATATATTTATCATATTTTCACATGAAATAAGTATTTGATCCATAGAAAAATAGGACTTAATACTTGGTGGGGAAACCTTTGTTGGCGAGCACAGAAGTCAGAGGTATTTTTCACCAGGTTTGCACAGATCTTGGGAGGGATTTTGGTCCACTCCTCTTTGCAGATCCTCTCTAAATCCTTAAGGTTCCGAGGCTGTCACTTGGCAACTCGAAGCTTTAGCTCCCTCCACAGACTTGATGGGATTTAGGTCTTGAGACCGGCCAGGCCACTCCAGGACCTTAATATGCTTCTTTTTGAGCCACTCCTTTGTTTCCTTGGCCGTAGGTTTTGGGTCATTGTCATGTTGGAAGACCCATCCACAACCCATTTTCAGGGCTCTCACTGAGGGAAGGAGGTTGTCGCCCAAAATTTCCCAGTACACGGCCCAATTCATCCTCCCCTTGATACGGTGAAGTCTTCCTGTCCCTTAGCTGAGAAACACCCCCAAAGCATAAGGTTTCCACCTCCATGCTTCACAGTGGGGATGCTGTTCTTGGGGCTGTACTCAGCATTTCTCTTCCTCCAAACACGATGAGGCGAGTTGATGCCAAATAGCTCTATTCTGGTCTCATCTGACCACATCACCTTCTCCCAAGCCTCTTCTGGATCATCCAGGTGTTCTTTGGCGAAGTTCAGGCGGGCCTGTACATGTGCCTTCTTCAGCAGAGGAACCTTGCGCGCGCGGCAGGAATTTAATCCTTCACAGTGTAGCGTCCTACTGATGGTTCTCTTCGTGACTGTGGTCCCAACTGCCTTCAGGTCATTAACAAGCTCCTCCTGTGTAGTACTGGGCTGATCCCTGACCTATCTCATGATCATTGATATCCCACGAGGCGAGATCTTGCATGGAGCCCCAGACTGAGGGAGATTGGCAGTGACTTTGTGTTTCTTCCATTTTCTAATAATTGCTCCAACAGTTGTTAACCTCTCACCAAGCTGCTTGCTTATTTTCTTGTAGCCCATCCCAGCCTTGTGCAGGTCTACAGTTTTGTCTCTGATGTCCTGAGACAGCTCCTTTGTCTTGCTTATGGTGGAAATGTTGGAATCTGATTGATTTTGTGGACAGGTGTCTTTTATACAGCTACATAACGATGTAAAGAGTTGACACAGGTGTTTTGGGTGATGAGTTGAGATTAGGAGTGCTTCTTAATGGAAAACTAACTGCTCTGTGGGAGCCAGAATTATTGCTGGTTGTTAGGGGATCAAATACTTATTTAATGCAAAAATATGATAATATACAGTTGCAAGAAAAAAGTATGAGAACCCTTTGGAATTACCTTGATTTCTACACAAATTGGTCATAAAATGTTATCTGATCTTCATCTAAGTCACAACAATAGACAAACACAGTCTTCTCACAAACAATTATATGTTTTCATGTTTTTATTGAAGACAACATGTAAACATTCACAGTGCAGGGTGGAAAAAGTATGTGAACCTTTGGATTTAATAATTGGTTGACCCTCCTTTGGCAGCAATAACCTCAACCAAACGTTTCCTGTTGCAGATCAGACCTGCACAACGGTCTGCAGGAATTTTTGGCCATTCCTCTTTACAAAACTGTTTCAGTTCAGCAATATTCTTGGGATGTCTGGTGTGAATCGCTCTCTTGAGGTCATGCCACAACATCTCAATCGGGTTTAGGTCAGGACTCTGACTGAGCCACTCCAGAAGGCGTATTTTCTTCTGTTGAAGCCATTCTGTTGTTGATTTACTTCTGTGCTTTGGGTCATTGTCCTGTTGCATCACCCATCCTCTGTTGAGCTTCAGTTGGCGGACAGATAGTCTTAAGTTCTCCTGCAAAATGTCTAGATAAACTTGGCAATTTATTTTTTCTGTCGATGATAGCAATCCGTCCTGGCCCTGAGGCAGCAAAGCAGCCCCAAACCATGATGCCCCCCTTACCATACTTCACAATAGGGATGAGGTTTTGATGTTGATATGCTGTGCTTTTTTTCTCCACACATAGCATTGTATGTTCCTTCCAAACAACTCACCTTTGGTTTCTTCTGTCCACAGAATATTTTGCCAGTAGTGCTGTGGAACATCTAGGTGCTCCTTTGCAAACTTCGAACGAGCAGCATTGTTTTTTTTTTTTTTTTTTTTTTTGGATAGCAGTGGCTTCCTCCGTGGTGTCCTCCCATGAACTCCATTCTTGTTTAATGTTTTACTTGTCGTAGATTTGTCAACAGAGATGTTAGCATGTACCAGAGATTTCTGTAAGTCTTTAGCTGGCACTCTAGGATTCTTCTTCACCTCATTGAGCATTCTGCGCTGTGCTCTTGCAGTCATCTTTACAGGATGGCCACTCCTAGGGAGAGTAGCAACAGTGCTGAACTGTCTCCATTTATAGACAGTTTGTCTTGCCGCAGACTGATGAACATCAAGGCTTTAAGAGATACTTTTGTAACCCTTTCCAGCTTCATGCAAGCCAACAATTCTTAATCGTAGGTCTCCTGAGAGCTCTTTTGTGCGAGGCATGGTTCACATCAGGCAATGCTTCTTGAGAATAGCAAACTCAAAACTGGTGTGTGTTTTTCATAGGGCAGGGCAGCTTTAACCAACACCTCCAATCTCGTCACATTGATTGGACTCCAGGTTGGCTGAGTCCTGACTCCGATTAGCTCTTGGATAAGGCATTAGCTTAGGGGTTCACATACTTTTTCCACCCTGCACTGTGAAAGTTTACATGTTGTGTTCAATAAAAATATGAAAACATACAATTGTTTGTGAGGTATTAGACTGCGTTTGTCTATTGTTGTGACTTAGATGAAGATCAGATCACATTTTATGACCAATTTATGCAGAAATCCAGTAATTCCAAAGGGTTCACATACTTTTTCTTGCAACTGTATAAAATTTGAACAATGTTGTTATTCTGGATTTTTTTGTGATATTCTGTCTCTCACTGTTAAAATGTACCTATCATTAAAATTCTACTTAGTTCCATTCTTTGTAAGCGGGCAAACCTACAAAACTTGCAAGGGATCAAAAAATTATTGCTCCCATTGTATGTACCCGCCAAACAAGGTGGATTACTTTTGACCCCCCACCTGTGGGGGGCGAATGTGTCTGGCTGTTGGGTGTCATACCACTCAGGGGAAAATAGAGATTTTGAGTGTGAAGTTTGTCGCTATTTTGTCCCTGGTCATTCAAGAGCAAAAAGACATTTGACATCAATTCATGTGAAAATGTCAGATTTTGTAAGTATATCAATCCAGATGTTTGAGCAGGGCCGGCGCTAGACCTGAAAATTCGGGGTCAAATATCCATCCCTTTATTGACAACAATTCATCCTGGCTAGTTCTAGATGGTTTTCCTTTATGAACACGTTTTCCAATGTAAGAATAATCAACTGCCAATTGAAGAGCACAAGGTTGTCAACAGCGGCCTCTGGGGATCACGTGACAAGGGGGCATGGCGCACTGAGTCGTTTGGCGTCCGCATGTCAGAGAATCTAATGACTAACTGTCTTTAAAACTTGATGTTTTGAAAATAACACCAGGAATTCACTTTCTAAACAAAAACAGGCTTTTATGTCAAGTCAAGGTTGTTCCAGAGAAAAAAGACAGATGGTAAAACAATGAGAGGCTGTCTGGCGTTTAACTGAAGAAAGCATGGGAGACAGTGTAGATCCACCTGCCTGGACCAAAGAGCTGCTGAGACAGGTTACGTCTATGAACGACTCCTTCCAACATAAGTTTGATGAATTGAGTAATTCAATGAAAGAGATCAAAAAAGATACCCGAGCCACGCAGAAAAACGTATCGGGTCTTTGGAGGACAAACAAGCCAGTCAGCAGCCAGCCATAAAAGACAGGGCAAAGGAGATGAAAAATCTAAAAGCCAAATTGTCTTACCTGGAGTCACACAGCAGAAGGAACAACCTGATCATCGTGGGCCTGGAGGAAGACTTACTGGAGACCGGTGATCCTGCTAAAGATCCAGGCCAAGAGTTGGCAGCGATATTCCGCGATATTCTTGACCGGCGTGAGACTGACCCAGCGCCGGAGGTGGACAGGCACCACAGGTCCCTTCACCCGCGCTCTGACCCAAGAGAACCACCGAGGCCATATATTGTGCGCATGGGCGCCTAACTTCGTGTAAAAGTGGGGGGGGGGAATCTGATCAGAGGGAAGGGTGTGCGAAAAACCCGGTGGCAATCCACCCACACCCCCAGACAAAACATATCCTAATAAATGTATTGATTACACTGGGGAACAAATGAAAAAAAAAGGTTTCTTGGTGCCTCAGATTTTAGTCTTGATGCTAGTTATATTCAATCACACCGCTGAATAAGAATATGATCTTCATTTCCTTCTAGCAGCTCTAGTTTTGAGATAATGCACTTATATTTAAATATATCAATGATAACAAGCATAGAAAGTTTCACCATTATCTGATTCCATGGATGTAATTTAATCATAAACAAATTCTAATTGCATGAAGCCATTTTTTTTTTTTTTTTTCCAAAAAGGCAACAATAATTGTAGTCGTCAAAGCTTGCTCCCGATCGGTTGTATGTATAACAATTAGGAGTATCTCATATCTCGAAAACCAGAGTTGATGGGGAAAAACTGATGGCATATTTAGAATCAGTGACCAAAGGTCTAATATCTCAGATACCAAGTTCCCCAGTGTTGCTGCAAAGTTCCTTCACAAAACAGTATTTGTCCCTTAATGCGGAAAATGTCAGCTTTAATCCAAAATAAAATTAAAAAAAAAAATTTTGAATTTGATTTAAAGATGAACCCTCGCAGCTTACAGAATGGCTTACATTTGACAGAAATCTCCACACACCCCATTTTTCCATTCCCCAAAATTTAACATTTTACATTTGATTTGTATACTGTGATGAGTCTCAATGCTATGTCAGAGGACCAATTCCTTAAAAGAGATGAGGCAAGATAACATTTTAACAATTCCCCCCCCCCCCCTTTATCATGCATTATGTTCAAAGTACGGGAAAAATCAAAGAGGCTTAGAAATTACTCCCGTTTATATAAGCATTGTGAGAACAGTAAAAATGGAGGTCATTTCCTGAATTTTGAAGCTTTTATATTTAAGTTCCAAGTCAAATTTTTTTGACTGTAAGCACCAAGACATACAATTTATTTGTAGCCTCAATGCATTTATTTAATATTTATTTATTGTGAGTGAGTGATTGTGAAACAAAAGGAGAGAGACAAGTCGGGGGAATGAACTGTTCCACAAAATAGCCTAATTTTTTTTTTATGTATTAGTAATTTCTTCCCTTTGATACTGTCACATCTGATCATAAGTCTGTGAGCACTGTTTATACTCTTATTTTTTAGGGGTGCTGGGACTCAGTTTAGGTAGGGCTGGACGATATGGCCAAAATTTAAATCACAATATGAAGAGTTTGTTTCCAAAACACAATAAGTGCCAATATTACAAAAATTGAGATTATACCACAGAGCGATAGCCCTGTGTCTCTTACATATGGTGCAAAAATCTGTTTTTAGAAATGCATTTTTTTCATGGTCAAAGTTTGTGTTTTTTGATAAAATGCAATAGACATCAACATAGAAAAAGTGATTTACTCAAAATGAGTAAAATGGATATTTTGTTCTTTGGAAACTAACTCTTCATATATATCCTAATGTTGGTCTATACAAAATTATTCCGATATTGATTTGAACCATATTAAAGCTGCAAAAAACTTCCAAGAAGGCCCACAACATTTGCCATGTTTATGAAACCTCCTCTGTGTAGGCTTTTTTATGTATGACAGCCTTTTTTGTTACTGCAGTGATTTTAGAAACAAAAATGTTCCCTATTCCCAGACTAATATGGCTATGAAGTGAGTGAGTGATTGACAATCTTTGTACTCAATATCTCAAGATGGTTCCAGCTATAACTTCTAATTTCGCACTCTAACTGATACAGTGTAGCAGATGAGCTGATTACAGTTAGGAAGAATTTGCACCATACTTCATCAATGTGCCAAAACGCACTGCATCCTGTACAATCCAGTAGGACTGCAGATTGGTTCTGTCAGTTAGTCCAAAGGATCCCAGACTCCGTTCAGGGGGACCACTATGTATGCTGGTTTTCATTCTAATTACAAATGCAACTCAAGAATTTTCTCAAAATAGTGGTCGAGCAGCCCTACAAAGGGACTAAATCAGGGGCGGATCCAGGAATTTTGGAAAGGGGGGGCGCAGCCCCCATACGAGCACCGAAGGCGCGATGCCTGCAGGGGAGCTGGGGACCGTGCCCCAGAAAAATTTGAAAATTAAAGTGCCAGATACGCGTTTTCCTGGCATCTGGGAACAAAATTCAAGGTCTTATAGTTAGCTGAAAAAAGCATTTTTTTCATTAACAATTATCTCTATTAAAGGTTTCACTTGACTCTGCAAAGACAATCAAAACAAAGAGACTTGGGTCCTATTCCGATAGAAACGGACAAACTGTGAAAATGATCAAAGCATTCATCAGGATACATCAAGGATAAAACATTTAAAACACAACACTGAAGTTGTTTTCTTTCATGGAGAATGGTATTTAATTCACTTTGAAGTGAATTTCCAACTTGTACATTAGGCATATTCAGTAGGCATGCAGAGCTACAAAATCATCTGCTGGAAATTTTTAATTCTCACTGAATGGGTTGATGAAGGGCATTCTTCGGGGGTATCTACCGGCATACATATCGATCGCTTTGTCATAATCAAGTTTAAGATCCAGTTGCACTGGCACAAATGTTACTCTGAGATATAGCGCTGTTATCACTAAACAAACGTTATAGCTCATCTTATAGTTAATTCATATAGTACTGCATAGAACAGACAGTGTACAGTTGTCAGAGTTGAATAGTCACTTGCTATTTGACACATTCAGCTATAGAAATCATGAGTATTGAAGAGGCCTAGTTGTCCCGTGTTAAAATATAGCATTTAAACTGTAGTGCAATAAATACTCAGAGGATTAACTGAACTAAAAGTGTCAATATCACAATGTAAATGCTTTAATAAAAGTAGAAATCCTGCATTTAAATTAGGAGTGAACTCATCCATAAAACCGTGTTTCAGCCTGGCTTGCTTGTGAATATTCAATAACTGATCCTGGTGTGCCATCTAGCAATAGTTTATTGTAACTGCGTGCATAAATTTGCAGCTTCATGTCAGCTGGCATCAACATCTGAACAAAGGTCCCCTGCCGAGCACCGTTATTCTTGAACGCGCCAAATCCAGATAATCCTTATGATGAATTACATTCATAGATTGATTTGTAATGAGTAACGAAGTGACCAGTGTCAACGTAACGAAGTGAAAGTATACTTTTTATCTTCTACTTTTACTCTACTACATTGAAAAGTCAAAACTCAAAGTACAAATCCTCAAAAAAAAAAAAACTACTTAAGTAGGCTATTGTTCGTTACTATACACCTCTGACGATCACAAAGTGCGTTAGGACGCAACTCATTTTTTTGGACGACCCCTCGGGAATTTCATTTTTCCAGCATGGCAATTTTTCGAGCTTTAAGCCCCATGTGTAATGTGCGAAAAAGGCTGTCTTCGAAAAGTCAGTTTGCAGAAATAGGGGGCGGGGGCAAATCCACCTATGTAAATTCACCTATGCTTGTGACCATGGACATCGGTGTTTACAGAAAGAAAACCATAGCTTAAAGCTGTAGTATACAATTTGAAAGTTTGATCATTATTAATAACCTTATTTAGATGGTGGTTATGGTCCTATAGTACAATCTACACAATGTGAAGAGCAAAAAAAGAGAAAAAAATCCATTCACTCTAGCGGCTGCAGGGCTGCAGAGACGCTGACCAATGTAAGCCATCTGGCCAGATGGCTTACATTAGTCAACGTCTCTCTCCTACTCTCATCCAATCCCCTCGCTCTGGTTGACACTCCCCCGAGAGCTTGCTCTGATTCCTCGTGCTCCGCGTTCCGCCTTGTCCCCTTCCACGTTTACGTTTTCCGTCTGTTTACTGCTGGCTGGCTTGTTGCTCTGGTAGAGGGGGTGTGTCTGGGAATCTCCACGCGGACGGCCACACGTGCTCGGTGGGAAGGATCAGGGAGCACAAGAAGGGAGGGGTGTGTGTGTATGGGCAGGATGCTTTTTTCAAATTTTTCTCAACGTCTCAATCTTTCTCAACTGAGTCTCAGATTGTATACTACTGCTTTCATAGAAAAAGCTACAGTTCCAAAAATATTGTGTTAGGCTATGTGTGGATAAGCCCAATTTAGGCCTACTACACTGAACAGTTCGGTTTTCGTGCTACTAAGCAAGGAATGGATAGAAGCAAGGCCAGAAATAACGTAAATGCCCTGCTTAATTATGTTTTAATATTCATTTACTTGTCCTAAGTTAACACACAGGTTAAAAAATGTGAGCGAAAGTAAACCGCATGTTCACGAAGTACGGTGCCTTAACCAGTTTTCATACTGAAGTCGTTTTGCGTACGCCAAGCAGCCTTGCATATGACACATTTACGACTACACAAGCAAGACTTGACATTTAATAGTTTTGCGTTTTTATTGGCTTTTACCTCATGTTCACGCTGTATTTCTTCACAAACGCTAAAAACTGCTGCTAATAAAAATGTGGGACCCGAAACCAAAGCCAGAATCGGCGAGAATAATGCATCATTCACATAAGCACAAAATCTGTGCTGACACGAAAACTGAACAGTTCAACCATACATCATATTATTCTGTTCGGAGCTCCAGACAACGACTGCGGCACGCAAAAACCCTGCCAATCTCAAGAAAATGAGCAGTGACCGGACGTCCAGATTTCTCCTAACATTCGTACATAGGATTTTAACTTGCAAGACAGCGAAATCCTGACACAAAGCCCCTGAAACATTCCATTTTGACTTTAATGTTAGCTGGCCAGTTCAACAGTTCTCTCTGGGCTTAATTAGTGCTAAGTTAACAAACACGAAGGCAGCTAACATAACTAGCTTGGAAACGAAAAGTCATGGTCACATTAACGCACATTTACACTTTTCCCTCCAACTTTGAGGTTACACAATTGGTTCTTCTGAGAAAAATACCTCTAAAGGCTTTTTCTTTTTCTTAATTGGCGTTTCATGTCGTTTTTAGTTGGTGGTTTATTTTGTGTCAACGAATGACGGACCGTGGCGCTAGTTCTGCTGTTGCGATAGTGCACTAAGTCCAGTGACTGCTCTGTCCTCGCCGCAGTCCGGGTTGGAATATCCCACTTGGGTTGAAAAGGGGGTGGACAATAATTCAAATGCGATTATTTAAATGCAAATAAAATTTATTTATTCATGTGTTGGTTCACAAAGTGAAAGGTTTTATAGTTGTCGCAAATAACATTTTATTGTGAGTGTATTGTTTTATTGTAAAAGATGCCCATGCATTGGAAAAACATTTTGGTGTGAGTTCCCGTCAGTCAGGGGGGTGGCGCTGTCAGCCAATTGAATACTCGGATAGTTTCTTTTTTCTCTCTTGGTGAGATGGGGCAGAAGAGAGGGGTTGATGGCGGACTGGGGTTAAGCTACGTTGGTAACGTGTGGAAGGGAATATTTTAATTTATCAAGTTCGCAGAACTGTTGAACCTTTGCGTGATATAGCTTTCAATTTTTGAACTGGACAAGACAAGTTTTTCTTTCAAGAGCCAGATTCCTGTCAAAGCTTGCGGTTACAGGCAAGTTTGAAACTGTTAGCAGTCTCTATGGAATCATAGCGCTACAGTGACGATTAGGGTAGCTGAGCTTGTGCATTATTCGCAAGAGACGTTACCTCAGGAGCTGGCCATTTCATTCGAAGAGGGAGCGCGAGAGAGGACGAGGAGGAGAGGAAACGGACAATGAATTTTCAACTCGGGCAGTCGTGAGTGGAACGTTGCCGGTCATATGCCACTTCGTTTGATCCTGAATATGAGCTCCAACGAAAGCGCCGGCGCATGGGTATTGAAAAAACACTAACTTTAAAATTACACTTCGGGAATAGTTCGCCACGGTCCTTAATTACTGTTGCACGTAACGGATCAGGAGGTATACTAGTTTTGATATGTAAACGCACCGGCACTTCCAGCTGCAATTGACATGTTTAGTTAGTGTCATTTCACTGCTTGTTTCCAGTAAAGTAAGTGAACAAATGGAATGTTGTTCTTATTTATAATCAAACAACTGGATCCAGCCAAGCACAGATCGCCAGTACTGGAAAAAGGGACATAAACAGATACGTGAATGGACGACAAGGGCATCGGTGAGCAATACCACCCGGGAACCTGTATACACGCATGTATTGTTGAAAAATTGGACTTACGGATTGGATTATCAGTATTACTGATTACTGAATAGGACTTACTTGGTACTGATTGAACTGAGAACTGATTGAGCTGAGTTACCATGCTAATGGAGCCTGTGAGTATAGAGTGCCCGATCGAAGATTGTAGCTATGTAGCCACACATACAGAGGCAGCGGCGGCGGCGGCCATGCTGAACATACACGCCACCACACGTGCTGCAGTCCCTAGGGAGCTGGGTGCGAGCGCTAAAATGGAGAAACTCACGCGCCCCTCCATAGCACTGGCCGGAATGGCCAAGACCTGGTCATACTTCCTAACCCGCTGGATCGAGTATAAAAGGGGCACTAAACTTGTCGGATCTGACATTGTCACACGCCAACTAGAGTGCTGCGAGGAGGACCTGAAGAAAGGCCTCACCCGTGCGGCGGGCAAGAGCCTAGTGGACAGTGACGAAAGGGAGGTCCTCGCCGCCATGAAGGCGCTCGCCGTCCGTGCGGAGAACACCATGCTAGCTATCTAACATGCAACAGGGGCACGAGGAGCCCATCCAGTCATTCCATACCCACTTAAAGGGGCAGGCGGACACATGTAAATATAAAATGGAGTGCACTAAGGAGGGGTGTGACCAAGTCAACGACTTCACAGAAGAGATACTGTGCGACATGACTGCCCGCGGCATAGCAGACCAAGAAATACAGCTCGATCTGCTTGGCGAAAAGAATCAGGACATGTCATTAAAGGACGTGATAGAATACATCGAAGCTAAGGAGTCTGGAAAGCGCTCAGCATCACGCCTACTTGACCCTCAGAGCACGGACACAATCAGTAGTTCGTATCGGCGGGGGAAACAGCAGGACGTCCGCACCAGAGGGGGCGCCAGACCAGAGAAACCGAAGGCCAAGCCCAAAGGAACATGTATCTACTGCGGTGAGGTGGGCCACGGCAAAACACCTCAGTGGCGCACCAGACGTGCCGAGTGCCCTGGGTATGGCAAGATGTGCCAGAAGTGTAACCGCCAGAATCACCTTGGCAAGGTCTGCCTCGGTGATAGACCGACTAGGGCCCCACCGGAGGAGAGAGACAGGTTGTGCGATGAGCAGCAGACGGCCGCCTTCATCGAGCTATGCACGCTCACCGTGGCCAGCGGGGGTGACAAGCTACGCACACTTCCCCTCGCTCACGACCTGTATGATAACATGTGTCACAAGTGGATGAAGCGCCCGTCCAACCCGCAGCCATACATCAACCTCAGCCTCACCGTCGAACGCGAGAATTACAAAGCGCTGGGCCATGACCTTCAGAAACGCACCCGCGCAGTGACCCTGCCTGTCATGGCTGACACGGGGTGCCAGGGCTGCCTGATCGGCATCAAGGTCGCCAACAGATAGACCTGACCACAGAGGACGTTATTCCCGAATCCATGACCATAAAGGCTGCAAACAACGAGGGAATACGGATTCTCGGGGCCGCGGTTGTCAGGTTCACCGGCAACAGTAACGACGCTCAGAGATTGGAGATGCGCCAGATTGCGTATGTAACAGACACCTCAGACTGCATATTCCTCTCCCGCACAGCCTGCGTGGACCTGTGCATGATCTCAGACAAGTTCCCAACACTTGGGGAGGTGAATCTGGCGGCCTCGGAATTATGCGACTGCCCGCAGCATGCAGAATCGCCGACCAAGCCAACCACGCTTCCCATGCCAGCAACTGAGACTAACAGGGAAGCCCTACGGCAGCACTTACTCAGGATGTACGCTCAGAGTACATTCAATACGTGCCCTCATTAGCCCCTGCCGAGGATGTCCGGCTCACCGCTCCGTCTAATGCTTGACGAGGGTGCGACACCAGTTGCCTATCACACCCCCATCCCTGTGGCCTTACACTGGTACCCTTTTGGGGCCGAAAGGTATCGGTAGCGCCCCCATGGAGTGATGAAGGTCATTTTGTGGCTGTCATCCTCGTGCAGTGGGACGCTGTGGTAGCCATTCAGGCGTCGAACACAGTCTTGCGTTTCCCTCGAGTAGCTAGCTAACGTGAGCCAGCTTGCTAACAAACTAATATGACATAATGGTTATGGAAAGGTACTGCCTGCACGCTGGCGAGCGATGAAAGCAACATTCATCATGAGAGTGGCACTTAGCTAGGTTGCTATCAGAGCTTGGCCCTACCGATTTTACTAATGTTACACGTGGTGTTCAGTTTGGCAAAATATTTACGTGTGACATAAATATTTTGATTATTAATGTGGGGACTTTATGAATTGTGTCGCAAGTCAGTTGGAGGAAAGACTTGACAGAATTGCGGAGACAGCCCTTGATACAGTTAGTTGAGAGACGCCCGTATCATCTCCATTGCATATTTGCATTTCCCTCGTGGCCAGGATGTGCAGGAAGGAAAACTTTCTGCATCGGGCTCAGTGCTCAGTTCCTGTTAGATCCAACTGCAGTATATTCCTGAACTAGTGGTTCGATGCACCATATGCATTCGAATTTCACTCTAAATCGATCTCAGAACTCCCTATCACTGCACCCTTGCAAACAATTCCCACGTACCATAAACTAGCGTCTGTTTGGATGAGTGGCCGGTATCTTTGTTTCTGGTTAAAAAAAAAAAAATTCTTAAAGGGGGACCTATGATGCTGATCCTTCTTTCAAAACAAACTAGTAATGTTAAAATGTTGGTTGTCCATACTCAACCTCTGAAAAGTTTCTAAATATAAGATACAGAGGTTTTGCCGTAATCCAAGAACGTGATTTCGTGAACGTGATTTCCTCTCTGAAAAGCTCCTCCCGAGATCTTCGCCAGATCTGGGTAAAACCTGACGTCAGGTTGTGCCGTCCAATTAGTACAGACCTAGCCAGAGCCAATCACGGCGCTGGACGTGCCCACACCGGAAACTATTCAAGCAGGCACTAACAACTGCAGATCATACTATGCCTTAGTACCGTCAACACTTTTGGAAAAACAAAAGAAGAACCGCAGACCATTTGAGGAGCAGTATTTTTCAGTATCTCTCCCAGAGCTGCTTGTCCGTTTACTTTTGGATGCAAAGAAAAATAGCAATATCTCTTCCAAAAAAACGATGCCACCAGAAACCAGTGGGTAGCTTTTTTTTGTTTGCTGGCAGCAAACAGCCACGGCCAAAGGAAATGTTAGCTGTTTGTGCTCAGCATTTCACAAATAAAGGATAATTTGAGCTGGATATGCCTTTCAGCTGCTTCTCAAACCTGAAGCAGTTGCATCGATCAAGCACTCGGAGCCACAAGCTGTAAGTAACGATATTACAGCAAATAATCTAAGTGTAATGTAAGTGAAGCTAACGTGTTACAGGTGGCCAGCAGGACCGCTAGCGATAGGTAGCACTACCAACTGGCCTCAAACGCAGGCTTTGTGAAATATCTGAAGATAAAGCCTGTATCGGTCGTGACTGTCCGTGACTCAGACACAGAAGCTGTAAGTCACTTTCACTGCATAAGCCAACCTGACGTGATGGCCTGTTGATTGTGGCTGTAGCACTGCAGCTTATGTAGCCAAGTTACTGTTGCTAATTTTTGTGTCCTAAATATGCAAGAGTGATATCAGGGGACATTCAACAGAAGGTGTGTGAACATAAACCTCACTTGAAGCTACGCTTTTAATACTTGTTTGTAATTTGGATGCTTGGTAAAACTGTCCACAGTCACGGAATTTGCTGTCTGTAAAACCCATATTGCAAGGGTTTGTCTCTGTGGTTGTTATGACCGCTCGGTTACCAGCTACAGCATGTTAGTTTGCGTGCCGCCGTGCTAATTAAAATTCTCCTGGTTAACTTACATGCAGTAATTCTGATTGGTATGCTTGTGTTAAGCATCGGTATCGGTAAGCATCAATGTGGCAGTTTCATCATAACGTTGCCTGATTGTAGCCACTACAGTTGAAGCGGCTGCTTGTGATCGCTTCACTTATCCATGACCGGGATCAGCCGGATCCCTATCACAAATATCTGGGTTGGCTCTCTGATTCTACCGTGAAAGCAAACGCGAAACACAGAAGCTGTAACCTGTCTGGTATAACAAACTAATTCTCAGCACTACCATGACAAAATTTCATCCCCCTTTGTAAATTCTTCTGGCTAATAAAAAGCCGAAAAAAGGCAAAGATTAAATAGGAAATTCTTTCCTGTAGAAGTGTTTGATTCGCTAGCTCCACATAAGCAACTTGCCCACACAAACAGAACTTACGGTCTGTAAAACCTGTATTATGTTCATAACACAACCGAGCTCTCTATAGCTGTCGCGTGCTATCCATAAAGCTGCTTTCACATCAGACGCGAAATGAATTTTTCGCGGGACAGATTACATTCAAAGTCAAAGCAAAGATGCGAATGCAGGCGTTATGGGCGCGTCAAGCAGCTTTCACACCGGACGCGACGCGCCAAAATTTCGTTTTGCGCCCGTTGTGAAAGCTGCTTATCGCGCCCATTTTCCGCGAGCAAACGTTGGTCATTCAGACGCAATAAGTAAACCATTACCACAGCCAATTTCCGAAAAGGCCGTTTAGCCTGGAGCTTTCGTCCCTTCATCATATACCAGTGCAGAAGCTGTTCGTTTCTCCACGCTAACGACACACCACAGCTATGCACACAAACCAGCAGGTCCTTGTAATACACACCGAAGCAGTCCATATTTAATTAATATTTAAAGCAGTCCATGCTAATTAAAAATGCTCCTGGTTAACTTATATGCTGTAATTCTGATCGGTATGCTTGTTACTTTGGTAAGCATCAATGTGGCAGTTTCATCATAGCGTTGCCTGATTGTAGCCACTACAGTTGAAGCTAACCGGAGAGGTGCTGTTAGACCAGACGTAGGTTTTGCAGAGCTTGGGGTGCGTTTTTGGGTGCTTGTGAAACGATCTCTTTACTTATCCATGACCGGGGTCAGCCTGATACTTCTCCAAAATCTGGGCAAGCTCTCTGATGCTACCAGTGAAAGCAATAGGGAAACGCACAGGCTATAAAGTGTCTGGTTTTACAAACGATTTCTCTGCATTGCCGTCGATTGAATATTGAATCGGCGATTGTATATTAAATTCTTTCTGGTAAAAGTTATCGATTTGCTAGCTCCACATAAGCAATGGTTCTCGCAAACAGAACTTACGGTCTGTAAAACCTGTATTATGCTCATAACATAACCGGAGCTCTATCTAGCTTCGCGCACCATCCATAACGCGCCCATCCTCCACGAGCAAACGTTGGTCATTCCAACGCAATGAGTAAACCATTACCACGGGCAATTTCCGAAAAGACCGTTTAGCCTGCAGCTTTCGCCGCTCCGTCATATACCAGCACAGAAGCTGTTTATTACTCCACTCTAACGGCAAACCACAGCAATGCACACGAACCAGCAGGTCCTAATACACCAAAGCTGTTGATCCACTTTTAGCTACTCCTCACTGTCCATGTTTCCCTCTAAACTTAGACCCACCGGATTTCTACAGTCTCAGGTCTACACTTGGGCATGTCAACCTGTTCTACAAATGTGTCTATATGGGGTGGATTCTAGCTTTCCCTCAATCCTAGCTAGAGTAAAAACACCGGTGTAACTCACCTTAGTAGCCGCAGGTACGAGCTTGAGCTGCCAGACTTTCGCACTGCATCCTCCACTTTCGCCGTTGCGTTTATTAGAAAAAAAAAGTTAATTTCATTAGATCTATACACATGTACTGCCTTTTGATTGCGGAATTGGCCCGTCGAGTCAGATGGCAGCCGCGCCTCAGGTTCACAGTCTGGGGCGGCGGACCCAGAAAACTGTGTTCTGCTGCCTCATCCCGCCCAACTCTGCCCTCCACAGAGCTGGCCAGTCAGAAGAAAGTGGGCAAACGGGGAGGAGGGGCCATAGCGGAAGAGCCACCCGAGTGAGGTGTTTCAGGCAGAGACTACAATGTACTACAAATGCAGTTTTTTGAGGATGGCAGTATGAGCGAAATAAATACCCTTTTTTTTACTTTGCGCGATCAGGAGTACTCTAGGGGAGTCAAAGACCAACATATAAACTTGGAAAAATAGCATAATAGGTCACCTTTAAGAAATTTCCATCGATTTAGGAGTCCTCGTAGGTCCTCCTAGAGTTAAGAAAATTCTTCGATGATGAAAATTTTTATGAGTAGTACTGAACTATTTCTTGGCCTTTATTTGATAGTTGTTCAGTGTAGAGAGACAGGAAAGTTGGGCAGAAGAATGGGGGATGACATGCAGCAGATGACCCAAGCCGGATTCGAGCCCAGGTCGCTGCAGGAAGGACACAGCCTTTATGGTGCGCGCACTTAGACTGATGAGCCACCGGGGCGCCCCACCATTTAAGAATTTTTAATGGGAAATCTTAGAAAAACTACCTGATTTAAGAATTCTTAAGGGGTAAAAATGTTCTGAGAATCTTTATGAATACGGGCCCTGGACATTTAAATGTGTTTATGAACTTTAGCTAAGCTGTGTATTTGAACAATCAGAACCAATACACTGCATGCATATGTTATGCATATTCAAGATTGGTTCTGCCAGACCAGAACATTCACTAAGTGCTTTTGAACTTTAGCTAACCTGTGTTTATTTTCAATCAGTAACAATGCACTGCACCCTTACAGCATGCATATTCAAAATTGCTTTTTTTGTAAAAAAAAAAAAAAAAAAAAAAGTAGCATGTACAGACTTAACTTCAATTAAATGAGGCCTATTTATGAAATTCTTTTCCTGCAAAATTTCCATCAGCCGGTGGGAAGCCTGTCGGCCTTTAATTATCCTGAGAGGAATTAAATTTTGCAGCCAATTAATATATTTAGTTGTTAATTGTAACGCTGGGTAGATGACGGTGCCATTTATGACTTTTCAGGAGATACAATGTTTAGACAGTGAACAGCAGGAAGTGGAAAACAGCCATATAGCTCTGATCAAACGACCATACCTGGGATTAACCAAGCACTTCATAGCCTATAGATGTAGACTGATATTTACATAATTTAAACAGCCATTGTGTACCTGACTGGAGAGATAGAGTACCAGCAATGATACAGTTGAATTTGGACTATGAAACATGCTTAATTTACATAAGTGTACAACAATCCTGTATGAAGTCCCCTCTCAGCTTTTAATTGCGGATTTTCTGGGTGGACAAAATAATGAAGTACCCCTCAAAAAAGGCTTTAAATTGGAAGACTCAAAACCTAATTACTCAACAAACCAGTGTCATTCCTATTAAAATAAATACTGTTAGCAGTAGGGGTGTGTTTAACTAGAGAAAGATGAGCAGAGCTTTGCAAGATAAGTCTCAAAAGCATGATTAGTGTACTAAACAACAGTCATAAAATTCCTGGAGCCCAAACTGCTTTTATGTTATTCTCAGAGACAGCAATTTAATATGGCAATGCGTAAAACACTTATGTTTGATATTTGCTAATAACCAATAAATTACAGCTCAAAAATCACAGAGGAACTGAATCAGTTACAAATAAAACAGTATATCATGAGTTAAATAAAGCTGCCCTTGTTTCTGATGACTAACCCCGGTGCTTCCTTTCGTTCCCTGGAGCTGTGACTTACAGCTAAACTCATAACGAAGTGCAGCATCCCCCTGAAATCAGAGATACAGTCGAGGTAATATTACAGGCAATGGACACTTTTCCTCTTGGTTGACCTTGGACATGTTCGAGACACATTGTTCAAGAACTTAACATTTAATTTGAATTCTTTTAGTGTCTTTCTGAAGTTGATTTTGATACTGGTTGGTTACATTACCCGTTGGACCATGTTTAATGCATTTTATCATTTTTCAGACTTAAATACTTTGAATGGTGTATTCACTGACTAATTGTTGGCATTAAGTACAGGAATAGCCAATACAATCATTTTGTATTTGCATATCAGGTGTGCCTCCAGAAAGGTCTGTAGTCACTGTAGGCTCTTCCTTCAGCAAAACTAGATCCCACGATGGCATGATGAGAGTAAATTAGAAAAAAAAGGTCACTTTACTTTGAATTGATTAGTCGTGCATATTCATAAAATGCTGAATGTTTAATTTGCATGTTATGTAATAATGGTGATACAGGCATTTGGTTGAATCAAACAATTTATGTTTTTTCATCAATGCCTACGTTTACAGTTATGTTAATTGTTGTCTCTTTGTATATTACACTCATATCAGAGCTACAATACTTGCCTGCCACTCACTTCACATTCTGTCTTTGTTTTGTGAACTCATTTTCTCAACCTTGAATAGAATGAATATGCAATTTAACAGACAATCACAAGCATACATCTCATGTGCTTACTTTATGTGGCTCAGGGGAAGGGCTTCGGCAGCAGATGCAGGGCAAGTTATTAAGGCATGGTAGCTGCTTAAGCTTGGAGATGCAGAGTAGGGGTTCAATGCTGCAACTGAGGTCCATGATTAAGAAGGCAAAATCTTGAATGACGCAGGTGGTTTTGAACTCAGTGATATATTTTAAGGGCGAGGTAACAGCTTGAGGCAGGTAAAGAAACACTATGATGGCCAGAGTGATTTGCACTGTTCTTTGGGCTTTCTTTTTCATGGGGCTAATCTTCTCCTTGCCCAGGACTGACTTCCTCAGATTCCTCATGATAGAAATGTTGCAGAAAACCATGATTATGCTGATGGTCAGGATCATTCCAGTGAAGAGTTGACCTATAAAATAAAATACCCTCATGAAGCCATTGACTATAATGAATGGCCAAACAAGCATGGAAATGGCCACTCTGATCTTGTTATCCTTGACACTGGTGAACACTATGGGGTGGACCACGGCCATGTAGCGGTCCAGGCAAATGCAGGTGAGAAAGAGAGGGGAGGCGTCTTTGATCCCATATGTGAAGTGCATTAAATGTAAATTGATTGGAAAAAAAACCAGATAAGATAGTCGAGGGCGATAATCAGGGAGAAGAAGGCATCTACAATGGCCAGGCTTACGAAGAAGACATCAGAGGTGGAAGAGTCAATCTCCTTTCTGGCCACCAGCCAAAGTACCATGAGATTGGCAGGGTAGCCGATGACCAAGTTGATGGCATAGAAAGCAAATTGAACCGTATAAAAATGATCTGGTACCCTACATTCCTCATACACACTCAAGAGCTGGAGACTGGATCCTGAAGAGGAGTGGTTCAAAGGTAGGATGGAGTTGATGGCAGAGCTGTTCATTTTGGCTTTTATTTACTAAGCAGGTCTGAGGGTTGATGTCTTGAGAAAAAAGAGTGAGTATAAGTTAAATGGTCAAGCCTAACTGAACAGAGCAATGGTCCTCACCACTTAAACTGACTGTAAGGCAAAATAATGTTCTTATATTTATGCTGATTCCTGCATTATTTGACGTCATTCTTTTCTCAAGTATTTCTCATCAAAACACATTTACTGCAAAAAATACCAATGGCAACACACTGGCTAATTTGCACAAAATCAAGCTCGCTCTATTGATAAATACATTAATCATGTGAAGGGAGCCTTGCAGAATTTTGTAGTATTGTGGCAGTGAGGGATAATTTTTTTCTGGGAAGACGGCCTCCATGCTGGAAAAACTACCTCTCCTCTGAGCAACCACTCTTTACTCTTAGAAACTGCACAGCTGCTTCCCGAGATCGGAGACAGTGTTCCCAGAAGACTAGGTTTGCCCTTTGGGTTTACTGTATTACAGTCTGCAACAGGCTCTCACTCAAGCACAGCTTAAGAAATGAAAGAGTGGTTCATCAGCTTGAAAGAAAGAATAAGTGACTCACCTGAGAAACTGCAGAGGCTCAGCATTCACTCCTTAAGGTCAGACAGGCCAGCGGGCAACTGTATCCTGATCACCTGTGTCCAGGAGGGTTATGTTTTTATTCAATATAGTTCTAGTTCATGTAAATGTATAAATTTGTGTGGTATGCAAGCAGTGCAGCCTCTAGCCAATCACAAATCCAGTGAGGGAGCAATAGCACAATACCCTGTCAGCACAGGATTATATTTGAGGATGGGTGGGTGTGCCAAAAGTTTTGCGTAAATGGGGGTTAGATTTAGGGCGCGGGTTTGATTTGTGACAAACAGTTATGCAGTAAAACAGAGGAGGAGCTAAAAGGAGGGGTAGATGAGTGCCCCCCTATCCCTGTTCAAACAATATATTATTTGTCAGTGATGCAATCCAAGAAGTGCATCCCAGACAAACAAGTGACGCAATGCAGTCAGCCAGCTGGAGCACAAGTGAGACTGTGTAACCTGGTGTAAGGTCTTACACATGAAACCACAACATTCATCAAAGTAGACGCAAACTCCCTTCATCTCCACCAAGAAGAGGACCTGAATAATCAGTTACAGTGAATGTATTTCTGCAGATAATATTAGGTGCATTTATGATGGTTTGACTTTCATTTAAATGTTTGTCAATAAGGAAGTTGGAGTTAAAGCCAGTGGCGGGCGATGTCACATCCTAAGCAAGTCGTCAAACCTGTGCGTAATGATTGTTTAATTGAAAAAGATTGTAATGCGCTCTTTTTGTGTTCAACTGGTGCGTTTGATTTCTTGTCTTAACGAAGACAATTAGCTACACCTGAGAGGGGAGAGTTCAAGTGTCTTTTACCAGGGAAATTGACTGAAAACAGATCAAGACTAATATGCAGTTTAAAGACATGCTTATCACCCTCCTTGTTCTCTGTCCACCGCCCGCCACTGGTTAAAGCAATTCTTATCTTTCTGGCATTTTTACACTTTTCTTTTGTAATCTTAAAATGCTCCTAATAAGCGTATGGCATGCTCAAATGGAAAACAAATCCACCAGATGTTGAAACCTTTCAATATTCAATTCTCATATATTTCTGATAAAAGTCTGACCAATCATTTTCTTCGGTCCGAATAAAATGATTTGCCGAGCTTTCTGTCTGTCATTCGTTACCATGTTCCTTCCAGTTCCTATTGCTGTCACCGTTTGCGAGTCACGCGCCTCTCTGGCAGAAAAAAAAAAGACGCATTTGACTTTAAACAACAGGTGTTAAAATGCTATAATTACGATAATATCGTTAATGGTAGTTCATCAGACGACAAAGGTAACTAAACATTACAAGTGCATTTTATTTTATACCACATATAGAATGGAATATTATGTCATTACTGTTGGTTAGTTTTCACTTACCCGTGCCTCTGAATCTGACTCCATTGACCCGTTTCACTCTCCAACGAAAAAAAAAATATTGCATGCGGAGCGAGGAAGTGATCAGCGCGAGTGAAACTGGTCAATGGATTCAGAGGCACCGGTAAGTGAAAACTAACCAACAGTAATCAAATAATATTCAGTTATATTTGTGGTATAAAATAAAATGCCCTTGTAACGATTAGTTACCTTTGTAGTCTGACGAACTAGTTATATTTTTTTTTTTTCCGTAGGAGAGGTCTGGCAATCCGTGGGAAGAGGGTGGGACTTTGGAGGGAGGCGGAGTTATTCATGTTCAAATTTTTACTAAGTGCTGTGCCACATGCCAGAAAGGTAAGAATTGCTTTAACAAATAATTTTCTTTACTTTCACTGCATAGACTTCACTAAAGCCTGGCATCTGTTCCAGGAGATCTATTGTCCCGTATGTTTTCATGCCTATCGTTAGAGAGGAAAACATAATCAAAGGTGTGAGATCTCACACAGCAGCTGATCAGTGGAGTCAGGTGTATTGGGGTCGAGTTGATAACTTACAGGATGGTAAATCCCCTTGATCTAAAGCTGACCCCCCATTGGCATCGGCGTAGCACATATTTCCTGTCGGCCTGTTAACCTCTCAGTTGTGAATTTAAGGTAGATTACTGTTACAAAAATACCATTTCCATTTCCACACTTTTCACGCGCCATTTCTCAAAAGCCGCTAGTCCGATTTTAATTTGTTTGGAACATAATTAGTTTACAGCATGATGGTTGTCCTGAACCTAAAAAATATGGCCCTTTTGGTACTCTTTAAATTTCAGGGGGTGCTGAATATATAATGAGGTGGAGAATTTTCAAGTCAAGAGCAAAATTTCAAAAAACCTTTGCATTTTGTTAAAGTATCCAACTTCAAGAGGTTTAGCCCATAGATGCTGGATCAGGCAACCTGTGTGCAAAATAAGAAGTTGATATGTCTATTAGTTACTGAGGTATGCTGTTTTGAAATTGTCATGATGTGCCCCTTTGCAGCGGCCATCTTGGACACCTAATTTGCATAATTTATGCAAATCACCTCCATCCCTGCAAATTTGAATGTTTGCTTTTCATATCAATAAAGCAATTTGATGTCAGTGATGAAATAAATATTTTCATGCTTAATAGCAGTATTCTAAAAAGAGGAAAGGGGAGAGTCACACTTAGGGCCCTATTTTCGTACAGGCGCAGTGCGCAAAGGGCGGCCAGTCACTGGCGCAGTGGAATTTTGGTGAGGCTCAGTGAGGGTTTCTCCTGGCCTGGGCTCGTTTGGTATTTTGGTGACGCGCTGCGCGCCAAGGTGGGAGGAGAGGCGCAGTAGTGGGTGTGTTTTCATAAATCCCCTGACGCACTGGAATTTTGGTGCCATGGATGACTGCGATTTGCGCCCACCAGAGCCCGCCTGCTCAGACCAGGTCAACGGCACGGAGCACCTAGGCGGAGTGTTATTTTCGTCACTTAAGTTGGAGGAGGCGCGTCCAACTACACATTCCAGAAATGACAAAATCCTGGTTTATGTGTTAAGCTGGTCTATTTTTGCTTTGATATGAATCTGACATGTCACAATACATTATCCATTTTAACACACATGCTGCGTGGTTAAATAATTCTACAGTATCAACCACACTATTGTGCGTCATGACGCATCAAGCATAATGAAATTATCATGATGAAATCACGCCTCTCAATGGATTTTTACTAAAGGACTTCAAATTCACTATCAGGCCTATTTATTCATTGCATGCACAATGCATCAGACTGGATGCCAGACTGGAGACTAAAGGGTGGTAAGTGGGTTTTATAAGATTGCGGCCATGAAAACGTATATATGCTGAAGTGACCGTGTAATTTTTTACACTTTAATTTGTAGGAAATGGAATACATAATTGCAAGGCGCAGGCGGAGGTACCGGCAAAGAGTATATAAAGCCAGAGTCACATTCGCACATTTAATGGAGGAAGAGTGCCGACAAAATCTGCATCTCTCTGGTGCTGTTATTAATGAAATTTGCGGAATAGTCGCAGCCGACAGCGATGGAAACTCATCAGGTCCCTGCGCGCTCCCTGTGCCAGCAAAAGTGACAGCCACACTCGCCTTCCTTGCTACCGGTTCTTTCCAGCATACCCTGGGCTTGTTGGCTGGATTGAGCCAAAGTGCTGTCAGCTCCGCTATCCATGCGGTTTGTTCAAGTCTAGTCCGACATGCAGATGAGTACATCTTCTTTCCCACATCAACCAAGGCCCAGCTACAAACCAAGCAAAACTTCATGCGTAAAAGTGGACTCCCCGGAGTGTTGGGTGTGATAGATTTCACGCATGTACAGTGGCGTGCACCTTCCACACAAACTCTCGTTTACGTGAACCGAAAGGGAGTCCACTCCATTAATATCCAGGTAACCTGTGATGCAAATTGCCTGGTGTGTGCAAATTATCCAGGGTCAACCCATGACTCTTTCATCTTGGCCAACTCCATCATACCAAGAGTTTGCACCTTTGGATGGGTGGCTGCTTGGTGACAATGGTTATCCATTAAAAACGACTGATTACACCATACATTTTGCCCACGACCCTTAGGAAACGTGCTTTTAACCATGTGTTCAGTAGGGCCAGGTCAGTTAAAGAGCGCACATTTGGATTACTTAAAATGCGTTTCAGATGTTTGGACTGGTCAGGTAGTGCATTACAATACAGCCCTCAGAGAGTCCGTGCTTTCTATGTAGCCTGTTGTGTCCTGCACAACATTGCTATGCGTCATGGTTGTGACATTGACCTCGCAGAGGAAACATTACAGGACTTAAGACAAAGAGAAGCAGAGCTGCATGGGCAATATGAGGGAGATGAAGAGGCACTCAGTCTATGGGAGCGGAGGGACCTGATTGCAGAGCAACTGTTTTTCCACAGTGGGTAAATCAGACGGTTAAACTTAAGATTATTTATTGATGGGCTTACAAGATAATGAAATTGTGATTGAACAAAAAAATACGGCCCGAATTTCAATAACAGAAACATCAAAAAGAAGTATAAATATACATTAACGTCCCCCTTTTCGGCCTCTTGTTTTTCTAGGATAGCGGCGTTGGGGAGCCGTGGTTTGTGGAGGTCTGGTCGAGGGTTGTGCAGGTAAGCCTGGGATCGCTGTGTTGCTCGGCCGCTCTATGGCCTCAGTCAGGCGCCTTCTGCTGCCATTGATGGCGACCAGCCCGGCATGGATAGCTCTCTCCATCCGAACGAGGTGGGTATTGAGAGTCCATCTCAGGGAACTCAGTTCCCTTTGAATCATCTCAAACCCACCTCGCTGGAGATCAAGGAAGGGCTGGTCACCATCATCCCTTCGACGCCTTAATCCTCTTCTGGGTCCAACCTCTCTATTTTGTGCTCCTTCAGGGCTCTGCGTGTTCCTGGCTGGCTCTTCAGGTGGCACAGAGAGGCCGGATATATTGCCTTTTGGAGAAGATTTTTTTAAATTACTTATTTTTGTTACCACCAATGTTTTCTGAGTTATGATTATGTTTAGTAAATAAAAATTTGCAACCACTTAATGAAGTTCATACTTGTGGGTGCATTTAATTCCTCATCTGAAATGCCAACCTCTATCCCTCCAAATCCTTCCACAGATTGTGTTGGTATGGTTGATGCAGCCACATCTTCAGGACCGGTGAGAGACTGGCTGGTGGATGGCCCCCCACCAGTTGCCACACTCCCACGACGGTTTATTGAAAGTTTATGTGTTGCTCTGCGTGTGATATCATTGAACCTTTTCCGACACTGGGCAACAGTTCTCATGGAACCAGAGCAATCATTCACCTTTTCTGTTATTTCCTCCCAAGCAAGTTTAGCATCATGTGCCCTTGATCTGTTTTTACTGCCATAAATGCACTCTTGGCGATTCTGCACTTCGCGCACAAGGACATCAGTTTCTTCTTGGGAGAAACCTTCTCTCGTGAACAAAAGGTCCAGGCTGCTTCCTTCATTCATGACAAAAATGGGACCGCGCCCAGAATGCATGCCCTTTTAAAGGAAAGGATTACTGGATAATTGATTGGTTAAGTCGATCCCAGCCCCTATCACACCCACTGATAATGTATCCACCCAAATCCCGCCCCATTCCCAGATGCGCCCAAAATTCAATTCAATTTTATTTGTATTGCGCTTTTCACAGGCAGGCTGTCACAGAGACGCTTTACAGAGAGAAAAGGGCAGAGCCCAGACAAATCCCTAATCCCCAAATAGCAGGCAAAAAAAAAAAACTCCCTGTAGGGAGAAAAAAAGCCTCGAAGTGTTGTGAGAAAAAACTCCTCAGTGAGAAGAAATCTCAGGAGGAACCTGGCTGTTGTGGGGAAGCCCATCCTCTGCTGGCTGGCTAATTAATTGATGATAGTAAATTAAAATCCAAAGTTCTTTAAACAATAAGGTGTCCAAGCAGTGACATCTGTAGCTCCAAGAAGTGGACAGGCGGGGATGAGGGGATCAGGACAGCAGGAAGACAGCAGTCGATGACTATTAGGTAGTGACAGGGCTTAGGTGGTCCAAGGACTGAGTTCCGGGGGATGGCGTTCCTCTGAGAAAACACAAAAACAAAAGAGGGTTAGGTACTGGATAAACTAATACATACTACACAAAATGTTGTCCTGTGTCGGGTATGAAGTTACGCTAAACTACTACAACTCAGGGGTAACCAGTATAGAGCAGTCAACTCTCCTTCATCCAATTATTGCAGCACAGAGGCCCTGAACTTCATCCGACTAATGCTGTGTAGTTTTTCAATTAGACACCACCAACACCATGTGGACCTACCCGGTGACTAGGGCCGTAGCAAGCCCCACTGGTGCCGTGTAAGTGCAATCTCAGTGCCACCAGTTCCACATGGATTTATACAATATTAACAACCAAAACCTTGTCACAAGAAGTGAGGATACCCAGAGACTAGGCAATCTCCTTAAAAACAGGTAGTATAAATGCTCATAATGTGTTAAGTAAAGGCTTGATTAAAGAGGTATGTTTTCAGCCGACTCTTGAATACAGAGAGTGTGTCTGAGGCCTGAATGTTTGTTGGGAGAATGTTCCACAAGATTGGGGCTTTGAAAGAGAATGCTCTGCCTCCAAATGTAACTCTGGATATATTTGGAATTTTCAAATATCCAGCACCTTGCGAACGAAGTAATCTTGGAGGGGAGTAAGGAATGAGAAGTGCACTAAGATATTCTGGGGCCAAATCATTTAAGGCTTTGTAGGTAAGCAGCAGAATTTTCTATTCAATTCTAAATTTGACAGGCAGCCAGTGAAGATTTTTGAGTACTGAGCTAATGTGGTCATATTTCTTTGTCCTGGTCAGAACCCTAACAGCAGCATTCTGCACTATTTGAAGGCGATTTAGAGTAGAACTAGAGCAGCTTGACAGTAAAACCTTAGAGCAATCCAGCTGAGAGGACACAAATGTATGAACCATTTTTTCGGCATCCTGAAGAGACAACATTTTTCTCACTTTTGATATGTTTCTAAGATGGAAGAAAGCCACTTTTATAATGTTGTTAATAAGACGGTGGAGAGAGAGTTCTGAATCAAGGGTGACACCAAGGTTTTTGACGACAGCTTTGGTAGAAACCGGGAGTCCATCAACGTTGAGAGAAAAATTGAGGAATGTGTCTCTGAGCGTTTTGGGACCAATTACCAATATTTCAGTCTTATCTGGATTTAATGAGAGAAAATTCTATGTCATCCATGCCTTAACAGCTTTAAGACACATCTCTAATCTAGTTAGTGGATCAATTACACCTAGTTTAAAAGATAGATAAAGCTGTGTGTCATCTGCATAACAGTGGTACTTCACATCATATTTACTTATGATACTTCCAAGGGGAAGCATGTATAAAGAAAACAGCAAAGGGCCCAGAACAGATCCTTGAGGTATTCCAAAGTTTACCTTGGAATACTCGGATGAATTGCTATTTACCCTAACAAACTGACATCTGTCGGAAAGATAAGACTTAAACCACGAAAGGGCGAGTCCAGAAATACCAACCAGATTTTCTAGCCTGTAAAGAAGGTGGTGGTCAATCGTATCAAAGGCAGCACTTAGATCAAGTAGGACAAGGACAGAGATTCGGCCACAGTCCATGGAAAGAAGTAGATCGTTCATTACTACAGTGAGGGCTGTTTCAGTGCTATGATGTTTTCTAAAGCCAGACTGAAACCTCTCATGTACCTTATTCATTTGCAAGAAGAAAGCAAGCTGTTGGGCAACACATTTCTCAAGGATCTTTGAAAAAAATGGAAGGGTTGAGATTGGCCTATAATTAGCTAAGACTGTGGGATCTAAATTTGGTTTTTTGAGTAGAGGCTTAATTTCAGCCATCTTAAATGAGGTCGGAACCAAACCCGAGATCAGGGAAGAATTGATTATGTGCAGAATTGGACCGCCAAGAGTGGGCAGGAGTTCCTTCACTAACTTAGTTGGGATGGGATCTAAAAGAGAAGTTGTTGATTTGGAAGTAGTGACTAATTTGGCAAGTTCGCTCAGGGATATGGGAGAGAATTAATCAAACTGGTTTATATGCATAGCATGAGGTTTTATGTTAAGGCCTTCACCATCTGCTGGGGAAGCAGTGATCTTTTCTCTAATTCCAATTATTTTGCCATGAAAGAATTTCAAAAAATCATCACTGCTGCAGGAGGCTGGAATTTGAGGGGAACTTGCAGCATGGTTATTCGTTAATTTGGCCACTGTTTTGAACAAGAATCGAGGGTTATTTTTATTTTCCTGTATAAGATTTGCAAAATAAGAAGACCTAGCACAAGAGAGAGCGTGCTTATATGCAACAAGGCTCTCTTTCCAAGCACAATGGAACACCTGGAGTTTAGTGGAGGGCCATTTGCGTTCTAGTTGACGGGATTTTTGCTTTAGAGTCCGCGTCTGGTCAGTGTTCCATGGGGCTGGTCTCTTCTTCTGAGCAGCCTTTTTAAATTTCAATGGAGCAACTACATCGGGGGTACTACGGAGAGCATTAGCAAACTTATCTGCCATTTTGTCAATACAGAGGGGGCTGACTGAATTATCAAGATAAGTTGGTAGTGCTTCAATGAATTGTGAAGATGTTGTGGCAGTAAAAGTACGACTTTAGTACATCCTAGTTTCTGATAATACAGGGTGGGCCAATTTTAGACAGGATGTTATAAGAAAATGGTCTGATAAATTGGGATTGTGTGAATGGATGTCAACCTTGTCAATCTCAACACCAAAGCTTAAAATCAGGTCTAAAGTGTGACCATGAATGTGTGTTGGGCCGATGACACTCTGAGTGAAGCCAACCGACTCCACGACATTAGTGAAGATGGATGTTGAAGAATTATCTACCAAACCGAAATGCAGGTTTAAGTCACCCAAAATAACAATTCTATCATAGCTTAAAACTAATTCTGAAAGGAATTCCGAGAAATCACGCATGAAGCCAGAATATTGACCGGGTGGCCTATAGACTATCACCAGAGCAATAAGCTGAGCAGGGATAGAGTTTGTACCTGCTTCAAGCAATGAAAAATTAATTACTAGTACCTCAAATGAATCAAATTTATATTGCAGTTTGGGCACAGAGTGAAAGGAGTCGTTATAAATAACAGCAACGCCCCCTCCTTTCCGGTCAAGACGGGGGTTATGAGTATATATAAAACCAGGTGGAGAAGCTTCATTCAAAGAGGAGTTTTCATCTGATTTCAGCCACGTTTCTGTGAGGCATAGTACATCAAGACTATAATCAGAGATTAATTCGTTCACAAGAGCTGCTTTCGAGTTAACTGATCTTATATTGAGTAGTCCAAATTTGAGAGAGGGTTTTGTATTCATACAGGTGTTGATATAGTTTGTTTTAATGAAGATCAAGTTATTGTGGACGACTCCATGATTCTTCCTTTTTGATTTCATTGGGATTCGGGGAACAGACACAATATCTATTAAATTTCATCGAATCAATGATTTATCAAGACTAACTGTATTAAATGTCTGTGATCTAGATTCTATACTTGGCAGTCAATTGCACTGGTTTCAATTGTAGGCAAAATTTTTTGATAAAATGATGGTGCCCTCTCGAGAAGGATGAACACCGTCCCTCCTCAAAAGACCAGGTCTGCGCCAGAAAGTTCGCCAATTATCTATGAAGCCAACGTTATTTCCTGTGCACCACTCAGACAACCAGCGATTGAGTGAATCTAATCTGCTGTACATTTCGTCACTACATCGGATCGGGTATGGACCAGAGACAGTCACCGAACGCGACAGCTTCCTAGCTTGGGTGCAGACAGACTTAAAACCACTCTTCGTAATCTCCGATTGTCTTAAATGAATGTCATTTGTGCCGGCGTGGATGATAATTTTGGAATACTTGGGTTTACCCTTATCAAGTAATTTCAAATTCGCTTCGATATCCATGACACGAGCGCCAGGAAAACAGTTCACTGCAGTAGCTGGTTTAAACACCCTAACATCTCTCACTATAGAATCACCGATAATTAGTGCGTTTTCTGGCACTCATTTGTACAACTGTGAATCTTTGACGGGAGCGAATGAATTAAATTGTTCGACTGGAGAGAGAGCAGATGGCTGTACGCATTTCTTTCCCCTCCGTTTACCTCTAACTGTTACAAATGCGTCCTGCTGCGGGGACGCTACCGCAGCAGGCATGGAGTGGGAAACCGAAAGAGAACTAATATTAGCGCAACTATCGGGCTGGACAGAAAAAGAGTCAATGAACTCCTCATTGGTCCGAATATTCTGAAGAGTCTTAATGCGAGCTTCTAACTCCAGAACCTTTTCCGCTAAATTGGCATAAGCAATGCATTTCTTACATGTATAAGTGCCACTGACGGTGGAAGTATCGTAACAAAACATACTGCATTCAGAACACAGGACGGGGAAAGAGGTCGGGGAACAAGGGAAAGCAGCCATGGTTAGTTACTTATGCTAGCTAGGTGCCGATGTGGTTTGTCAGCCGAGTCAGAAGGTTGACCTCACGGGCGTCTTGGTGGAATGGCGGTCGGCGAAAAACGCAAAATTTGCTGAGGAAAAAATTCAAATTCCTTAAGAATTGGAAACAATTGTCTCAGGAAAGTTTATGAGGGTTTAAAACGACTAATTATTTTTATGTCAAAAATTAAGGAATAAGAATGCTCGGCACTGCAGGTGCTGAGAATCGATCGTTGGCCAACGCGAAGACAGGAAACAGGAAACAGGAAACAAAAAATGGTTGAATGTTGAATACCAAAAAAAAACCAAATGTGCGCCATCACGCCCCCTGCGCACTGGGCACTGGGCATTTAGCGGTGCGCCAAGGCGTGCGAAAATAGGGCCCTTAAAGTCCATGTGTACCATACCTGTGAAAAGGCATTACATTAACAGCGGTAACATGGTGTTTATGAACTCCAGGAGAAAACCTCTGTAATCACACTTTACAATAAGGGGACAGATCATTTGCTTTAGTAATTCTGAACTTGTTATGAATCTGCTTTGTTCTGTTCTGTTCTGCTCATGTTTTGCTCATGTTTTGGAATATCTTGATTCCATGCCATGTTTTGTTTCTGTTCATTCTGTTATTTCCTGCCATAGTCCATTTCCCCAGTTAGATTCCGGTTCGTGTTTTGCATTTTGCCATGCCTTGTACTTTGTCTCCCCTGTCTGGTCTGATGTTACGTGACAGCTTATATTCCCCATTATTGTGTGCCACGCTTTCAGGTGATTTCATGGTTTCTGGGTTTCCAATCATTCCTTCTTATCTCGTTTGCTTGCTTCGCCTTGCTGTTCTATCTTTACGAACAATACTAACAGTTTATTATTTTAGTGAAAGATACTAACCCTGATTAACATTGTATATAATACTAACTTACTAACGAGCACTAGGGATTGTATAGCTGCACCTTACTAATTGATTAACAAGCTCTCAGCACTCGCCCTGTTCCGGTCTCCGCCTCTTGTCTTCACTCAATCTACTTTGCTGGATTTCAGCGGATCCTCCGCACCTATAGGTTGTCTCGTGATCCCTGTCTCGTGATCCCTGCATTTTGGCTTTTGCCAATTTCATGTGATTAGGCTCCCCCTTGTGTTTGCTCCTTTGTAATTAGTCTAATCCAATTCACCTGTCCCTAATCATAGCATGTGACTTCCCTCGTGTGTATTTAAGCAGTCTTTTCACTGCAGTTTCCTGTCAGAACGTTTCCCTTTGCTACGCTCGTTTTCGCCTTGTATTCTTTGAGATTCTCTTCTGATTGGACCATCCCCGTTTTCGATTTTCGCCTCTGTTTTGGATTATTGCCTGCATCTGTGTACCAAACCCTTTTTGCCCGACCACGATTTCTGTGTTTGCTGCCCTGGTTACAACTTGGATTACGCCCTTTGGATTTTGATTCTGGATTGTGCACTTTGTACCGTTGCCTCCTGCTCTGCAGGGGTTCGCCCCCTTTCCTAATAAAATCCTATTTTTCTGCACTGCTCTGCTCTCACGTCTGGTTCCTGAATGATACCTAACAGAACTAATGAATGACCTGATGACATTGCACATTAATTATTGCTGGATGTATTATGAATTCATGTTTCTCAACATTTTATGATACAGTCTTTGTGACTTTGTTATTCATTCAAACATGAAGAGAAACAAAACCCCCAAACTACTTTTTTTTTTTTTAAAGCTTATTCCCACATCCCATGATCCCTTGTGCGAATAATGGGAGCGACTTCTGTCACTGAACAGTTAACTATGGCAATGGCTAATACTAATCCTCTTTTTTGAAGCGATCGGTAAATAAGGTTTTAGCAAACCTTTCTTTTCTTAAAGAGGGGAGGTGTTATGTATGAGTATTTTATTTAAAGCACTGTATATCATTTGTAAATGGAGATTTGTTACATGCTGTTTTTGCTGCCTTGCTGGTCAGCTATTTATTTTGTTCTTCAGCACCCTCTGGTGGTGTGTTTGTAGCAAAACATCTGATGTAATATCAATTCTTCGTAATAGACTAGTGCTTTCTAGAAGCTTCTGGCATCTTCCTGCCTGGAGGGGGCGGGATTACCCAAGGAATCCTGTAGATCTTTCCAGAATGTTGCTCGTTTATATAAATGCTGTGATTTTGGTCAGAGGGGGCAGAGTTTTACTTTTGGCAACAGAGTTACATAGTGGCATTGGAGTTTTATTTTAAGATTAAACAGTGGACTATTTGTTGAAGTTTTTTTTTTTCAGTGAAGAATAAATTTGTTGAAGTTGTCATTGCTGGTTTTCTTTGTTGTGATTTTCAAGTCATAACAATCTAATGACTAATTGCCTTTAAAACTCAATGTTTTGAAAATAAAACCAGGAATTAACTTTCCAAACAAAAACAGGCTTTTATGTCAAGTTAAGGCTGTTCCAGAGGAACAAGACAGACCGTGAAACAACGAGAGGCTGTCTGGCGTTCAACTGAAGAAAGCATGGGAGACAGTGTAGATCCACCTGCCTGGACCAAAGAGCTGCTGAGACAGGTTACGTCTATGAACGACTTCTTCCAAGAGAGACGGCCCTATCCAATGTGGTGCCCTTGGCAAGATTTTATATGGCTACCCCCTCCATCGGCGATTTACGTACGCTTACAAAAGAAATTGAATAGCATTGTTCTTCCCATTGTCTTTAATTTATAAGATAACATGTCACCCAATTTACATGCTTAACAAATTACAATACAAAAAAATTTGAAATACAATATAAATACCCTTACCACAAAATAAAGATCCTGTAAATAAGTGAATTAATTGGATTTTAACCGCAAAGAAATCTAAAATTACTGAAATTCCAAAACCACTATCTTGAGGAGAATAAACAATCAGTTTTAAAATGGAAAAGTGCCAATTATATTTTAAAATGACAAATATTTAAACTTTTTTGATGTGGCATTTGGGGGTTTAGTAGTGATTGAAGCAGTATTTAGGGTAGTTTGAGTCATTTTCAGGGTGGGATGCTTATAACTCAAGTGATTATGCATGACAGATGTTGACAGGTGATTAATATCCTTGCCTCTCAGGCTCCCACTAAAGACGATACCGTAGCCTGTTCATGAGTAAATGAACAGACTCACGCTAGAAGGACAAGCAACACAGGTTTAAGAAACCCACTCTAACGGCTGCTGACGTCGTCGATTCTGACTGACTGGTGTGGATGATTAACAGCGGTGGCAGCCAATCTAGTTTGAATTAGAGAACTTCAGAACCAACCACTTGTAGGAGACGTATCCCTTAGTCAATTCGGGTAAAATAAATAGATATACAAATTATATAAAGCCGAACTTTTTACAAAATGTTCGAACGAATAGTTTATTCGGCAAAAAGCCATTATTCGTTACCTGCCGAATATGGATTCGGATTCGGGTGCATCCCTACTGATTAGCATACCATGTTGAGGCTGATTGCTCAGAAGCAATTCATCAACTTAACAGTACACTTTGCTAAATAACTGACGCAGTACAACTGATGCTTCATTTCATTACTGTATCTGTCTTTATTTTCCCTCTTTCTTTCTCCTGTTTTTCCTCCTCTTCTTTTTTTTTTTTCCTTCCCTGTGCTCCGGACAGTTTAGGTCGTTTTGACATGTTTACATAATTCTCTGGGGTCACATCAATAAATTCGCCCCTCCCCCACAGAGAGCGAGTTTTATGAATTCTCTATATAGTGTGTTTTTCTTTTTACAAGCAGTCTGCAGTCCCCTTGACATCCATTGATTATCCTTTTTTTTTACAGTATTGTTTAATCGGGCAATTTTTATCATACATTATTTTAAATATCTTTAGAAATTCATCATATGCTTTATCAGTATCATTTTCTTTATCTATCAAATCCCAGTTATGTTGCAGTAACTCACTTTTCAGTGGATCCATGGATTTCTCCGTCTTGATCCTTCTGTACAATGGTATCCTGTCCCGTTTGTTTTTCATGTGGTTGTCATTATAGACTGTAAAAACTGGAAGGTGGTCACTGATATAATTTACTAATAGTCCACTTACTGTATTGTTATCCATTTCATTTGTAAATATGTTGTCAATTAAAGTTGCACAATGAGATGTGATTTGGCTGGGTCTGGTAATTTTTGGATATAGGCCAATACTGTATAGAGTATTGATAAATTAATCAGTCATCTTATGTTTATTTGGATTTAACAAATCTATATTGATATCCCCGCCAATAAACATGACTTTATGATTTGTAATTATGAAGTGTTCCTCCATCCAGTTTTTTAATGCGTCTATATTTGAACCTGGTGTTCTATATATACAACTTACAATGATGTTTTTCTTTTTTGATCTACTTATTTCTATTGTTATACATTCAAGCACATTGTCTACCACAGTTGACACATTTTCAATCACCTTCTAATTATAATTCATGTCCACATACATAGCTACACCACCACCATTTTTATTTCTCCTATTCATACATATCAGCTCATATCCTTCCAGTCCAAACTCCATGCCCCTTTCATTGTTAATCCATGTTTCTGATATTAGAATTATATTAAAAGTCTGTGTGAATTGGTTTAAATAATCCTTTATGTTACTGAAGTTGGTGTACAGGCTTCTACTATTGAAATGGATTATTGAGATTTTGTTTTCAGTCTTGAAAGTACTGTGATACTGTTCATCTGTGTGATAGCGGCAGTCGTTGCTGATGTTCAAGAAAAAGTTGTTTACTGGATCAATATCGTTTTCAAAGTCCCGCGGCTTATATGTAGTGTATTTAAAGGTATTTAATTCAGGATGATCAAATTCGTCAATTCTTCTAATGAAAGTTCCGATTCAGAATGTGTATAAGTTGTGTCCAGTGTCATATGAAATGTCCCCCCTCGCTCTGGCCGCTCTCAGCTCCGGCATCAACTCTGTCCTTCTTCTTCAAACTGCGTCTGTGAAATCCTCATTAATGAAGATTTTTGTTCCTCTGAGAGACTTTGCACGCTCTAATATGGCTTCTCTGTCCTTGTACCTGAGGAGTTTTACAACTACGGGCCTGGATCTGTCACCACCTTGTGACTGTAGGTGAAGAACAATTTATTTATGCTACACCGGATGAAGCTGACAAAGACCTGACAGTTCGTCTCTCGTCCGCGTTTGGATAAGGATTAAGAGGTATGACTATGAGAGCAGTATAGCCATTTAAGTTTAAAGGTATGATAATAGGTTTACAATTTCTGGCTGCGGTGCGCTTCGAGTGAATTAACGCCTGCCCTTGTTGGTTCATGGATAGAGGGGGTGTCATGGTTTGTGAGGTGTGTGTGTTGTTTGGACTTCTTTGCGGCTCTCGTCCCGGGACGATATCGAATTCCTGGCCTATCGAATTGTTTACCCAGCTGGCTGATTGAGCTGGGACTGCACTTTCCCAGACTCTATATAAGCAGGAAGTCCAGCACGCCCCCTTCGCTAGAGTGTCTGTTTTTAGCTTCGCACTATAGCCGAAGATATCTGTAGTCAGGTTTTGTATGACTTTCTATCTTCAGATTATTGGAGTTTATTCTCCCTTTTTCTATCTCACTTTGCTTCCGTGGTTCGGACTATTATGTTTCCTTTGGGAGCGCGAGTACTTTCGTTTGGTCTGTATTATTCTCTGTGTTTATACTGTGTCTGTGCTGCTCGCTTTCTCTCTGGTCGTTGCACTTGGCCTTTCAATTCTACCGGCCATTACTGGGGGACAATGTTCTTTCTCTTGTTTTTTCGTTTTGTTTTCAGCCTATTGGCATTTGTGTGTATGTGTGTGAATGCATGTGTGCGTGTGTGTGTGTATGTTCGTCATCCCTGTTCGTCATTTCCCCGGAGTTGCAGATTGGGCTAAGCTATGGTGGAAATTATGTATGAGATGTACACATGTAAATACTGGGTATATACAATTATTTTATGGATCCTAATACTATAAAGGTGGTTAGCTGGATCATTAATGGAGTCTCTAATAAAGTTAAATGTTATAAAATAATTTCACATATGAAATCTCTTGCATGTGTTATAGCTATGTTACAGGAGACTCATCTAAATGAAACCGAATCGTTCAAATTCAAGCAAAGATGGGTTGGGCAGGTGTTTTCTGCACCAGGAAATGGAGCATCAAGAGGCACAAGTATCTTGATTTCAAAGAAAATATCTTTTCATCATACAGATGTGATTTTAGATCATAATGGCAGGTATATCATAGTGTCTGGTTTTCTCCAACATAAAAAAAATGACATTCATAAACAAATAGTTCTTGTCAAATTTAGTTGTTTCTGTCTCAAAATTTATGGGAGAGCCTATTCTGCTTAGTGGGGATATGAATTTGGTTTATAATCCATTGTTAGACCGCTCTAGTCGTCCCCTCCCAGCAGATGCTGCTCTCTCCTCTGCCTTTGATGAACTCCAGAAGCTGACGGGGGTAACTGATGTTTGGCGGTGTGTAAATCCACTCTCTCGTGAATATAATTTTTTTTCTAAAGTACAACCCCAATTCCAAAATAGTTGGGACAAAGTGTAAATTGTGAATAAAATCAAAACGCAATGACTTTCAAATCACACCAGCCAGTATTTTATTCACAATAGAACAGAGATAGCATAGCAAATGTTGAAACTGAGAAATTTTACAATTTTTTCCACAAAATGAGCACATTTCAAATTTGATAGCTGCTACAGGTCTCAAAACAGTTGGGACAGGGGCCTGTTTACCATGGTGTAGCATCCCCTCTTCTTTCTAAACACAGAGTGGGGACATCTGGTTCATTGAGGAGACGAGTTTCTTGAGTTTAGCCATTGGAATTTGATCCCACTCTTATTTAATATAGGTTTCCAGCCGCTGGAGAGTTTTGGGTCTCCTTTGACGGACTTTTAGTTTAATTATGCGCCAAATGTTCTCAATTGGTGAAAGATCAGGACTGCAGGCAGGCCAGTGAAGCACACGGACTCTTCTACTATGAAGCCATGCTGTTTTAATAGCTGTAGTATGTGGTTTTGTATTGTCCTGCTGAAATACACAATGCCTTCCCTGGAATAGATGTCGTCTGGAGGGGAGCATATGTTGCTCTAAAACCTATCTATACCTTTCATCATTCATGGAGCTTTTTAAAACATGCAAGTGTCCCACACCATATGAACTAATGCATCCTTAGATCATCAGAGATGCTGGCTTTTGAACTGAACGCTATAACAGGAGGGGTGGTCTTTCTCCTCTTTAGCCCAGAAGACACGACGCCCATGATTTCCAACAAGTCAAATTTGAACTCGTCTGACCACAGGACACTTTGCCACTTTGCTACAGTCCATTTTAAATGGGCCTTGGTCCACAGAACACGGCGGTGCTTCTGGATCATGTTCAACAATGGCTTCCTTTTTGCATGATAGAGTTTTAGGTGGCATCTGTGGATAGCACGGCGGACCGTGTTTACAGACAGTGGTTTCCTGAAGTACTCCTGGGCCCATTTAGTAATGTCAATGACAGAATCATGCCGGTGAGTGATGCAGTGGCGTCTGAGGGCCCAAAGATCACGGGCATCCAGTGAAGGTCTTCAGCCTTGTCCCTTACGCACAGAGATTTTTCCAGTTTCTCTGAATCTTTGGATGATGTTATGCACTGTGGTTGATGATGAGACCTTCAAAGCCTTTGCAATTTGATGTTGAGGAACATTGCTTTAAAGTGTTCCACCTTTTTATTATGCAAGCCTTCACAGGTTGGAGAGCCTCTGGCCATCTTTACTTCTGAGAGACTCAGCCTCTCTAAGACATCCCTTTTATAGCCAATCATGCATCACACCTCATGCCAGTTAACTCAATTACTCGCAAAATGTTCTTTCAGCTGATTCTCTTATATATTAATTGCTTTATTCGCCCTTTTTTGCCTGTGTCCCAACTTTTCTGAGACCTGTTGCAGCCAGAAAATTTGGAACAAGCTCATTTTGTGGATAAAAATGTATAATGTCTCAGTTTCAACATTTGAAATCTCATCTATGCATGGGCGTAGGAACCAGCCCCGCAGACCTGGCGATTGCCGGACCAATATTTTCCCAAATAGGCCCCTCCCCCTCCCCCTCCCCTCTCTCCCTCATGTCATGTCAATCTTAAGTCGCTTTCACACTGGACGCGAAACTATTTTTTTGCATGCAGATTACATTCAAAGTCAATGCAAAGTCTTTGCAGTGACTTTGAATGTAATGTGTCATACGAAAAATTCTCGCGTCTGGTGTGAAAGCAGCTTTAGACCATCTAGCCGATCCCGGCTGCTTATCACCAATCAGATTAATGCACTGCCGCGAGACCAGTGTCATTTGTGTTCGTCAGCGATACTGATGCTTCTGCACACTCTCATAAATTATGATCCAGTGCAAAAAACATTCTTATTTATTATAAGTTATTAATTTCTGCGCGATTTTAGCATTACAGGGCTTTTGTTGGTGACCTCACGCACTTGTTTAATGCATACAATTGCATCGAGAGCGATGGTTTACTAATTTATTTAGGCAGTTTTGCCCCTGAGATCAGGACTATGCTTGAAGAGCTGTCAGTCTCTCGGGGATCACCTAAAATTGCTAAACTTCCATCCTCACATTGCAACAGACAATCACAGAGTGCAATGTTATTTTAATTAGAATGTAATGGATTATTTACCAGACCTAAGCAGCGCAAACTATCGTTATCCCCTTATTTGCATTTAACTGTTTGATCTGGATGCACTTCCTTGTATGAAGAGCTCCCTTTCAATTTTTTTCATTTAAATTTTTTATTGATTTTTTTTAATGACAAATCCCCCACCAAACGCCGACTGGCATCTGTGATTGGCGTATGCCGCTCAGATCTTTTTAACTTGCTGGCCATCACTGATGCACACTGAAAACCCAATGCTTTGGAGGTGCGCTGTGCTTTTAGAAGGGTCGTGTCCGAAAGAAATGATTTTTTTTACGCGACCCCAAGCTTGGTGGAGGGCGCGAGTGAGATGGGGCTTGTGTGCGGAAGCAGTGTATTCAAAGCGCGTCAAAGAAAGCTCACAAAATCCTGTCTCTTTATATTAACTAGGTTAAAAACTAATTGTTGCTTACACGTTTTAAACAGTTCATCCTGACCTGTGTTTGTGGGTATCCACCTTCCGAGTTCACACAGTTATCATCAGTTGCACGCCCTGGTTTGTGCCCCTACATTCCCGATAAGATTTCAATCCGTACAATATTAATGCAGCTTGTGTCCTTGTGTTATTTCTAGAGCATGGGGTTAGTTACCTACGTGCATATCGCATGTCCAAATATGATATCTGAATTAGCCTATGACGGGATTTACCCGTTCTTGGTAATCTTGTGTCAGTGTTTTATTATTTTTTTTCTTAGATAGGTGGCCTAATTGCATTATATGGGATGAAATAAATAAGATGAATCAGTAAATGTAAAAAAGCAAGGGACAAAAAGAACATAAGGAAACTGACAGTCAGTTTCTATGGATGGATAACCCTGACACCATTACTCTGGACGTCACCTTCTTTTATATATCTCAATTTCAAAGGTATTCTATAAGCCTCCAATTCATTGCTTGAACACTGTCTAAAAGGTTCATATCAAGTTCATGGATGAAATGCTTCAAACTGCTAATGCTGAAAAGTGCATACTATAGACCACAGACTGAACTAATCTGCTGTTGTGTTGTGACTAGAAACACCACCCAAAAGTTGAAACTGTTGAGGCTAAAGATGAGTCTCGATGCTACCACAGCTAACCAAATCAATCCCCAGTTTCAAAAAATTTTCTCATGATGGAAGGGGGGACACTCCCCTTCCACACCATCCCCCCAGTGCCGTCTGCCGGACCAATATGAAATTGCTTCCTATGCCCCTGCTATGTTCTATTGTAAAAAACATATTGGCTGATGTGATCTCAAAGTCATTGCATTTTTATTTTATTCACAATTTACACTTCGTCCCAACTATTTCGGAATTGGGGTTGTACATAACTCCTGCTCCAGGATTGATTTCCTGCTTTTGTCAAATTAATTAATTGAAAATGTGATAAATTCGGAGATCCACAACATCTTAATTTCAGATCATGCTCCCATTTCAGTCACATTCTCTCCTTGCTTTATTCTATATAAAACAAAACAGTGGAAGTTCAATAACATGCTGCTGTGGGACAAGAAATTTGTTGCTATGATTAATGAAAGAATATCTGACTTTTTTGAGATGAATATGAACTCTGTTGTATCAATACAGACAGTCTGGGAGGCTTTCAAAGTCACATGCAGAGGTTGGTGTCAGTTATGGCGCGGCAAAACAGAGAGAAAGAATTCAGAAGAAAAATAAACTCATGCTAGAACTGAAGAACTTGGAAATGCGGCATATCGTCACCCTATTAAAATAATGGCCTAAGTAATTTTTTGACGAAAATTTGTTTTTGGCCTGAATCATCATTTGCTCTGCATCTGGCAAAGTTTTTTGTGTTTTCCTAAAAAAAACTTGACTCAGGCCATTATTTTAATTGGGTGACGATATGAGAGATCCCAATGATCAGAAATTAAAGACAATGGTGTTAATGACTAGAACAGAGTTACAGTCGATTGAAGAAATGTCTACTGCATAAAATAGACTTAGGAAAAAGTATTTTGAATCCGGCGATAAAGCTGGCAAAATGCTAGCACTTAGATTAAAACAAATAGAGAGTAACTCATCCATAACTGCCATATATGATGACAGTGAATCTTTAGTATGCGAGCAGAAAGAAATAAATCTGGCAATTCAAAAATATTACTCAAAGTTGTATGAATCTGAATGGAACTATAATCCTAATATGATTGATGACTTTCTCAAAACTGCACCTCTCCCTCAGCTGAAAGAAGATGATATTTGGAGACAGATGTCCAGGAATAGGAGATATAGGCAGGTATTAAAGCTCTCACTGCTGGCAAAGCACCAGGTCAGGATGGTTTTAGTGTAGATTTCTATAAATATTTCCAGGAAGTTTTATCTCCATTTTTGACATTACTATACAGGGATATTATTGCCACTCAATCCATGCCTCATAGTATGAATATAGCCGTTATCTCCCTGTTGCCTGAGGCGGGAAAAGACCATTTAAAAATGGGTAATGTCCATCCCCTCAGTCTGTTAAATAATGATTATAAAATCTTCGCTAAAATTCTCGCAACACGTCCTGAGAAAGTAAGATCTTCACTAATTCATTTAGACCAAGTGGGATTTATTGCTGGGCGTCATTCTGCTCATAATATCCGAAGACTTTTCCATGTAATGTCAGAGGCTGCATCTCTTCAACATCCTGCGGTTGCAATCTCTCTTGATGCTGAAAAAGCATTTGACTGGATAGAGCGGCCTTATCTGTTTCACATATTGTCTTACTCTGATTTCGGACCAACATGTATACAGTGGATTAAGGCCCTCCATCATAACCCGGTTGCCTGTGTCAAAAGCAATATATTAATTTCTCCCACTTTTCAGCTTTTTAGATCTTCTAGACAAGGTTGCTGAGCCTCTCAAGCCATCTTCACCCTAGCACTCGAGCCCCTTGCCTGTGCTATTAGGAAAAATCAGAATATAACGGGTATTATACTGTTTAATCATGATTTTAAAGCTAACCTTTACGCGAACAATATTTTATTGACATTGTCTAGACCTGCACACTCTGTGCCCCATTTGCTTTAACTTATCAGTGAGCTTGGCGGGTATCCTGGGTACAAGACCAACTGGTCCAAGAGCGAGGCCATCTCTTTAAATCGTCTCGCGCGCCCTGGTCATCCAAGCTCTACTCCTATCGTATGGAAGTCAGAAGGTATGCGATATCTTGATGTTAACATCACATTTCCAATTGACAGAGTTTTTCAGTTGAACGGCCCCCAATTATTAAAAGCTGTGCGGGATGATTTGAATAGATGGACAAACTTACCATTATCACTGTGGGGGAGGGCAGAGGTGCTTAAAATGAATGTGCTCCCAAGATTTGCTTTTATTTTTTCTGCTATACCTTTAGAAATCCCTCAGAAATGGTTCATAGAGATTAATAAATTATTTTCTTTGTTCCTATGGAAAGATAAAAAAACGTAGAATTAACCTAAAAAGAATGTCTGTCCCTAGGAAGAAGGGTGGATTAGGGATACCAGATGTGTACACATATTATTTAGCATGTAATGGTGTATACCCGATATCCTGGGCATATAAGATGAAGCGGATGTGGGTAGCTGGAGATGGCTGGAGCAGAAGATTATATCTGAAAACTGTAAAAATGTCTCCTTAGCTTCTTTTTGGTATCACCCTAAATCTGATAAGCATATAAAAAACCCTATCATCTTATTTTCATGTAAAATAGCTAAAGCAATACATAAACAACTTAAAATTAATGGTTTATCCTTGCCCTCCTGTCCTATATGGAAAAAATCATTATTTATGGCTGGCAGGAAAGTGATTAACAATGATACATGGCTGGATAAAAATGTTGCTGAGCTGGGTCACATACTCAATAGTAATGGAGAAATGTTTCATTTTCATGAACTTAGGGTGAAATTTGGTTTGAACAATTTGGATATCTTCCAGTATTTGCAATTGAAGTCCATCATGCATAGTCTTGTACTTAAAAACAGTACGTTAGCTGATAATGAATCGGTTGATATTAAATTAAAGGATGCATTCTCTGGCAGAGGTATTGTTTCTAAGATCTATAGATCATTATGTCGTACTTTTTCGAAATGTAGTGCGTCCATAAAACCTCAAGAAGAAAAGATTTGGGTCTACATCTTACAGCAGACCAGTAGGAAGCTATCTTGAGTCGCTAAAATGATCTATCTTAAAGGGGACCTCTGATGCTGATCCTTTTTTAATACATATTAGTAATGTTATAATGTTAGTTGTCCATACTCAACCTCTGAAAAGTTTCTAAACATAAGATACAGGGGTTTTGCCGTAATCCAAGAACGTGATTTTGTGAACAAGATTTCCTTTCTGAGCAGCTCCTCCCGAGATCTGGGCAAAACCTGACGTCAGGTTGTGCCGTCCAATTAGTACAGACCTAGCCAGAGCCAATCACGGCGCTGGACCTGCCCACACCCAAACTATTCTAGCAGGCACTAACAACGGCAGATCATACTATGCCTTAGTTGCGTTGACACTTTTGGAAATACAAAGGAAGAACCGCAGATCATTTAAGGTGCAGTTTTGTCAGTATCTCTCCCGAAGCTGCTTGTCTGTTTACTTTTGGACGTGAAGAAAAACACTTATTTCTCTTCCAAAAGAGGAGGCCACCAGAAATCAGTGGGTAGCTTTTTTTGTTTGCTGGCAGCAAACAGCCACGGCCAAAGGGAACGATAGCTGCTTGTGCTCAGCATTTCACCAAGACAGCTTTATCAATCAAGGATAATTCGACACAGGATAAGCGTTTCAGCTGCTTCTCAAACCTGAAGCAGCTGCATCGATCAAGCGCTCAGAGCCACGAGCTGTAAGTAACGATATAACTGCAATTAATGTAAGTGAAGCTAACGTGTTACGGGTGGCTAGCAGGACTGCTAGCGATAGTTAGCACTAACAAATGGCCTCAAACGCAGGCTTTGTAAAATATCTGAAGATAAAGCCTGTATCGGTCGCAACTGTCTGTGACTCACAGACACAGAAGCTGTAAGTTGCTTTTACTGCATAAGCCAACCTGACGTGATAGCCATTTGATTGTGGCTGTAGCACAGCGGTAACGTAGCCAAGTTACTGTTGCTAATGTTTGTGTCCTAAATATGCAAGCGTAATATCAGGGGAATTCTACAGAAGGTGTGTGAACATAAACCTCATTTGAAGCTAACTTTTTATACTTGCTTGTAATTTGAATGCTTCGAACAACTGTTCACAGTAACAGAACTTGCTGTCTGTAAAACCTGCATTGCAATGGTTTGTCTCTGTGGTGATGAGCACTCGGTGACCAGCTACTGCATGTTAGTTTGCGTGCCGCCGTGCTAATTAAAAATGCTCCTGGTTAACTTATATGCAGTAATTCTGATCGCTATGCTTGTGTTACTTTGGTAAGCATTAATGTGGCAGTTTCATCATAACGTTGCCCGATTGTAGCCACTATAGTTAGTGATCGCTTCACTTATCCATGACCGGGATCAGCCGGATACTTCACAAATGTCTGAGCAAGCTCTCTGGTGCTACCCTGAAAGCAATGCGAAACGCAGAAGCTCTACCGTGTCTGGTATAAAAAATGATTTCTCTGCACTACCTTGACATAATTTCATCCCCCTTTAGAAATTGTGGCTAATTAAAATCCGAAAAGGCGGAGCTTAAATAGGTAATTCTTTCCTGTAGAAGTGATCAATTCGCTATCTCCACGTAAGCAACTTGTCCGCGCTAACGGAACTTACGGTCTGCAAAACCTGTATTATGTTCATAGCATAACCGAGCTCTCTCTAGCTGTCGCGTACTATCCATAAAGCTGCTTTCACATCGGACACGAAATTATTTTTTTTGCGGGACAAATTAGCCTACATTCAAAGTCAATGCAGAGAGCTGCCGGATAGCTCACTTGGTTAAGGCACTGCGTTGCAGTGCAGAAGTGACTATCACGTCGCGGGTTCGAGCCCCGGTCGTACCAACTGGCAGTGGTCGGCAGCTTTTTCAGAGTAGCGCACAATTGGCCATCGCGCTACAGGGTTTCAAATTGGGAAGGGACTGCCGGGAAAAGGGAAATAGCGGAATAGCTTTGTTCGTTGCTCAAAGCGCCTCCTGTTGGCCAGGCGGGGCGCCGTCAGGAAGATTCTAAGTCTGTTCATGTCCGGGTATCCTCCGCCCTCGTTCTGAACTTGCGAAGATTCAACCAATGAGTGTATAAGAAGCAGTGGCTGACAGGCACGTGTTTCGGAGGAGAGCCGTGAACTGTCTTCGCTCTCCTGAGTTGGCAGCAAGGGGTCGCATACGAGCAAGCTTTGTACATAGTTCACCAATTGGGCATTCCAGATTCGGGTGGGATTGGAGATGCCAAATTTAAAAAAAAATAAATAAATAAAGTCAATGCAAAGACGCGAATACATGCGTTATGGGCGCGTTAAGCAGCTTTCACACCGGACGCGAAACTAATTTTTCACGCGACTGATTACATTCAAAGTCAATGCAAAAATGCGAATACACGCATCATGGGCACGTCAAGCCGCTTTCACACCAGACGCGAAACAAATTTTTTGCGCAACAGATTAGCTACATTCAAAGTCAACGCAAAGACACGAATACAGGCGTTATGGGTGCGTTAAGCAGCTTTCACACCGGATGCGAAACTAATTTTTCACGCGACAGGTTACATTCAAAGTCAATGCAAAGACGCAAATACACGCGTTATGGGCGCGTTAAGCAGCTTTCACACCGGACGCAAAACTAATTTTTCGCGCGACTGATTAAATTCAAAGTCAATGCAAAAATGCGAATACACGCATCATGGGCACGTCAAGCCGCTTTCACACCGGACGCGAAACAAATTTTCGCGCGACAGATTAGCTACATTCAAAGTCAATGCAAAGACACGAATACAGGCGTTATGGGCGCGTTAAGCAGCTTTCACACCGGACGCGAAACTAATTTTTCGCGCGACAGGTTACATTCAAAGTCAATGCAAAGACGCGAATACACGCGTTACGGGCGCGTTTAGCAGCTTTCAGACCGGACTTGAAACAAATTTTTTGCGCGACAGATTACATTCAAAGTCATGACCGCTTATCAGCTACTGCATGTTAGTTCACGTACTCTGCTAATTAAAAATGTTCCTGGTTAACTTATATGTCGCAATTATGATCAGTATGCTTGTGTTACTTCGGTAAGCATCAATGTGTCAGTTTCATCATAACGTTGCCTGATTGTAGCCACTACGGTTGAAGCTAACCGGAGAGGTGCTGTATGTGTCTGCCGAATTGGGCTGAAGTTAGACCAGTTGAAGGTTTTGCAGAGCTTGGGGTGCCTTTTTGGGTGATTGTGAAATGATCGCTTTACTTATCCATGACCGGGGTCAGCCTGATACATCTCCAATGTCTGGGCAAGCTCTCTGATGCTACCGGTGAAAGCAATAGGGAAGCGCACAGGCTATAAAGTGTCTGGTATAACAAACGATTTCTCTGCATTGCCATCGACTGAATATTAAATTCTTCCCTGTAAAAGTGATCGATTTGCTAGCTCCACATAAGCAAAGGCTCACGCAAACGGAACTTATGGTCTGTAAAACCTGTTTTATGTTCATGACATAACTGGAGCTCTATCAGCTCTCGGCACTATCCATAACGCGCCCATTTTCCGCGAGGAAAAGCTGGTCATTCCGAATCAATAAGTAAACCATTACCAAGGGCAATTTCCGAAAAGGCCGTTTAGCCTGGAGCTTTCGCCCCTCCGTCATATACCAGCGCAGAAGCCGTTCGTTTCTCCACGCTAACAACACACCACAGCTATGCACACGAGCCAGCAGGTCCTAATACACACCGAAGCAGTCCATAAGCTGTTGGTCCACTTTTAGCTGCTTCTCACTCTCCATGTTTCCCTCTAAACTCAGACCCACCGGATTTCTACGGTCTCCAGTCTACACTTGGGCATGTCGACCCGTTCTACAAATGTGTCTTTATGGGGTGGATTCTAGCTTTCCCTGCATACTAGCTATACAGTAGAAAAACCGCTGTACTCACCACTGTTGCCGTAGCAAACTGTAGCCGATAGCAAATTCATGCTTGAGCTGCCAGACTTTCGCACTGCGTCCTCCACTTTCGCGCTGCGTTTATTAGAACAAGTTCATTTCATTAGATCAAAACACATGTACTGCCTTAGATTGCAGAATTTTCCCGCCGCTTCCTTATCAGATGGCAGACGCGTCTCACGTTTCACTCTGGGGAGACTGACCCAGAAAACTGTGTTCTGCAACCTCGTCCCGCCTAGATCCGCCCTCCACAGAGCTGGCCAGTCAGAAGAACGGGGGCACCAGGGGAGTGGGGGCCATAGCGGAAGAGCCACCCCAATGAGGCGTTTCAGGCAGAGACTACAATGGACTACAAATGGGATTTTTTGAGGATGGCAGTATGAACGAAATAAGGATCCTGTTTTGGACTTTGAACAATCAGGAGTACTCGAGGGGAGTCCAAGATCAAACTATAAATTTGGAAATATTGCAAAATAGGTTTCCTTTAATGTGTAAGGTATAAAATAATAAAAATGAAGATGCTCAATGGATCCTGCATTACTCCACATTAACTCAAGAAAATGAACTGTAATGTTTCAGATAAGTGTTGGCATGGGTGTGGGATGATGGGTACTCTTATGCGTTAACTGTGGCATTGCCCAGAAATACAGGCATTTTGGTTAAGTGCTTGAGATTTTTTGTGCAAATTATTTAATATTAATTTTCCATTACGTCCAGCAGTGGGTCTACTGGGAAAGAATATAGACGGAGTAATTTCAACGGAACTTCAGCATTTGTTAGATTTAGCTTTTCTTTCATTTAAATGAACAATACTCATCATTTGGATGGTGAGGAAGTTAAATTGTTTTAATATAGATTGCTGGCTAAAAGATTATCTGGAATGGATATCCATGGAACAAGCTGCTTCTGTTCTGCAAGATCTGGGCAGTGATCACAAAAATGTATTGAGTTAAATTATGCCACTCTTGAATAAGAAACAAATGGATGGAGATACACTATGATACGTATTTATAATGACAAGCTGTTATGTTTAATTTTATATATATTCACTTGTTCAGTATCTCTCTTAATTTCATAGTAAGTGTCTGAAGTTGGTCCATAGGTCAAAATGGCACATTAACTTGTGGTTATATGCTGCTATTTGAATTGGTGCCCCTATCAGATTATGGTGGGTCTGGTTGTTCTTCTCCCAACTGAGGGTGTTTGTTTTACAGTGTTGTGACACTCAGTTGTGAACATGTTGTATATTTGTATTATTCTGTCTCCTTCCTGGTACTGGTGGGTTGGGGCTGAGTGCCTATCTCACTGTACTGGGCCACTCCCTTTGTGGTGTGTGTGTGTGTGTGTGTGTGTGTATGTGTACATGTGGCATGCAATGTTTTTGTTGTATTGTACAAGAAAAATAAAAATTATATATACAAAAAAATAATAACTCAGAGGATTGACTTTAAAAATGTCAGCTTGAAAATGCCAGGGATTACAAGCTCAAAGCTCATGCTGCCATCACAGGCTGTCATCCCTCCAACTCTGCCGGAGGTTTGAACGCGCCTGTGCTCAAGGTGCCAAAGGGAGGTTGCAGAGTAAAAGGAAGATTCCGAATTATGAAGGTGAGATAGGAATCTTTAGCTACCATCTTAGAACAGATCATTTGCATTTTCATTTGAGAAACGTATTGCTGTGATGCATAGCATCATTTTCAACCAGTGACAGTAGATTCTGATAGTGAGAGAAGTGCATTAGATCCAGACTAAGGTGAATTTTTCAGATGTCTTGACTGAGATGTCTTAAGTCGAAAATGGAACAGAGCACATTTATGGGACTGACATATGGCAAAACACTAGGGAATCTCCCCGGTAGAACTTAACCAAGACCAATTTTTCTCAAAGTAGGGAAGATTTTAAGCACAGAGAATGAAATTTACAAAAGAAGATTCCTTCCTTGAAGATGGATGGCATAAGATTGAGTCGGCATCAAAATATAGTTCTTGTAGTCTTATTTACTCATGTTTCTCTGAAGTATCCATATAATTAGGACGAGGCAGTTATTTTCTGCTAAATGAAACCATATGTGACTTGCTGTGCACATTTATTCCTCTTTATGTTGTTGACTTTTAAAGTGTGTGTGTGTGTGTGTGTGTGTGTGTGTGTGTTGTGTGTGTTTCCATGGGAATAAAGTGAGATTCTTGGTTACCAGCCATTGCCAACCACGATTTTGAATTGTGACCTGCCTTAATAAATAAATGTGAGGTATCGTTCAGGAACCAGTCGCGATAACCAGAAGTAGCGAAAAATGTGATTTTATTAGCGAGGGGATAAACCCCGCAGGACCGAAGGCAAAAGTACAAAGTCCACAATCCAAAATCACAATCCTAGGGGCAGAATCCAGAGTCAAAAAAACCAGGGCAGCAATAACATAACATAACATAACATAACATAACATGAATGGCGAGAACAGGCCGTTCAGCCCAACTAGGCTCGCCAGTTTCTTTGTACCATCGTGAATATATCACTTCAGATACTCAATGACTCAATGGTATCTAGCTTTAAGTCAAGTCTGCTCTTGAAAACTCCCAAGGTCTCTGCCTCAACAATAGGGTCAGGCAAGCTGTTCCACACCGAAATTACTCTTTGGGTGAAGAAATATTTCCGAATATCAGTGCTAAATTTACCTTTAGTCAGCTTCCATTTGTGACCCCGAGTTCTGCTAACAACACTTGGTCGAAGGAATCCTACATAATTCACTTTGTTAATCCCTTTAACATATTTAAAGACCTCAATCAAATCACCCCTTAGTCTCCTTTTCCTAAGACTAAAGAGATTAAGGATCTTCAGCCTTTTCTCATAGCTTTCATCTTTAATACCGGAATTAGCTTCGGCCTCTATGTCTTTCTTAAAGTATGGTCCCCAGAACTGTACACAATACTCTAGATGTGGTCTGACAATGTGTTGTACAAAAGAAGCATCACCTCCTTGGATTTGAACTCAATACTTTTGGCAATGTATCCCAGCATCCGATTGGCTTTTTTTAACAGCTACGGCACAATGGCTAGAGCCTGTGAGGGTTTGGTCAACAATCACTCCCAGATCTTTCTCTTGTGGAGCACATTCCAGTTTAAAACCTCCCATGAAGTAATCCCGTCTAATGTTTTTATTACCTACATGTACTACTTTACATTTCGCTACATTAAATTTCATTTGCCACATTTCTGCCCAATTCTGGATTCTATCCAAATCATCCTGAATCACTTTAGTGGACTCTACACTATTTGCCAAGCCCCCCAATTTAGTATCATCTGCAAATTTCACTAATCTGCTCTCAATATTCCTATCAAGGTCATTAATGTAGATTAGGAACAGCAGGGGTCCCAACACCCATCCCTGGGGACGCCACTCCCCACCCTACCTAGCTCAGATGATATACCACTGACCACCACTCTTTGTGTTCTGTCCTGCAACCAGTTATGAATCCACTTCAGAATACCACCTGTAACTCCAATGGAGCTCATTTTAAAAATTAGTCTCTTATGCGGTACTGTGTCAAATGCTTTCTGAAAATCCAAATATATGATGTCATAAGCCCTGCTCTGGTCATAAGTCTTGGTGGCCTCTTCAAAAAATTCCAGAAGGTTTGTCAGGCATGACCTTCCTTTACGAAAACCATGTTGGCTATCCCTCAAGATATTGTTACGTTCAAGAAATAATTCCAGCCCATCTTTTATGATAGATTCCAATATTTTGCACGCAATGCAAGTTAAACTGACTGGCCTGTAATTACCTGGCTCAGTATGGTCCCCTTTTTTTATATATTGGTATTATATTGCCCTGTTTCCAATCATTTGGTATTTCTCCAGTTTCTAAAGACCGTCTAAAAATGGCAGATAGCGGCTTAAAGATGATCTCACTAACTTCCTGAGCACTCTAGGATATAAGCCATCAGGACCCGCCCTTATCTGCCTTTAGTTGATGCAACTTGTCTAATACTACGTTATCCCTAACCTCAATTTCCGCTAAATAATCTTGAGCATTGGACAAGCCCTCTGGCGAATAAAGACCCCTCTAAGGTAAAATTCTCAACAAAGTAACCCTTTAAGGTGTCCGCAATATCCTTATTATCATATAGCAGCGATCCATTTTTTCTTCTTTATGCACTTAACCTGCTCTTTGACTTTCCTTTTTCTGCTACAGTACTGAAAGAAGCGCTTTTAGGGTTAGTTTTTGCCCCCTCTGCAATTTGTCTTTCATACAGTCTTCTAGCATTCCTCAGCTCTTTTTTTGACCACAGCCCGCATTTTACAGAATTCGGCCTTAGTAATCTCATTGTTATCCTCTATGTACATCTTATAAAGATTCCTCTTTTCCCTCAAACTCCTACGAATAGCTGCTGTCATCCACTGAGGATTCTGCTTTTTTCAGCTTACTTTTGGACACCTTTGGAATGAATTTACATTGTGAATCAAGTAAAACCCCTTAAATCTTTCCCACATCTCATTTACAGACTCACAGTCCAGGAGTGTCTCCCATTTTGTTTCACTTAGATATGAGCGCATCCTGTCAAAGTTTGCTCGCCTAAAATTAAAAATTTTTGTTTTTGGAGACACCTTTTTAACTTCCCATGAAACCTCAAAATTATAGTAGAGTGATCACTTGTCCCAAGTGGCTCCAGTACCTCAACATTGCTAATTCTATCTGGGTCATTACAGAGCAGCAAATCTAAAATTGCCTTCTCTCTTGTAGGTTTATTAACATACTGCACCAAAAAATTATCATTTATAACATCTAGAAATTCTTCCTCCCCCCTACCCTGTCCTTTCACCATTTCCCAATCAATACCAGGATAATTTAAGTTTCCCATAATAATAGTCCCTCCTCCTCTACAAGCTTGCGTAATCCTCTTAAGGAGCATTTCATTGACTGTACTGTCCAAAGCTGGTGGTCGATAGCATACACCTATGTTTAAACCAGTCTCGTGTTTGCCAGTCAGCCTGACCCAGATATCTTCACAAGGCACTGAATATTCAATTTCAGGAATTTCCTGCACATTTATGTTTTCGTTCACATAGAGTGCTACACCCCCTCCTCGCCTATTCCATCTATCCTTCCTAAAGAGCTTATAACCTTCTACATTATATTCATCTCCATCCTCTTCACTAAGCCATGTGTCTGTAATCCCAACTATGTCATAGCCTTCACTAATCATAACGGCCTCAAGTTCTCGAAATTTATTTTTAATGCTTCTTGCATTTAGATAAAAACATTTCAGGTTATCATGAACGCTCTTCCCCTTCGATTTCCCATGCGCCTGCTGCTCAAAGCCCCTCACCATGCTTTTTTGCTTTAAAAATATATCATCAATAGTGCATGTAACGCTGTCAGCCTCCATCAGGGCAGTCTGCATTTCCCTCTGTATAACACTCTCTAACCTCCCTGCCCCCAAGTCCCTAGTTTAAATAACTCTCTGCTACCCTCAACATACGCTGACCCAGTGCAAAGGTACCCCTCCGGTTCAGGTGTAGCCCATCCGGCTTGAACAGGTCACCCTGTCCCAGAAGTAGTTCCAGTGCCCCATAAACCTATACCCCTCTTTCCTACACCAGGTTCGTAGCCACGTGTTAAACCTCCAGATAAAATTCTGCTTCCCTCTGCTTGCACGTGGTACCGGTAGAATCCCGAGAACACTACCGTGGAGGATCTGCTCCTAAGCTTTTCAGCTAATTCAACAAATTTGCTTTGCAGAACCTCAAACCTACCCTTACCTATGTCATTAGTCCCAACATGGACCATGACAACTGGATCCCTCCCTGCTCTGGCCAGGAGCTTGTCCGCAAGACGCTCCAGGAGGTCTCCTACCTGGGCACCAGGCAGGCAACACACCGTCTGAGACTCCTTGTCACGCCAACAGACTAAACTGTCTATTCCTCTAAGTATTGAGTCCCCCACTATCAATAACTCTCTTTTCTGAGGGGTAGAGGCCAACAGGGTGCCCTGCTGCTCATCAGTCCCCTCACTCTCAGGGTCAGGGGCCAATTCGAGTTCCTGCAAGGGCCGGAATCGGTTGGACACCTCAACCACTGGAGGAGCTGTCGCTGTACGGTGTGCATGCCCTTTCCTGCGCTGACGTCCTACCGTCACCCAACTTTCTCCCCTGCCTGCTCTGGGGTCCCCACACCACCCTGCTTTGGCGTACAGACCATTTCTCTAAACGACATACTACTTAGTTCCTCTAGGAACTCCACTGATTGAAACTATGTCGTGCCGCCAACTGGCCCTGAAGAACAAGGATCTTGCTCTCCAGATGCTCAATTAGCTGGCACCGGTGACAGACAAACCCACCCTGGAAATCTCTTTCCAAAAGTGCGATCATCCTGCAACCGTCACATAGTTTTGGCCACATTTTGAACCCCCCTACCTAATGACCTCGCTCACCCTAGATAACAAAGAAAAATTACTAATGCCGAGACAGAAGCTCAGGAACCACAATTTATTAATTAATTAACCTGAGAAGCCCTAAGCAGCAGTCACAATAGAAACCATGGGGAAACTATGTGAATGGATAATAAGCCTCTTTTAACAGGGGCTTAGTTTTAGTGAACAGAAATGAAGTACCAAATTGAGAAACTCTATGGATAATAAGCACTCCTAATAAGCCAACTTGAATTTATCTAGACCCGGTACGATGAATATACTAACCTAAAAGTCTCACAGGGCTTAGCTGAGAACCCAGATAAAAGACTGGCTATACTACGCCCAGGAGAAACTGGAGGAGGGAGGAGGCGGAGCACTCGGTAAAGCTTTCGTTTAAATTCAAAGGTAACCGAACGGACGACTAAAGTGACTGCTGTCCTATTGACTAAATACTAAATCTCAGATCCCCAGCCAAAAAAGCAAACAGTAACTATCTAGCTAGCCAGCCACAAATACAACCAAGAGTAACCGAGATAAGAGTTAAGCCTCGGTTCCCTTTAATTAAAACGGACCGAATAAACAAGTCGTTTTTCTTAGTGAGCGAACTATACACGGTATCTCCCCAACAAGCTGTCGCTGAGCACTCAAACAAGCAGTTAAACTTTAATCAGCTGATTAAGGCACCGCAACCGGAGGAAAATACAAAGATAACGTAATTTGCAATGTGTTTAATCAGAAGAGCCCTTCGAAAAAAGACAAAAACCCGGTGATATTCAAGCTAAAATGCGTAATGCGGTCAGGATAAGAACGAAGACTAAAAACCCCGTGAACCCTAGAAGACTTATGAAAGGCAAGCGACCAAGGATGAAACCAAGCCAGATAGTTAGATATCCCGCAATTTGATATATTCCTTAATATTCAAAGCAGGCAATGCGTTTATGCGGTAATCACGGTCAGGATAGAGAACGAAGGGGACTAAAAAACCCCGGTGAACGTCAATATTTATTGGCTAGAAGACTGTATGAAAGGCAAGCGACCAAGGATGAAACCAAGATATTAATATCCCGGTAATTTGATATATTCCTGGCGTTGAAAGCTTACAATAGTTCGTTAGCTAAATCAGCTACAGAAAAAGCAGGCGACAGTGAACCTCAGTCCTTGAAAACAACTCTAACTTACTTTGTATATACAATACAGAGATCGTGGTCAGACAAAAAGGGTTCGAATTAAAGCCAAATCAGAGCCAAAAAGAGGTAGTCGGGCGGTCCAGTCAGAAAGGTAACACAATGAGTACAAGGCGAGAACCAAAAGCAGCACGGGAAACATTCTGACGGGGAACTGCAGTGAGAAGATAGCTTAAATACACTCAAGGGAAGTCACATGCTATGATTAGGATCAGGTGAAGAGGATCAGACTAATTACGTGGGAGGAAACACAAGGGAGAACCTAACCACATGAAATTGGCAAAAGCCAAAACGCGGACAGGGATCACGAGACAACCTATGACAAGACATACAGCTCCGGTTAGGGAGTTCTAACGTGCACAGATAATGAGAGGCAGAACAGAGTGGAGCAGGTGCGAAGGATCCGCTGAATTGCAGCAAAGACTAAGTGAAGGCAAGAGGCGGAGACTAGAACAGGGCGAGTGCTGAGAGCTTGTTAATCAATTAGTAAGTGCAGCTATACAATCCCTAGTGCTCGTTAGTAAGTTAGTATTATATACAATGTTAGTCTGGGTTAGTAACTTTAACAAAAACAACAAACTGTTAGTATTGGTTAGTGAAATAGAAAAGAGAGGCGAAGGGAGCAAACGAGATTGGAAGGAATGTTTGAAACCCAGAAACCATGAAATCACCAAAGCATGTGACATGCGGGACTGGGGAGAAGCTGTAACTTAACAAGAGACCAGACAGGGGAGACAAAGTGCAATGCAGGGCATGGCAAAACATGGACCAGACTATAACAGAAAAGTGGATTGGGAATGGCAAAAAGGAAAACATGGCAAAGTACAAAAACTGAACAGAACATGGCAAAACCTAACAGACATAATCATAAACATAACAAGGAGTAGGGAAAACATAACAAGCATGGCAGAAACATAATAAACATGGCAGAAACAAGGCAGACATGGCAGAACCAGAACAGACAGAGCAGAATCATAACAATAAAATCCTGAATCCTATAAATTTCATGGGCTCTAGTTACTCTTTTTCAGGAAAATGATAGGCCTGAGTATGAAGAAATTGCTTCCCAAAGTCATTTATCACAACCAAACATCAAACGGAAAGTTCCTAAGGGCCCCAGGTCTGCAGAAGAGGGGTCTGTTTCAGAGGTGAATGTCTCTCAATTAGTCAAACCAAAACCCAGAGTCCTAGTAAGTATGATTTCAATCTGAAGTACATCAAATGCAATTTTCACTAGTTTGTCTGGGGGACAACAGAAGTCAGATCCGGAATCCAAACAGTGTTGTACATATGACATTTAGATCATTTTTAGACATACCAATACCAGTAAGGGGGGAGAAATTTGTCAGTTTTTTCCCCCTAAATGTCAATCCATCTCAAACCCACCAATTTTGCTTTACATGTATTATCTGTAGACTTACAGCTGTGGAATAAAGTGTACATGTACATTCTGCAAACAGAATTAAGCAAATGTATCTTAATTATTTCTTTCAGGTTGAACAAAGTAATATTCATCATGATGGAAATGTTGTATGCGATGAACAGCTCCATCAGCCAGCTGAAATGGACGCTACAGATAAAACAAAGATCCATAATGATGGAAATGTTGTGAAGTGTGATGAGATGCCAGCTGGAACTGGCGCAAAGGATACTTAGCGCATGTTAGTTCATTTCTTATTAAAACATGGCATAGTTTTTCAAGGAGATGATGGTGCCAATACTTGTTATTTTCTGATGTCATTTTTTATGGATGACTTGGATTATAAAGTGCTTTCACTGCTGAAATGCAATGTCAGTTGAATTTACCTCATTGATGATGTTTTCACATTGTGTCTTATTTTCTTTCATTTTGACAAAAAAATTTATCTGAAATAACCCGTGTCTTAAAGACTGGTAAAATCACCCAAACCAAAAATCACCCAACAGATGGATGGCCTCAACATGGTTAAAGCTCATGATATGAGTCTTATTGAGTAATCTTTTATTTCAGGATCACGCCACTGCCCCATCATCATGTTCTAAGTATGTTTGTCCGTACTGCAAACTTCAACTTGCTAGCCATCAGTCATTGCACCATCACAAGAAAATCAAGCATGCAAATGAGAAAAAGGAAGCAAGTATAAGAACCACAATCCAGTGCTACAAGTGCAAGACATTTTGGTGGGTGCATGACTGGATTTGTTTATATACAAGATCCACGCACTTGACATGCTTGGGAATGTGCCAGCACCATGTTTCTGTCAGTCTGCTGCTGCTGTCTCTCCCTCTGCCTGGCCACACCCCTTCCACTGCTGGCCACACCCTTCCACTGCTATTGGTTTCAGCTGAGTCTCGTTTCCCAGCCAGTATATAAGCAACTCTGTTTCACTAACTCACTGCCAGATTGTCTTTGCAGCATGCACTACTCTCCAGCGTTTCCAGAATCGACTCTGCCTGCCTCTGACTACGTCCTCTCGCTCCTGCCCCGGTAAACCTTATTGTCTTCTGCCTCTGACTCTGAGTTCTGTCTGTGTGCTTCCTAGTTCCTGTCTGCCATCTTCCAAGCCCCTGTCCAAGCCACCCATCCTGCCACCACACTGTCTGTCTGTGGATATACGACCCAGCCTACCAAGCCTCAAGCCAGCCTGCCCTGCTGGCCCAGTGGTAACACTCCCGCCTGCAGTGTGGGCAACCCGAGTTCAAATCCCCTCATCGGCGCCCACTTCCATGGGTTCCCGGAAGAGCTCCACTCAACATCCACAAGTTCCAAATCCTGATCTACACCAGGCTACCCTGTGTTGTTTTCTGTTTGCCCCTGCTCCTAAATCATAAACAACCAGGAAAGAGTTATTCACGCTGATTGTGCTGCTTTTGGGTCCTCCCACTCCCCATTTCAGTACAATCTGGCCAGACATGGACCCAGCATGTAATCCGCCTCCCCTGAGCCAACTGGAAAAGATTGAAGCCGTCCTCCAGCACCAAGAGGCCATGATGTTAGCCGCCGCCTCCGACACCAGGCAATCCTTCGCGGCATTAACCGACCAACTGCTGCAGCTGACGTCTATGGGGCTCAGCCCACTGCCCCTTCTGCACCTGTATCAGCTCCTGACCCTGTGCTGCCCATGGGGGCTCCAGAACTTCAAGTAGGAACCCTAAGCATTATGACGGAGACCCAGAGACCTGCGCCCCCTTCCTGACAAACTGCTCCCTGCTGTTCTCCCTCCAGCCCTGTACCTTCGCTTTTGAGTAGGCGAAGGTGGCTTTCACTATCAACCACCTGATGGTTCCAGGCCCGTTTATGGGGCACCGCTGAGCGGGAAAGACAGTCCCCAGCCTGCATCTCATTCCAGTCCTTCGCAGGGGAGTTACATAAGGTCTTCGTTCTGGGGGTCTCCAGCTCTGAGGCTGCTCAGGGACTACTAACTCTGAAACACAGAGAGGACCCTTCACCTCTTGTGGAGCCGGTGTTTTTAGCCAAAGATGGCTCGAGATGTGGAGCAGTGGTGCCAGAGGTGTCAGAGATGCGTGTTGAGGAAGGCAGTACAACCTAAGGTTCGGGCCGACTGGGGCACGCTGCAGGCAGGTCAGCCAAATGAGATCCTGGCCATGGACTTTACATCCTTAGGGCCTGCAAGTGATGGAAGAGAGATGGTGCTTGTTCTAACAAATGTTTTTACCAAATATGCTCAAGCCACCCCTACCCACGATCAAAAAGGAACCACTGTAGCCCATATCCTAGTGCAACAGAGGTTCCATAGGTCCTCCGCCGCGAATACATTCGAATCAACGGCGGAATTTTCAGAGCTTGATTATCCAACAACTCTGTCAGATGTATGGGATCCAGAAAAGTAGAATAACACCTTACCACCCGCAAGGAAACGAGCAATGTGAAATGTTTAAGTGGACGCTGCATGACCTGTTGTGCACCTTTCCAGCAGCGGAGAAGCGCCGGTGGCCCCATCATCTGCCCCAGCTCACCTATGCCTACAACAGGACTCCCCACCAGACCACCGGGCTCTCTCCGTACTTCCTCATGTTCAGCCAGCACCCTAGGTTGCCCGTGGATTTTCAACTCGGCACCAATGGTATGCCTCAGGAGCTTAGCACACTGGAGGAATGGATCCAGAGGCACCGGTAGAGCGTGAACATGACACAAGAACATGTCCAGCAACGGGCTGCTGACCAGGCACGGAGGCAGAATCAAGGCTACAATGACCGTGTGAATGATGCGGGGCTTCGGGAAGGCCAGCTTGTATTTCTGCGCAATCATGTCCATGGACGGAATAAAATTCAAGACCATTGGAATGCCAATGTGTTTCAAGTGCTGCAAAGTCCCGGAAGTACAGGTTGCGTTTATACGGAGGCCCCCTTGGATGGAGGACCCTGCCGGCAGGTTCATCGGGCCAAGCTGAGGGCAGTGCCAGAGGGGTGGCAGCCAGAGTCAGGTGGGAACACCCGCCCAGCGGTCTGGACCACTGGAGCGGGTGCGTTAAAAGGCCCTGTTCGCTCAGACATGGACCCATCTGATGCCATGGTGGTGATGAACGGGGAGGAAGGACCCCAAGAGGCCCCAGAACTGGTTCGGGCCCCTGTTTTGGATGAGAAGGAGGTCATGTCTGAAGACCTGCCTTACCCCGGGCAAGGACTTGGTGGGCCTTTAGCAGGCCAAGGGGCTGACCTCACTCAGCGACCCAAAGCTCCGGAGCCACCAAGGGCCCCTTCTCCTGATGAGATGGATGTCCAGCTGGAAGTTGTGCATTTGTCTTTGCGATGTACCATCAGGTCTACGGCAGGCCGCCACTCAAACCCCCACCGTCTTCCGCAGAGCATTGCCATGAGGAATGGGGAGAGAGGACCCCAACAAGAAGACCAGCAAGGGGAAGCATAAGCTGCATCATCGGGCCGCCGATTCACTTGAAGGGGGTGGATTGTAGCATGTAGGATCTACGATGGACTACCTTGTTTGCCGCTTGTTGTCCCTCCCTTTTTTTTGTCCACTCACACTACCCGTTACGTCATTAGTCGGGGCTGCAATTGGTCTGCGATTAGGGACAGGCACCTGTATAGGCACCTGGGGTCCTTAGCTAGGTAGCTTCCCCCGCTGCCAGCTCAGTGGAGTGTGTGTGGTGACGTGTTCGGTGCTGTATCCGGTGTTAAGGTATGTTGGCGACTACCTTTTCTTTGATCTGGGGTAGCTCATATGAGGTCCATTGCAAAGGAACTGAATAGGCCTCTGTTTGATTAGCATAGGATTCACCAGATGGAATGTTCTTGAGTGTTCTCCAGTGCCGGCAGTCTATCAGTGCATCTATCAGCGCGTTTCTTGGAGTGATATTCCCCAGTCTTTGTGTATGAAGGTACACTAACGTTGCATTCCACCGTACATGTTTGGTATGGTGTGCTCTGTTTGTAACGCGCAGTCTCTCTGTTTCTAACCAGCGTCTAGCGTGGCTGCTGATGGAGGTGTATAATGCATGAGTATAGCCATCTACAATTGTGGTCAACTTAACACTGTTACAGGTATGTTGTGGACGATGCCAGGGACCATGTTCTGTTTGTTATAATTCTGCAGTAGGACTTTGCCCACTTTGTGTTGCTAAGCATCTGGGGAGACTAATTAGTATTTAAATATAACCAGCCCCAACTAGGATATAGGGGAGCTAGGTGTTCTACTTTGGTCAAGTAGTATAGCCTATAGCCATGTATTTTAAGTGAGTGCTGCCTGTGATATGCACTTATGTGTGCAAGTGTATTTAAATGTTTTGGTTTTTTTGTTTTTTGTTATGTGTTGTTGCATAGGCCTGCATTCTACATGCTAAGCTGCTGTTCTCTTTCAGTCCATCTGACCACATGATGTGTGCGTGTGTTGCTCACAGCTGCTGCTGTATTCGATTTTAGGTTTTTTTTTTTTTTCCCCCTGACCTGGTGGCTAGAGAGATTTAGTGATCTGCCTGTATAGTGAAACACAGGCTAGAGGGGGTTGTTTCTTTTCCCCTTTTTTTTCCCTTTCATTGGTTTGTTTGTCTCTCCCCTCCTTTAAATAAGTCCGCCCAGTACTAGCCAAGCTCAGGTAGCTGATGGTATTAGCCTATGCAGGGCAGGCAGTCTCCTCCTGTTCAAAGTCACCTGAGTGTTGAGTGTGAGCTCTATAACGACTTTAAGCCTTTACTTGAATATTCTTTTGAACACAAGGTTGCAGTGTTTGAGGCTTTGGAACTGTGTGCTGCCTTAAGGGTTGTGTTCCCATACACGTGTGTAGAGACTGCCCTGATAGTGTGGCCCCCCTCGGTGGCTCAGCTGGCGGGATACTAGGGCACTGTACTTTATTTGTTTCCACGTGTTTCTTCATTTATGAACCTGTGCACCATTTTAAAGGGAAACAAACGAAAACCTCTTTAATAAAGATTTTATTTTTGAATTTTTATAAACACTTGTATGTGTGGATTGTTGGGACAGTTCCCCTTACTTTAACGTGGTAAGTCAAGGGGTGGCGTAATCAAGCAGTAGAGGGCGCTACACTTGGCTACCACACACACCCGTCTTTTAGAAGTTACAGACCACAGGCTGTCTGTGTAAACTGCTAAGCTGGAGTAAGGGCTGATATAGTCCAGGATTGTTCTGTTTAATCAGCACATAATAGCCAGTGGGTGCACTTATATTGTTTTTGAAAGGTTATGGTACAGATCTACAGCTCTGCATCATGAGTAAAAAAGCTAATCAAAGGGAAAATCTTAAGGCGGCTACCTCAGTTTCAAAGCCGATTAAGTGGCGTTTGTCCAAGCTTGCTTGTTCTACGGATTGACAATGTTGACAGGCTTTTAGCTCAGGATGACAACCAAGGTAAGATCATCAATTTCAACATATTTTGACAAACCTGAACAATGCTATACAACTGAACTTATAGGATTCGTATAGAGGGTCGTTATGATTATCGCTATCATATTTGCATCATAAAGCGGCTAACAGTTATATTGCTGAGGCAACAAACTTTCGAACACAATGTAGCTAGTTCTCCAATGTAGCACAGTATCTGTCGGCACAGAGACGTCAGGGGAGGCAGTGACTTCTCCTTTTTATCGCTAGATTTTGTTTGTTGTAGAACCTGTTTCCACGCACTATGCCTGATTGACAATCAATCAATTTTAACTTTTTTTTTTTTTTTCCAAACAATTAAGACCTAGCCTAGGCTATATGTAGCCTGCAATAATTAAGAGGTGACAGTGACAAAAAGATTCATTTATGTTTACGCTTTGATTCGAGACTGAAAGAAGTCGGTTTATGAAAGAAGACTGTTTAATCAGAAATAAACTTATTTTTTTTGAATGTTATTAAAAATCTACAGTATTTAAGGAGGGAAACATTATCAAAGGGAAAATCATATCGACCACACATTGAACGCCGCATAAGAAAGGTTTTAGTACTTGTTTAGGATTGACAATGTTTTTTATTTTGACAAACCTTTTATGCAATATTTGAGGCAACAAACTTTCTTTGTTTCTCCTTTTTTTCGCTAGAAATGTTTCCACGCACTATGCCTGATTGACAATCAATCAATTTTAACTTTTTTTTTTTTTTACCAAACAATTAAGACCTAGCCTAGGCTATATGTAGCCTGCAATAATTAAGAGGTGACAGTGACAAAAAGATTCATTTATGTTTACGCTTTGATTCGAGACTGAAAGAAGTCGGTTTATGAAAGAAGACTGGAAATAAACTCCCTATTTTTTGAATGGCATTAAAAAGTACGTATTTAAGGAGGGAAACATTATCGTAAACATATCGACCACACATTGAACGCCGCATAAGAAAGGTTTTAGTACTTGTTTAGGGCATTGTGTTAGCTTCCTGTAAGCAAATATGAACAAATTTGCTGTCTCGTGAGCATTTTAAGTTCGATGCACTGTGCAATGATGTCGTGGATGAATCATCCATTGTGTGTCCTGTGTTAACAATTCTTGTTACCACTGTTGCTCAAGATCTACTGCATGGATTCTTCTCAAATTTACAACATACTATTTTTGGCCGTGTGATGCAATTCAGTGTGGCCGCCAGGCAGCCATTTGAATTTCAGCATCAGTTTGTCAGTGCTATTTCTCAGGATCTACTGGAGGTATATGTATCTCATAAGGTATACTGGTTCTCCCAGTGGCTCAGTTGTGCAGAAAACTGAAGTTTGTCACATGACCCAAGTCAACATAGCTAAAGTTCTTATCACACTGCCATTCCAAAAAATAGTTGCACGCTCAAATATGTAGTAGGTACAACGAAATAGCTTTGATTACAGAGCAAATTTCTCATGTCATTGTTTTGAAAACTGTATGTAACTTCAGAATATTTACTTCAATCTGAGTTGCCTTCATATTTGGCTCAAGATCTTGTCTTCACAACAAGATGGTTGAACCACTCAGTAGTCTTCTCCACCACATCTAAATAACTTTCAATTTGGTGAAGGTCAAGTCTTTTTGGTGGTCAATTCGTGTGTGACAATGATTTCTTATGCTAGTTTTCTTCATTCATTGTTTTCTTTGCTTGATGCAGGCCAATAACTTTCCCCTTATGAAATACTGTATCATTTTTTCCGCCACCGAGGGATACGTTGTGAGGACGGTCTCGACTTCCCAGGGCCAGCATGCCGGCTGAGTAAAACCCGGAACAACTGCTTCACTGATCAATCATCCTCCTCAGCTGCACCTCGTTTACTCTCAGAGCTTCCGCAATACTATTATAGCCGCAGCCGCACCATTGTTCTTTTCTAAGTCTCATAAAGCATGCCTGTGCTGCTGTGTTTCCCCTTTTTCACAAAACTAATGTTAAACTCTTCAACTTTAAATATATGTGCCGTTCTACTTTTAGCGCATAGTTATTAATTACAAGGAACCTTGTTTCCTTTTCTTTTGCTTACTGTTTGTAATACCTAACGTGCTTTCTCTTAGCCACACTGTATTACTACAGTGTACTCTCATTGTTTGGAACCTCGCTTCCTATTTGTTTGCATCTTTTATGTGCTTGCCTCCCGGCAGCAATAAACTTTACAACTAAATACACCTTTGCACTTGAGTCCAGTCCACATTTTCCTGGCCTCCGTGCCAAACCTTATAGAAGACTTAGCCAACCATGGATTCAGCAAAGGTTCCTCTGCCCATGGAGTCAGGAGAGTTCGGCGCTCATGTCCCTGACCTGTTTCAACTGATAGTGGAACAACAACGGAAGATCAGCCGTCTGGGCACCATGCTTGACGATCTTGTTCTTGGGGTCCGTGAAGTGGTAAGCTCCTGTGTTCCACCGCCAGCGCCCCCTGCCGTCTCTCCTGCAGTACAGCAGCCTGCCCCCTCCATTCCCCAGGGTGATTCTCCAGTGTGCCTTTCTGACCAGTATGATGGCAACCCCACTGCGTGCGGAGGCTTTCTACTACAGTGCGGATTATACTTCACGTACCACCCAAGCCTGAGTGACGCCGAGAAGATCGCCGCAGTGCTGACGCGCCTCTCAGAGAAGGCCCTAGAATGGACGGCCACTATTTGGGGGGAGTCAGCTTTCACCACCTATGACTTCCTTCTACAGTTTCGCTCAGTCTTTGATCACCCCAGGAAGAAGGCTGGCGACCTGCTGCTGGAGCTCAGCCAAAGGAAGAAGACCGCTGCGGAGTACGCCCTCCTGTTCCACACCTTGGCTGCAGCCAGTGGCTGGAATGAAGCAGCCTTGCTGTCCATCTTCAGGAGGGGGCTTTGTCCAGAGCTTTGCACGGAGATGGCCTACCGAGGTGTGGAAGCATCCCTCTCCGCCTACATCAACGTCGCCATCAGCCTGGACCAGCTACTGTAGGAGAGGCGGCGGAGCCAGCCCAGGGGTCCGGAAGCTCCCATTGGAGACGGGGCGGAGCCCATGGAGGTGGGGCCGTCAAGACCTGCCGGGCGTCGTTGAGGGCCAAGGATTGGTCCCTGCCCCCGGAATCAGGGGGAGGAAACCACGCCTTTCAAAGTAAAGATGTCACCCGCAGTGATGTTGCTAGATACGCGTCCTGCGTCCCTGACGCATTAAAATTTGATAGGATGCAGTAAACTCACTATCCATGCGTCTCAGGGACGCACCACATTTTTCCCATAAAAATCGATACATTGGGCCGATTTCACACGCGGATAACTTTCTTAATTGCGCATTTAGCATGAGTTTAATTTTAATCACCGTTTCACAAAGAGCAACTGTCCGCGTGCTTTTAAATATTTTAAACAGCTGCAGTCAAATAACAAAAAACTTAAACGCTCGTGAAGGTTTAACTTGCAAAAACTACTACCACAAATTGATTTGCACCTAAATAAGTGACGCCGACCTGCCTTCATCTGGTTGCCTGGTAGATTTTGGGCAAGACTTGCGCCTTTTCTGGAAAAGAAATGCATAAATAAAATAAATGAAATTAATGCATAAATTAGTTGCTTTCTTCAGTTTCTTATTCACATAATAGAGGGGTTTTGCAAGGCCACGTTTTTCATTTACATCTCCGTTTTCATTTTCTAAAAAGGCTACCGTGAGTGAAGTCCGAACTGCATTTTTACTCTTCACCAATATTGAAAGCACAAATGAGTGTGTGAAATCGCCACGAATGCCGAGGATGAAACAGTTTTGGTGAAGGATGCGTCTGACGCAGGGGCGGAGTGGCCATCGGGTCGACTGGGAGATTTCCCTATCGGCCGGCCAGCCGGCCAATAAGTTCAAGTGCACCGGCCCGCAGACTGCCCTGCGCGGCCGTGCGACGTTCATGGTTGGCTCCTTTAGTTAAAACTATCATGGACCAAGGATGATCCCATAAAATCTCCAAGATATACTTCAGCGATACACCCTTCAACTCCGACCAATATCTATAACACTTGGTGTCTCTCTACATCTCACTCATGGTTGCTGGAGTGTCAGACTCACTCTCATCAATCCAGCCTACTGATTTTTGTTTTGCCTCCTATCTTGATTTAATTCTTTTTATTCAGACGTTACATAACTTTCATGACCACAAATATAAAATTTACTGTTATAAAATTTGTTTGTTTGTTCAAAAATTAATGTAGAATGGTCGGAGCAAAGCCTCATGGGAAATGGAAACTGCCCATCACTCTGTGTTTATCCAATGAACGTAGGGGGATGAATGAGCGGCCGTCAGACAGAGAAAAAGCGGACAGGTTGAAGCAGCGGATTTTTTTACACTTGAAAATGGAAGGCAAGAAGAGAAAGGAGAAAGGAGGGGTCGAAAAGGCCAGAATGAAGAAGAAGCGGATGCTGGAGGAGGGTGCATCAAAATGGTCAAAAATCACGACGCAACTACCCTTACATGCGGGGTTATTAACCGGTAACGACAATTGGAAATGCCCATTATGCAATGGCAGGTTGTCATAATTTGACCGCACCTGTTTAGTCTGAGGTCTAAACGCAAGGTTATCCGCGCGCAGTTAAACGTGCGATGATCCCATCTGGTGAAATGGTGTTTAAATGTTTGTTTAGCTGTCTGCGTTCAACGGCATTTTAACATGCATTTAAAATTTAAACTCATGTTAGTTATACACACGCTAAAATGCTTTTGTGAAATCGGCCCATAGTGAACAATAACTCGTGTTTAAAATCATAGTAACTAGGAAAAGAAACATTGCTGTCAGCAGACCAGACAAGCGCTGTTTCAACCCTCTCACCACAAACATATCTCCATCATTTTATATTTCTCAACAGACTTTGCACTGTGTTAAGTTTCACTTTTCTGCTAAAAGTTTCACAGTGATTGACTCAGTTCATTTGATTTAGTTGATGTTCAGACAAGAAGATTTTGGTGACAATTTATTTGTTGACTCTGTCACGGTGATGAGAACGTTTTGTTATGTGTTAAAATCAGCACTTTTATTGATAATTTATTTTGGTACTACAGACACCATTTGTTTTCATTTGAATTTTCGTAATTTATTTTAGTGCCATTTATGTTGCTACAAAAATGCTAATTTATTTAAATTTTGTATGTTATGCCACTGTGACAGCTGTTTTGCGATAAACTTTTCAGATTTGGAATTTTATTTGTTTAATTTCAGATACATTTTGAACATACATGAATATATCCGTTAATTATGACCATATCACACCATACCACCATCAAAGGAGTTTAACGCTGCAATTTAAGAAATAGAGGAATATAAGAAATAGAAATGATTTTTTTCATTGGGGACCCATTGAACTTCCCAGGGACCCACTCAAACCACCACCTGTGGGTCCCACCTGTGGGACTCACTAAATTGAAATCCTATCAACATCACTACACCCGCACTGACTCCGGTGCGGCGGGGAACTTCATCTCACATTCCTTGGCGCGATGACTCGGCCTCCCATTCCAACCACTCTGCACCCCTCTGACGGTGACGGCCATAGATGGGAGACCCCTGGGCAGCCAAAGCATGACCCACCAGACGGCACCAATCTCCCTGCAGATCCAAAAGTGCCACCTGGAGACCATACAACTGCTTGCACTGCCATACTCCAATCACCTCATAATACTCGGATTACCTTGTCTCTGAAACCCAGGGCTCTCAATTGCACAGCCATGGTTACACTCTATTTTTTCTGCGAATACAGAACTGTAGCGCCCTCTAGTTGTGGTTGCTAGCCAGGCTTGTTGCTAGGTCTGCCAAGCCAGTGCATCCGTCATCTAGATTTTAGAGGGAACGAAGGAGAGCATCCCGTTTTCTGGCCGTTTTTTGACAAAATATGGCAACCTTTAACACTTGGACTGCTCCAAAGTTGAAGAAATATCTACAGGACCATGGAGTGACCGTTTCTGGTCACACGAAGGATGTTTTAATGCTACTGTGCAGGTCAGTTTCGTATCAAGGACTGCCAGTAGACCCTGACTTTTCTAAGATTAGTGCTGAGGAAGAGTTAAAGAAAGGGTTGGAAAAACTGGACATCCATTGTGATTAGGGATGGATTAATGAACGTGCCTACCGGGCCCAGGGGCCCAAGGGCTCCTCCACGCAAAGTCACCGCTATTCACCTTGTATTTCTTGTTGCATAGTCAAAGGGCCTAATCGTTCCCATCAATAACAAAAGTCCTCCTGGCAAACTGAAGGAATAGCCTAAAAATTCACTTTGACGACATTGCAAGAAACAAACCATCATGTTGCATTTTAATTGGGTGTTTATCGCCTAGGTTTATCCACAGGACTTTAGAGGTGCTCCATGTAATATGGGCCCTTCCACTCTGTGGGGAGAAATCCAAAGACCAGGTTTAAATCAAGTGCGATAAAGTTCTGTCCAAGGGGCCTCTCACATGGTCATAGATATGGACCCTCCGCCACACACACAGATACACACACACACACACACACACAAAATGAGCTGTTTATATGGCATTTCTGGAAAGTCATGGTTCAAAAAAGATCCATGAAGGCCCCTCAATCATATAACATGGGCCTGCATATGTGTGTGTGTGTGTGTGTGTGTGTGTGAGAGAGAGAGAGAGAGATTTCCTGATTAATTGATTCATTAATTTATAGTTTTATTTATTTTTGTGGCGTATCACTTGATTATAGGCTCCTTTAACCTTTTAATCCCGAGAGACCCCCAATTGTGTCCATCAAATGCAGCGACTATATTCAAACTTGTGAAACTTCAGGCCCATTTTAAATTCTAGTGGAGATCCAAAGGTTTCTGACAATCCCAAATATGTCCATGTGAATAACAGGGAAATGTGTATAAAATATGTACTTGATATAGATATTTCCATTTTCAGTAATCCTGTGACCATACAAACATGGCGCCCTGGGTTTGAATATTTTTTTCAATATAAGTGCAATGCAGCTTCAGTGAAGCGCTGAGACCAGCAGATACGGAATATTTGTGTGTCATTGTCCTCCAATAGGAAAAAATGTGTTTCCCTTAAAAGGGAAAACTCAAGGGGAAAGGCAGGGTATAAGGGGTTAAGTATGTTTCAGTGCTAGCCCTTAACTGGGACAAGTGAGACTTCTTACAAGAATATAAGAAATATATTTTGCATAGGCCTATTTTATGGGGGCCCACATTCCCGTTAGATTAATGAATAAAAAAACTGGTCGATAGAGGATGCTATTAAAGTTTGCAGTGGAGAAAGTTGGGTGATGATAACGTCTATCTGTTAAAATATATAACCCTTAAACAAGCGCGAAACGTACATAAATTCAAAATAGAGCACCGGTGGACGTTAAACAGAGCAGCCAAAAGAAAGCAAAAAAAAGAAAAAGAAACCAAGGAAGCATCTTTTTTTTGATAAGGCTGTTTCTTACTCAGCCCGTCAGTAATAGCGAAGGTGAGCGGTCATTCTCTCTGCTATTCAGAATTAAAAATGAGCTGAGGACGAAGATGACACAAAAACATCTGAAATCGCTTTCCCTCATGGCAATTGAGAGCGAACTGACTAATGGCCTGGACTTTGACAATATCGTGGATGATTTTGCACGATGCAAAACCAGGAGAAAATGCCTTGGTTAAGTTGGTTAAAGTAAGATGATTTAATGGTTAATTTAAACTCAAAGACACAGTCTTGCTGTAAATTGTTTTTAGGCTTTGTTTTTGTTAATCGTAATGGCTTAACTTTATATCATTTGTAGTCGATAACGGTTTAATTTGTTTGTTTTTTACGGCGTGAAATGTCAACGTGAAAGTGGCAAAATCGATCAATGCTATTACTGAAATGTTCATTCGCGAATGTTACATGTGACAGTGAAAATGATGAATAAAACTGAAGAACAAAATGAAAGTAAATATTTTGGACAATAAATAAATGCCAGAATTTTAATGTATAAATAGTTCAGAGTTTTCTTGTGTGGCAGTAAATTTGGTGATATTCACATTAGATTGGGAAGACATTTTGATGATTTTTAACTTGGTTGCCATTACTTGTACACAACTTTCCCTGCGCAGGCAGCCGGAGTGGGGGGGCCTTTCACATGTCCGTGCCCAGGGGCCCGACGTCTCTTAATCTGTCTACGATTGTGATGTTTTTCTCTCGGAGGATAAATTGCTTTGGAACATGCGTAATGTCAAACATTTTGACATAATGCGTCATTTTGACATTTTGCGTTGTTTTTGCATTATTGGTTGAAACACAGCCTGTCTTGACCGAAGATAGAGCAGAGTACAATTTTCAATTAAAGAATAGGAATGATGCATTTCGATTTATAAGACACACAACGAATGATATTTTAATTCACAACTTTGGTACTTTTCCCTTACTCCAGTTCATGACATATTTTTGATATTCTAGGGTGATATCATTTTTGCGAAAATGTCATTGCCTGAGATTGTGAGGGTAAAATTGCTCTGCTTTACGTTCCACTCTTAATACTTTGCCAAACTGAATAACGAGTATAACGTTGGTTAATTCTGTACGCTGTAGCAAGCCAGATAAGTACCACTCTCACAACTTAGTTATTTTTCCTGAGCTGGCTAGCTAGTACCCATTATGTAACATTGGTTTATTAGCTAGCTAACTCCTCAGTTGACGATGACTTTAAAACCATGGCTAGTTCAACCACGAGTGTCTTTGATTTAGTGACTTGCGGAATATAAGAGTAATGGCGTGAGCTCACTGTTGTCGTAATGGGAATTACCACGAGGCTAACAGAAAATAAGTAGTTTTCTATTTAATTCCATGTATCTGTTATGCGATAAATAGAATCTTATACTCGTGGTCGTGAATATCATTTTCAGCTTTGGGCGCAACCCGCAATTTTTGAATTAAAATTTTAAAAAAATACCAGGGGCACCAAAACGGATAAAAATGATGGGAACAATAACTGTTGGGCATGGCCGACGATAATATGACCAATAACAAGTGTCTGAACTATACATTTACCTCCAAAAACATGTTTCCGTGCATTCTCACTGTTTCCTGCTTTAAGTGTGGATCCACGCTATTGAATGTTTGGCAGAGGTACTGAGGTTGCTAGGAGCAACGCGGTTCTCGCAAATGGTCTGTTGAGAGCCTAGGCATATGTTGAGGAATTCGTACTGGTTAGCGTTGACTTTTAAATGAAGGACCCAAAAACAGTTTAGCAGTTCAACAATTTTACTGTTATAATTCAGAAGGTAAAAACAATCAGGGAAATTCATGTGCACAGATACAGACAAATGAAATATAGCCTTCAAACCATCAAATGATACAGAAACCATATACAACTGATGATCTTTAGCAATGAGTTGGAAAGAAGAATACTCAGAAGAAGAGAAGTTTCTTCGAGTACAGAATCTCTGGTCGTAGAGGATCAGAGGGCTGACAGCAGCCCCGAGTTCTTCTAAGTCCCCATCTTTATAGTTCCTTAACTTCCTTTTTCAGTTGGAGGGGTTTACACATCACTCATATACAATGTATCATATTAACTTGCCAGTTTCATAGTTTCCATGAGAACCAACCATTGTGCCCCTTCTCAGATCTAAAGATACTTGACCTACACCTGACATGGTATTACTCAACATATCGCTGCACTTCCTCCCTCCTTACTCATTGTCTAGCTTGCTGCTATAAATTTCAGCTTGCAGTTAGGCCGAGACTTCAACTACGGTTCACCTCTTGACTTTAAATTTCATACTTCTGTGTTCTTTAGATGACAGGAACAAAAAGTCTCTGCTGCAAGCAGTAGAAAATCCCAAATGGAGAAGACAAAGAGAGTTACAGCACAATTCACTCAGATATACATTGCTTTAGTGAATACTTGATTATTAATACATTGTTTCAGTTAATATCAATTAATACTTGATTATTAATGCATTTGTACAGTTGTGTTCAAAATAATAGCAGTGTTTTTAAAACGTGAGTGAAGCTCAAAATCCTTGTATTTTTATTTCCATTCATTGGGAACACTGCACATTATATTTTACATCAAAACATGAAGAAAAATGTATCAATATTTTAATTACAGAAAATGGAGGAAAAAATGATATTGGGCTGTTCAAAAAAATAGCAGTGTCTGCATTTTTCATTACAAACTCAAATATTTACTCAATAAACTGAAAAAAATGTTAAGATTTAGCATTCCTGTGAATCACTAAACTAATATTTAGTTGTATAACTGCTGTTTCTGAGAACTGCTTGACATTTGTGCTGCATGGAGTCGACCAACTTCTGGCACCTGTAAACAGGTATTCCAGCCCAGGATGATTTGACAACCTTCCGCAATTCCTCTGCATTTCTTGGTTTTGCCTCAGACACAACTTTTTTGATGTCACCCCACAAGTTTTCTATTGGATTAAGGTCCAGGGATTGGGCAGGCCACTCCATAACCTTAATTTTGTTGGTCTGGAACCAAGATGGTGCTCGCTTACTGGAAGGTTTGGGGTCGTTGTCTTGTTGAAACACCCATTTCAAGGGCATTTCCTCTTCAGCATAAGGCAGCATGACCTCTTCAAGTATTTTGATATAAGCAAATTGATCCATGAACCCTGGTATGCGATAAATAGGCCCAACATCATAGTAAGAGAAACAGCCCCATATCATGACGCTTGCACCACCATGCTTCACGGTCTTTAGAGTGTACTGTGGCTTGAATTCAGTGTTTGGGGGCCATCTGACAAACTGTCTGCGGCCCTTGGACCCAAAAAGAACAATCTTACTTTCATCAGTCCACAAAATGTTTCTCCATTTCTCTTTAGGCCAGTCGATATGTTCTTTGGCAAATTGTATCCTCTTCATCAAGTCTTTTTTTTAACAGTGGGACTTTGCGGGGGTGTCTTGCAGATAGATTAGCCTCACACAAGCGTCTTCTAATTGTCACAGTACTCACAGGTAACCTCAGACCATCTTTGATCTCCCTGGAGCTGATCATTGGCTGAGTCTTTGCCATTCTGGCTATTGTTCGATCCATTCGAATTGTAGTCTTCCGTTTTATTCCACGTCTTTCTGGTTTTGCTTTCCATTTCAAAGCATTGGAGATCATTTTAGCCGAGCAGCCTATTTTCTGCACGTCTTTACACGTTTTCCCCTCTCCAATCAGCGTTTTAATTAAAGCACGTTGTTCTTCTGAACAGTGTCTTGAACGACCCATCTTTCTAGGTTTTCAGAGAGAATTGCATGTAAAACATGTGCTGGCTTCATCCTTAAATAAGGGCCACCTGAATGACACCTGTTTCTTCACATAATGAATGACCTCACTAATTGAACTCCACACTTCTATTATTTTGAACACGCCCCTTTCAATTAATTATTCAATTACACAGACTCAGGAGCATGCATATCATGAATGTTGGGCCTGTTGGTTTCTCAGTCTCTACTACATCTACTGGTAAATTATTTGCCATGTAATAATATAATCTCTACCAAAAACAGTGACTGATATGGTTAGTCATGTTGGACTGCTATTATTTTGAACACAACTGTATATAATGAATTAATATGACAATTCAGCAATAGATCAATACAGTAATGCGTTTGTTAGTTTTGGATTGATAATACATTTGAGTATAATGGATTAATATTTTCCCACAATTCCTCCCTTTGGCACCATTTTATGGTGACAACAACCAGAAAATATTAATACATTTGTAAGCAGGTTATGAGATATCGTTCAGGAACCAGTCGCGAGAACACAGGATTACAGGTAAAGTGATTGAGCGAGGGGGGTAACCCCCGCAGGGCAGAAGGCAAAGGTACAGAGTCCACAATCCAAAAGTCACAATCCAGGAGGGCAGAAACAGTCGAAAACCAGGGCAGCAAACAGTACTCGTGGTCAGGCAAAAATAGGTTCGGTACACAGGCACAGGTTTATCAGAGAAGCAAAAACCAAAAACCAGTGGGCGTAATCCAAACTGTTAACAGGGCAGCAATCACAAAAATCGTAGTCGGGCAAAAAAGGGTTCGTAAACACAGATGCAACAATAATCCAAAATGCAGAGCCAAAAATCGTAAGTCGGACGGTCCAGTCAGAAGAGTAACACTATGAGTACAAGGCGAATACGAAAGCAGCACAGGTAAACAAGAGAAATGTTCTGACAAGGAAGTGCTGTGAAAAGACACCTAATATACACTCCTGGGAGATCACATGATACATAGAACACAGGTGCAGGAAATGAGGCTAATTACAAAGGAAGCAAACATGAGGGAGAACCTAATCACATGAAATAGGCAAAAGCCAAAACGCGGACAGGGATCACAAGACAGCCTATAGACAGAACAAACAGATCCGGTTAGGGATTTCTACGTGCACAGAGTGAGTGGCAGAACAGTGATTAGACAGGTGCAGAGAATCTGCTAGAGGCACAGCAAAGTAAATTGAGTGAAGGCAAGAGGAGGTTAGTCAATTAGTAGAGTGCAGCTATACAATCCCTAGTGCTTGTTAGTAAGTTAGCACTATGTACAATGTTAGTCTTGGTTAGTAATTTAACAAAAACAACAAACTGTTAGTATTGGTTAGTAATCCAGAAAAAGCAAGATGAAGGAAGTAAACGAGATTGGAAGGAATGGTTGAAAACCAGAATCCATTAAATCACCCGAAAGAGTGGCACGCAATACTGGGGCTGAGCAGACAAGAGACCAGACAGGGGTAGACGAAGTGCAATGCATGGGGATAACAAAAACATGGACCGGAATGTAACTATGGTAAAATGCAAAACATGGAAAAACTAAACTAAGACAATACATGAACAATTCTAAGTTGCCAAATCACAATACACAATTCAAAGAATAGTCAGACATTGCAGAAATCCAAATCCAAATCAGACAGAACATCAAAACATGGCAAAGCAGATCAGAATCATGACAGTCATAGCAGAATCATAACACAGGTAATAATGCATTTAAGCAATATTCTAAGATTTGTGCATATTTTACATTAGCATTCTTGCTTCTATCACACAGCACTGGGCATCTGGCCCAGCCTTCCTCGACCTTCGAGAAATCGGGGTTTTGTGGCAGTGTCTGGAACAGCAATAGTAGTCCTGCTGACACCACTGTCTCAGCATATTCTCTCAAAACTTCAGGGAGACTCCAGGAAGGAGCAGCCTTTGACCGGCTGGTACGTTAAACTGCCAGCCGCCCGTCACTAGTGTGAGAAAATAAAATACAAACACAGGCACCGACACAGGCACATGCAGATCCACTATGTACTCAGCATATACAGAACGAGGGTTACATTCACCTGCATAATTTATCATTAGATGTACCAGATTTTATAATATTTACTTTTGCTGCAAAGAATGTGCAGACGATTTGGAGTCAGAACATTTTAAAAACAGTTTCATCCAGGCCTTCCAAAGTACTTACATTTAGAATACCCTGGCGCCTCCATGCAATAGCCCATAATAATAATCTCCCAAAAGACCTTGACCTCAACAATTACCACTTTATGCCAAAATATAGCACCGTGTCACCTGGGGGTTTGACTCACCCCTGCCTTAGGTTGTCTCCTCGCTAGGAGATCTTACCCGTCTCTGGAGTGAGTCACAACACACACGCAGGTGTTAAGCATTGAGCTCTGTACTGTGGAGGAGATAGGTTTCCTTGATCCTCCTAATGAGATGGTCAAATGGTGATTTCAGTTAAACTGGTGCTATTGCAGTTGCTTTGTGGGAATAATAGATGAAACAGTCAAAGTTACAATTCAACAGTAACAATTTGACTCAGCAAAAAGGGTTTTGAATTATGGTTCTGACACCAACCAAAAAGTCCCAATTCGAGAAATTTGATTAGTGTATTTTTGTCCCCTCGTTCTGGATGAGCTTTACAAAATCATTAATCTCACCTTAATTATTTGTCAATTTTAAATCAATAATTCTGGGCAGTGTACTCATAATTTTGTGCTTCAGTATATTCTGGGTCAAAAAATGGAACAGTAACAATAATATTTTTCAAAGTGTTTTTCAATGAATTATGATTGAGCAATCCACCTCAATCTCGGGTTCCACTAAAAGCGTGGAGAAAAGACAAAGTCAGGGCTTATTAGCCCCAGTCAAAGTGTCAATTCCCCATATCCTCAGCAGAACCGGGTGGAGTTGCTTTAGACTGTGTTACAATCTGCATTTTTTTTTTTTAATTAAAAAACATGAATGAATATTCAATCGTGATAGTTTTTTCATTGGGATCCCAGCACATTAAGGTAAATAATCATTTCAAATTTGGTCAGCTCAGTTCATTTCTGTTATTTGAACACTCAAGACTCAAGTTGTCACTGTCACGCAAGTTGCTGTCCCCGTCACTGGCACAATTCCCGTCTTTCTCACTACTAGTCGGGAAGAGATTTTGTCCACTTAATCAAAAACAAATTTAGAACAGGAAGAAAAATAATATGTGATCACGTTATTAGTCGACTTTTTCAATTATATGGTGGTCCACCTTTTGAATTTAGTCTTGTGTTAATACTCCGAATTGGATTTCCCCAAATTTATTTCAGAAGGTAAACTTTTAAGTTGAAAATCCCCAGTTGATTCCCCAGCTGGCCAGCCCATCATTTTCACTCAAGGTTATTTTCATTTCTTATCTTCTGCAGTCTGCACTCTGAAGAAAAGTTTCAATAGAATGAGTTAGATGCACAAAAACTCCATCAACATAATTTTGTTGCTTTTCCACTCGCTTGGATCCTTTCTTACAAAAATTAAAAAAGAGAAAGTTTATTAGTCAATTACTTTCCTTGAATTGTAGCACTTAGATCCTGTCCAAAAACAGAGAAAAGATCTTTCATTACTCATTCAATGAATTTCTTAGGTCAGGAAAGCTTTCAGTCATTTTTTAATCACAATGCATCGTTTGTTATAAAACTGATCCTTCACATGACTCCTTTACTGTGCAAAACTTATTCTTGTTGAACAAATGAAGAAAATTCCACATGAAATCGTGTTGCTTAGACCCCCCTTTCTCCCCTTCTGTTCTCTGACTTCTGATCAAAGACTTTTCATTTTCAAGACTGATTATCTCTGATGTAGGAAGCATAACATCCTTAATGAAGTCATTACTATTTTAGTTAGATTCCCAAATAAAAAAGACATTTTCTCTGCCAATCATATTCACTTAGTTGAGCTGTCTCATATACACAAAAAACCCATCCAATCTCACAATTTGAATTTTATTTAATTCTTTTAAAACGACTTATGCACCATTAGATTTCATGCTTTGTATAATATTTACTGCTGCTTTAGGCCTATACTCTTCCTTTTCTTTAAAATAGAAACTTCTGAATCAATTAAGTTTGTTACATGCACTTTCTTCCCACTTCGGTGTCTTCTTATATTTTCACTTTTTATGTCTTTATTTATGTGCTTTATTTTAAAGGGCCTATTCCTTATCAACTCAATTTGATCTATATTTGCTCCGCTCAAAATGTGTTTTTCCTTAAAATTTTTCCCGTCCCTCATCAACTTAATAACGTGTACAAAATTAATTACAACAAGTTTATTACATTAGTATTTATAAATGCAAATTGTTTCAGTGCACGCCTATAATAATACTTTAAAAGATTTATCAAACCGATATTTATAAATGCGAGTCGCTCAGTCAATATTACTTACAGTAAAAGATTACTCCAATAGCCTACTATCAGGGTATTATGTTCTCACTACAAATAACTCCCTACAGTGTTCTGCTCATGCGCAATACACAATATATTCCCAAAATTTTTATCTATAATATCCACTTATATTCCAAAACAGCACGACGATCGATCAGCAATATGCCACTTATTCCTATGCACTCAAAGTGCCTCTCATACATCCGCCCATCAGATTGCAGTGATAACAACTGGACCAACATGATGTAATTAATTATTCGTCTTTGCACTGCTCTTTATCTGACGGTATTCAGAATTTGCATCCCCTATTCCCGCTTTTCCTTCGAGCATTTCTTAAAAAATATTATTAAGACCTTAGAACCTTTTTGAGTTTACCCACTTTGATCCCAGAATGAGTTAACAATGACATTTCCTAGGTACTTTTCAATTTTTAACTCAGTACACCACAATGGTACTTCTTCAATAAAAGGACTAACAATTAGTTTTCCATCAGCAATCCGAATGTTTAATCAACAATAATATTTTAGTCATCGCATATATACATATTGTTTTTCTTTATAATTTTCTATTGTTCTTGTCACTTATTCTCTCTACTTTTATCGTTATTGTCTTTCTATAAAAATATTTCTTCAAATTGTCTTTATTAATCATGTAGTACTCTAATAGTAGACAGTTTATATTCTCTACCTACCACCTTTAAATTACACTCATTAGCCGTTACCAGAACTAAGGCTACCGTCCGTAAAAATTAGGAACAAGTGTACGCTGTTTAACACAAATTGGGAACAATAGTATGCCACTGTAAAATGAACATGCAATTGTTGTTTCTTCTAAATTTTTCAATTCTGTGCCAGCTGACCATTCAAGGGGAGCATATGTTTGTTTAATTAATAAATAGGAACAATGTTATTACACCCAAGCAAATTTTATTACTTTAAACCAAATATTTAATATCAAGATCACCTTAGTGTCCCTTTTAGTCTATTTTTCAGTCTGGCCACTACTCCAATAACAAACACATACAATTAACAATAATAATGAACACACAATTTTGCAAATCAACTTTGTCCCTTTTCAACTCCACACCCATTAAAAAGGCTAAATTCTTGCTCTGTCTGCCACCTAAATTAATTCCACTTACTTTAACCAACCACATCCATGTTGCACAATGCAGATTTAATACCTCCATCTGTCATCTTGCACTTACATGACATGCTAACTGCCAAATCCACTCTGATGACAATAACCAGCTAAAGTTCTTTCTAACAAAATCATCATTCTTGCCCCTTTGAGAAACCACATAAAACATTACAACTTAAATCACCATATTCAATGGATTCCCTCGTCATCAAACTTCAGACACTTCAACAACTTACCAGCTCTCTCTAGTCAGTTTCACTTGTTCTTTTCTCCCCCTTGGGAATGCCTCGCTCCACAGTCAACAGATCGTATTTTGTTACGCATTCCTAAACCAGTGTTTTCTTAGAAAATGTTTATATCCATCTACTTGTCCAATCATTGATACTCTTGTTTAGTTCCTTTTGCCTTTCTTTTTTTTTTAAACATAGGAAATTTTGCTTTTTTACCAATCCCGCAATTATTGTAAGAATTCCATAAAATACTATAAATATAAGCTAATCAATGGGCACCTTAAATTATTCTTAAAAGAATTGTCAGTCACTTGATTAATGCTAATTTTATTGTAAACATCTATATAAGGCCCTTCATGGAATGATATGACAACAGTATTCAATCTAACAAAGACAGAACTAACAAATATGCCATGCAGTTGTTTACAGACACTCACAGTGTTAGGTTCATTCACACTGATTTCCACACACACACAATCTGAGCTCAAAATACATATACACACAGACACACACACACACCTCAGTGCACTTCCCGCTCTCACATTCATTCACATTGGAAAAGCTCCAAGGTTCAAATTTTCTTATGACCTGCTTCGATGGGTCACAACTCACCCAAAAACAGTTTGGAGAAACTGAGGATCGGTCAAAGGTATCCCAACAGAGACCAAAGACTTCTCCTCCAAGGAAATATTTTCTCAGGGTCTTGTGTATGTGTCGACCCAAAGAGAAAAACTTCAATTTCTCCAAATATTTACAACTATTTATTTACAACAAGCAAAGAGTGTGATGACCAAAGCAGGGAAATGAATTCTTATTTCCCTAAATGAACAAACCTATATATCCTTTTTTTAATTATTATTTTTACTATTCCTATTATTCCTATTATTTCCCTACACTAAGTCTACGCGCCAGAATACCTATATATGTCGTTCCCTACCTTATTCACGCACTGACCACGTTCCACCTCCCCGCTTGATCTGGGCAAAAAGATGCTAGTGAATACAATCTGAAATCGTGAAGGTTATAAGGGCGGCTAGATAAACCGTGTACACAAGCCTTCCTAAAGAAGACTACCTGTTCCCCGTAGCAGTAACAGGTCTTGTACAAGCTTAGTGCCTGTGCCTTTTAATTAAAGGTCTTCTAAATTCCACTTTTTTGGGAATTACCTCTTGCTCAGACCTCTCAAATGATGCAAGTAGGAATTTCTAAAATCTATATTCTTCTAAAAAGAATAGCCCACTATTCAGACCTCTCAAATGATATAGCAGGACTTCTTGTCATGGTTATGGTTTTTTGTCATGTTTATGTTCATGTTTATTTTCAAGTTCAGTGTTCATGATTTTGTCTTTTATTCTTTTTGGTTATTGTATTCTCAGGTTTTAGTCTATTTAAGAGTCCTCACTGCAGTTCTGACTTTGTCAGAACATTGATCAATATTTCTTTGTGCAGAGCGCCGTGTATGCCATTGAGTATTGTTTTCCTTCGACTGGTTTGTCCGACTTCGATTCTTGTCATAGCCCTTCTTGTATTGTTTTGTCTTTTTGGATTTTGACCTATTTTTGTATGACCACGATTTCTATGTTTGGATGCCCTGTGTATGACCCTTGGCTTTGTTTATCGACCCCGACTTTTTGCCTACCGTCTATGTACCTTTGCTCATCTATCTTCCTGGTTCTGACCCCTGCCTGTCTAGTCGACACTGCTTTTGGATTTCGTATTGTGGCTTGGCAATTCTTGCGCTTTTTGGCTTTGACTCGGACTTCATTAAAGGCATACGTTTTTTGGATTTCCATCTCTTGCGTGTGGTTCCTGAATGCTACGTCACAGTACGTTCTGACGACCATGGAACCAGCAAGAGATTCCAAATTGCAAGATACGGTGGCGACCCAGGCCGTCATGCTGGAGTCGCAACAGCAACAACTTTTAGCCATCATGCAGCACCTCCAGACCATGACACACCAGATGTCGGACCTGGCTTCCGCGATGAGAACTAACCAACCCGCACTCGCCACCTGCTCTGCAGCTGCCCCCGCTCCTGCTCCCAGCCATGAGCCCTGCCTCCCTCCTCCGGAGAAGTATGATGGAGAGCCCGTCACGTGTCGTGCATTCCTGACCCAATGTAAGCTCATCTTCAGCCTCCCACCAGCTACCTTCCCTACTGAGCAAGCTCGAGTGGCTTACATTATCACCCAGCTCACCGGAAGAGCTAAGCAGTGGGCTACCGCTGCCTGGGAAGCTGGTCTGCCCTGCGTGCAGTCCTCTAAGCTTCTGGAGGAGGAGATGAGGCGCATATTCGACTGTTCCAGGCACGGGCACGAGGCAGGTCGTGAGCTCCTACGCATCCGCCAAGGCAACCACTCTGTCTCCGACTATGCCATTGATTTTCAGACCTTGGCTACTAACAGCGGATGGCAGAAGAGGGCGTTGTACGACGCCTTTTTGAAAGGTTTGGCGGAGAGAATCAACGATGAACTCCTTACCCGCGAGCTGCCTGAAGAGCTGGAGGCCCTCATTGACCTCGCCATTCGTGTAGATGCACGTTCAGAGGAGCGCAGACGGACGAAGCAATCCAGTGCTTCCCCTGACCTCTCCAGTTCGAACCAAGTGAGACGGCAGCTTCCTCTCCAAACCTTGGTGGCTCCCAAGACGGCATCTGAGGGGCAACCCATGCAGATGGACCGAGCCAGACTGACTAAGGAAGAGCAGGAACGCAGGTTCAGGGAACGGGCCTGCTTCTACTGTGGCAAGGCTGGGCACATAGTCTCCCAGTGTCCAGCTAAAGGCCAACGCCCACCTATGAAAGGGCCACTAGTGGGCGTAACTCCCATTGAAGTCTCCTCAATCAGTCGAACCTGTCTGCCCATCAGTTTGGAGTGGGATGGGGGGTCCAAGCAGACCACTGCCCTAGTGGATTCTGGAGCTGAGGTCAGCTTCATCGACGCTGAAACGGCGCGCAAGTGGGGAATACCTCTGGAGGAGGTTTCCTGTTCACGTATTGCTAATTCAGTGAACGGTCAGAGGATCGGCCGTATCACTCACTCCACTGCCCCCATCAAGCTGCGCGTTTCAGGCAACCACCAGGAGACCATCAGACTGAATCTCATTGACTCCCCTCACTCTCATGTTATCCTGGGCCATCCTTGGATGGCCAAACACAACCCCATGAGATTAAGTGCTGGAGCCCTAACTGTTCTCAGTCTTGCCTTGTCAATGCTCATGTTCATGTTCATGTTCCTCCCCCTGCAGAGATTCCGAGTCTGGAGAAGGTTCCTCAAGTTTACTATGACCTCAGGGAGGTGTTTTCCAAAGCTCGCGCCACGTGTTTACCCCCTCATCGCCCTTATGATTGCGCCATTGACCTCAAGCCAGGTACCATGACCCCTAGAGGCCGCCTGTTTTCCCTGTCCCATCCCGAGACCCTCGCCATGGAAAAATACCTAAGTGAGTCCCTCGCCGCCGGAATCATTCGCCCATCTTCCTCTCCTGCGGGGGCGGGTTTCTTTTTCATGGGTAAGAAGGACGGCTCCCTACACCCATGCATTGACTATAGAGGCCTCAATGAGATTACTGTTAAGAATCGTTATCCCCTACCACTCATGTCCACTGCCTTTGAGCTTCTCCGGGGCCACCGTATTTACTAAGCTGGATCTGCGCAACGCCTACCACCTGGTCTGTATCCGTGAAGGGGATGAGTGGAAGACAGCGTTCAACACCCCCACGGGCCACTGGGAATAGTTGGTTCTTCCCTTTTGGTCTTACCAACGCCCCAGCTGTCTTCCAGGGTCTGGTTAACGATGTTTTAAGAGACATGATTAACAAATTCGTCTTTGTGTATCTGGACGATATACTCATTTTTTCCAAGACCCTGGAGGATCACGTTAAGCAGTTGCGTTAAGTCCTCAAGCGCCTCCTGGAGAACCGACTATTTGTAAAAGCTGAAAAGTGTGAGTTTTCTGTCCCCACCACGACTTTCCTGGGGTTCGTCATCTCAGCTGGTGCCATTAGCACGGACTTCTCCAAGGTGAATGCTGTTACTGAGAGGCCCAGACCCACAGACCGTAAATCCTTACAGCGCTTTTTGGGCTTTGCTAACTCTTATAGGAGGTTCATTCGGAACTATTGTTCAGTCGCTGCTACCCTTACTGCTCTGACATCAAGTAAACGAAAGTATAAGTGGAACAACGAGGCGGAGGCCGCCTTTAAAGATCTCAAGGTGCGTTTCACTTCAGCTCCCATCTTAACACTTCCTGACCCTGATGCTCAATTTATTGTTGAGATGGACGCTTCTAACATTGGCGTTGGAGCTATTCTGTCCCAGAGAGCTGCTAAGGATAACAAGGTTCACCCATGTGCCTTTTTCTCTCATCGTTTGAGCCCCACAGAGCAAAACTATGACATTGGCAACCAGGAGCTGTTGGCTGTCAAACTGGCGTTGGAGGAATGGAGACAGTGGCTAGAGGGTGCCAAACTTCCATTTCTCGTCCAGACTGACCATAAAAATCTCGAGTACCTGCAAACTGCCAAGAGACTGAATCCTCGCCAGGCCAGGTGGGCTCTGTTCTTTTCTAGATTTAACTTTCATCTCGCTTATCGCCCAGGCGATAAGAATCTGAAACCAGACGCTCTATTCCGACTCTTCGAGGCCCCCGACAAAGAACCCTGCACTGACACCATCCTCCCGAAGGAGGTATTCGCCAATGCCATTTACTTGGACATTGACAGAAAGGTGAGAGATGCTCGGGAAGATTCTGCTGCCCCCAGCGGTTGCCCCAACAATTGTCTGTTTGTACCCATCACCATCCGCCCCCAAGTTTTGGAATGGGGCCATGCATCTAACTTGTCCTGCCACCCAGGGGTTAACCGGACTCTAGATTTTATCACGCGTCGCTTCTGGTGGCCTGATATGAGGAAGGATGTCTGGGACTACGTCTCTGCCTGCTTGGTCTGCGCCCAGTCTAAGGTATCTCACCAACCCCTTCACGGTCTACTCCAACCCCTACACACACCCCATCGCCCCTGGTCACATATCTCCCGGATTTCATCACAGGCTTACCTTCTTCCAATCATCATAACACCATCCTCACTATTGTCGACAGATTTTCCAAGGCAGTTCACTTCATCCCCTCCCCAAAGTCCCCACTGCACAAGAAACCGCCACCCTACTTATTCAACACGTCGTCCGACTCCACGGCATCCCCACTGACATTGTCTCTGATCGAGGTTCCCAGTTCACTGCTAAATTTTGGAAAGCTTTCTGCATCTCCCTTGGCACTTCAGTTAGTCTTACGTCAGGTTTTCATCCCCAGTCTAATGGACAGACCGAGCGGGCAAATCAATGTATAGAAACTGTACTCAGATGTCTTTGTTCTAAGAACCCAGCCTCCTGGAGTCATCATTTGCCATGGGCTGAGTACGCCATCAACAGCCACACCTCCTCATCCTCCAGGCTGTCCCCTTTTGAGTGCTGCATGGGATACCAACCGCCACTGTTCCCCAGTCAGGAGGAGGTGGCCGTCCCGTCCGCACAGGCTTTCATCCGCCGATGTAGACGCACCTACACGCATCGCCCTGCTGAAGTCGGTGGCCAGAATGAAACGCCTGGTGGATAGAAGGCATACTCCGGCCCCAAACTATCGGGCAGGACAGAGGGTATGGCTGTCCTCTAGAGACATTCCCGTGAGGGGTGTTACCCATAAGTTGTTTCCCAGATTCATTAGTCCTTTCACGATTGATCGAGTCATTAGCCCCACTGCTGTTCATCTTAGACTGCCCTTGTCTATGCGCAGAATTCAGCCAACATTCTTCTCAAGTTAATTCATGTTTCTCAAGTTAAACCTGTTGTTACCCACCCACTGTGTTCTGGTCCTGATCCCCCTCCACCCCCCCGTATTATCGATGGTGGCGAGACCTATACGGTTCGCTCCATTTTGGACTGTCGTCATCGGGGCCGTGGCCTCCAATACCTCATTGACTGGGAGGGCTACGGTCCCGAGCATCGGAGTTGGTTCCCTTCACGCTTCGTCCTTGACAAGGATCTGATTAAGGACTATCATGCCCAACACCTCAGACCCATCCTTTAAACACCAGGAGGCGTTTCCTTGGGGGGGGGGGGTACTGTCATGGTTATGGTTTTTTGTCATGTTTATGTTCATGTTTCTGTTCAAGTTCAGTGTTCATGATTTTGTATTCTATTCTTTTTGGTTATTGTATTCTCAGGTTTTAGCTCATTCCATTTCTCAGCTCCATTGCACTTGTCTCCCCTGTCTTGTGATCTAGTTGGTTCAGTCCGTCTTCCCGGTCTGTGTGCTCACATGCTTCGGGTGATTTAAATGATTTCTGGTGTTTAATATATTCCTTCAATTCTCGTTTACTTCCTTCGCCTTCCTGTTCTGATTACTAACAAGACTAACATTTGTATTTTGTATAATAGTCTACTAACACAACTAATCCATGTATATATATAACTAACTTACTAACGAGCACTCTAGTTAAATCTGTAAAGTTTGCACCGCTACTAATTAATACTAATTCCCTCTCAGCAATCGCCCTGTTATAGTCTCCGCCTCTTGCTCAGCTTTACCTGTCTCCCCCTACGTTTCTGCGAGATCTCTCGCATGTGCTTAATTACTTTCCTGCACTCATTATCTGTGCACTTAGAACTCCTTGACCGGAGCTGTTTAAATGTCATAGGCTGTTTGTGGGATTCCCGTCCGTGTCCTAGCTTTCGCCAATTTTCGTGGTTAGGGTTTCCCTCATGTGATTCCCCCATTGTAATTAGTCTGATCCAGCTCATCTGTTCCCTGTATAGCATGTGACTTCCCTCTCGTCTATTTAAGAGTCCTCACTGCAGTTCTGACTGTCAGAATGTTGATCAATATTTCTTTGTGCAGAGCGCCGTGTATGCCATTGAGTATTGTTTTCCTTCGACTGGTTTGTCCGACTTCGATTCTTGCCATAGCCCTTCTTGTATTGTTTTGTCTTTTTGGATTTTGACCTATTTTTGTATGACCACGATTTCTTTGTTTGGATGCCCTGTGTATGACCCTTGGCTTTGTTTATCAACCACGACTTTTTGCCTACCGTCTATGAACCTTTGCTCATCTGTCTTCCTGGTTCTGACCACTGCATGTCTAGTCAACACTGTTTTTGGATTTTGTATTGTGGCTTGGCAATTCTTGTGTTTTTTTTTTTTTTTTTTGGCTTTGACTTGGACTTCATTACAGGCATACGTTTTTTGGATTTCCATCTCTTGCGTGTGGTTCCTGAACGCTACGTCACACTTCTATATTCTCTCTTTTGAGTGAGAATTGCCTATCATTCAGACCTCTCTAATGATATGATAGGACTTCTATATTCTCCTTAATAAGGGAATAGCCTATTATTCAGACCTCTCTAATGATATAATTGGACTTACTAAATACTCTCCTAGTGAGAGTAGCCCAGATCCACAAATTTTCCTTTTTCCAAATTTTTCTTTTATTCAGGTGTAATCTAGGACTTAGTCATATCTCTGCTATGGTCAGTCACAGAGCTTTGTCTATACCATGCATATGAATTCAAAAAACATTCAAGAAAGAAAAATAAACAACTTAAAAATTGATTCAAAACTGCATTAAATCTTAAAACCAATTCAACAATACTCAAAGATGGCATATAAAAAATCAATTCAGAATTATTTCAACAGAGCTTATGAGATCAATAATCAATTCAATAATATTGAAATATGAACATTTAAAGACTATAATATTACACAGACAGGAAAACCCTCGATTGCAGACACCTATTCTAAGGCATCTAAATACTTAGCAGGCCTAGATAAAACAAGCTCTGCTTACCTTCCCAGTTGTTCTGGGCCCAATAGATGTCCGACAATCGACGGTGTACCGTGTCTGTTGTCCGGGCGTCTGATGCCTGGCGGCCGGAGACCTTCCCGGGCAGGGTCAAATCTGTCCTTCCTGCTGTCAAAAACCAGTCCCTTCGTGGTCGCCAAATTTGTTGAGGAATTCGTACTGGTTAGCGTTGACTTTTAAATGAAGGACGCAAAAACAGTTTAGCAGTTCAACAATTTTAGTGTTATAATTCAGAAGGTGAAAACATGAGTACAATAAGGGAAATTCATGTGCACAGATACAGACAAATGAAAAATAGCCTTCAAACCATCAAATGATCCAGAAACCATATACAACTGATGATCTTTAGCAAAGAGTTGGAAAGAAGAATACTCAGAAGAAGAGAAGTTTCTTCGAGTGCAGAATCTCTGGTCGTAGAGGATCAGAGGGCTGACAGCAGCCCCGAGTTCTTCTAAGTCCCCATCTTTATAGTTCCTTAACTTCCTTTTTCAGTTGGAGGGGTTTACACGTCACTCATATACAATGTATCATATTAACTTGCCAGTTTCAGTTTCCATGAGAACCAACCATTGTGCCCCTTCTCAGATCTAAAGATACTTGACGTACACCTGACATGGTATTGCTCAACATATCGCTGCTCTTCCTCCCTCCTTACTCATTGTCTAGCTTGCTGCTATAAATTTCAGCTTGCGGTTAGGCCGAGACTTCAACTATGGTTCACCTCTTGACTTTAAATTTAGTACTTCTGTGTTCTTTAGATAAGAGGAACAAAAAGTCTCTGCTGCAAGCAGTGGAAAATCCCAGATGGAGAAGACAGAGAGTTACAGCACAATTCACTCAGATATACATTGCTTTAGTGAATACTTGATTATTAATACATTGTTTCAGTTAATATCAATTAATACTTGATAATTAATGCATTTATATATATAATGAATTAATACAATTCAGCAATAGATCAATACAGTAATGATTTTGTTAAATTAAGATTGATAATACATTTGAGTATAATGGATTAATATTTTCCCACACATACCTCTGGGCGAAGGGCAACATTTCGTCATTATCACTCGACCGTAGCAGACGACAGCTAATTAGGGGGAATAAAACCTCATTTATCTAGTCTTTGAAGTGAAAAATTCCACATTTTTGTATTTCACAACATTTATTTACTATGTCTGTATGAAACAGCATTATGCATTATCCTAGAGTTCCCCTTAAATGGGGGATAAGTTGAGAGATATCCTTTAGAAATGCTTAATCCTAAAAAATATACATATAAATAAATAAAAAACAGGGAAAATATTCAAAATTAACCCCACTGAATTATGTTGTAAAATGGTAAACATTTAAAAGCAACCTTTGAAGATGACATGCCACTGCAATCAACAGCTGATGAGGAAACCACCACGTGGGTACGTATATGTTGTGCGTACCATGAGGGTAACCCCTCCTCACTAGCCACAAATGAAATTTTTAATGTCAATCCTTTGAGTATGAACTACAATATAAGCATAAATCGAAGATACTCCGATCTACGATCTGCTAAAATCGATGGGCCCTATTTTAACGATCAGCGCTCGGTCTGAAACGTGTGGCGCAAGTGCATTTAGGGCGTGTCCAAATCAATTTCTGCTAGTTAAACGGCGGTATATCTAGGTGCGTAGTAAAGTGCTCGGTGCAAAGGGGTTGGATTTTTGCTGCATTCATGTGGTGTCAGGATATTTGGAAAAAAACAACTTCCCGACTGGGAAATGCACACGAACGCCCCCTCATGTCAGAAAAACAACTCGGCATCTTGGCGATAATTTTAGTACACAAGTTGCCGGCTTGACTTGATACTGACGTCACATTCACCAAAAAATGGTGGATGAAAACCAGTGTGTAGTTTACTTTTAAGCAAATACGGACATTTTTCTGATTAAAATACATTTGGGTCAAATACAGGACTGGTACAACATTTATCTACCCCAATTAAAAGTCGAATAAAAAATTTATGAAATAAATGTAGCTTCTTGAGAAAAATTACTCCTGGAATGTCCATGTTACATACGGCTTTATGGAACACTGAAGCTAAAATGTCTCTTTCAGCAGAAATTCACCTTTCCAGAAAATTTGCCTTGGTATATTCCTCTCCAAGTGCAGTCAATATTATTTGATAACGACATACCTCTGGCATTGACTAGGCCTCAAATTAAAATTGCTGAACATTTGTGTCCTCGTTACATACTACCCTTGAAGGCCATGCTAATTCTTTTCTGCTGCTTCAGTGAACTTAAGACTTTCATGTTTTGGAACAGTTCTCCCGCAGATATTAAAACACTAAACCAGTGGATCCTAATATTAAATGTAGCTTGTGATTTCCCTCTTGATTAGTACTTTCATTATGTCCTTGTTACGTACGGCCTTTTGCAGAATATTAGCGGGCATATCCATACTTTGAGGAATACTATCCTGCCCTAAACAGCAGAATATGAGCGGGCATATCCATATATACCTCTGGGAATAATATCCTGCCCTAAACAGCAGAATATAACTGGGCATATCCAAACCTCAGGGAAAACTATCCCTGCCCTAAACAGCAGAATATGAGCGGGTATATCCATATATACCTCTGGGAATACTATCCTGCCCTAAACAGCAGAATATGACCGGGCATATCCAAATCTCAGGGAATACTATCCTGCCCTAAACAGCAGAATATGAGCGGGCATATCCATATATGCCTCTGGGAATACTATCCTGCCCTAAACAGCAGAATATGACCGGGCATATCCAAACCTCAGGGAATACTATCCTGCCCTAAACAGCAGAATATGAGCGGGCATATCCATATATACCTCTGGGAATACTATCCTGCCTAAACAGCAGAATATGACCGGGCATATCCAAACCTCAGGGAATACTATCCTGCCCTAAACAGCAGAATATGAGCGGGCATATCCATATATACCTCTGGGAATACTATCCTGCCCTAAACAGCAGAATATGACCGGGCATATCCAAACCTCAGGCAATACTATCCTGCCCTAAACAGCAGAATATGAGCGGGCATATCCATATATACCTCTGGGAATACTATTCTGCCCTAAACAGCAGAATATGACCGGGCATATCCAAACCTCAGGGAATTCTATCCTGCCCTAAACAGCAGAATATGAGCGGGCATATCCATATATTCCTCTGGGAATACTATCCTGCCCTAAACAGCAGAATATGACCGGGCATATCCATATATACCTCGGGGAATACTATCCTGCCCTAAACAGCAGAATATGAGCGGGCATATCCATACCTCGGGGAATACTATCCTTCCCTAAACAGCAGAATATGAGCGGGCATATCCATATATTCCTCGGAGAATACTATCCTGCCCTAAACAGCAGTTGTAGGCAAGGGCCTCCTGCTACAGAAAATGCTTGCTTTTCACAGAAAAAAAGGATTTGAATTTATCGGTCTGGTGTTAGATATTTTGCACCAGTACTGTGTTTTGACCCAAATGTATGAAATTAATCATATTTCATGGCTCACCTAATCCATTTTGGTTGTTCTTCAGTGTCACGAAAAAACTGGAAACAGCTGTCAGTGTTTTCTTTAAACGCTCTGAGCAAAAGTACAACTCAGCATCTTTGCAACATCCATGTTTTTCCCTCATTACGACTTCAGAGCACATGAACACAACGAAGTCGGAAGAACAACATGCCGACTTGGGAACTCCGACCTTAAACATCACATGAATGCAGCATTAATCTCTTAACAAGAGGCTCCTCTGAGCCTGTACTCGGGCCGTGTCTAGGCCTGGGCCAATCGCCAAACCGCGGGCGTGCATGTGCAGGATCATCGCGACCCCGAAAAAAAAAGAAAAGGGAACGGAGCCGAAACTTACACTCGTGGCCTACCGGCCCGAGTAATTAATCATAGGCGTGTTTTGGGTGAAAAATGGAATAAACCGATCATTGTCATCTTACATTGCTTTTAAAAGCCCGGGGAACTTGTGCCTAGGCGGATGGCTATTAGAAGGGCGGACTTGACTGCCCTCATTATTATTATTATTATTATTATTATTATTATTATAACTCTTAACTGCATCAGAATGAGGGCTGCTCCTGCCCGAAGTGAAAGCGCGTGAGCAAACCATTGTTTACAGTAGCCTATGGAAACCTGATCTCAGTGATCTTCAAAAATGCAATAAAAATATTTTTAAAATATTGCTCAAAATTATTTTAATCATATTCAGGTGGTAAAAATTATATGAGAATCCCCAAGGCCACAGTTGAACTTTATATCGCATTACAACTAGTGCATAAAACAAGCCTACAAAAAAAAAAAGTTTTAACTTCCGGGTCACCGGTAAAAATAAATAAATAAATACGCGCTGGCGGGGAACAACTAACAGAAATTAAAATGAGTGAGAAAAATAGCGAGAAAGAAATGAAACTAGTGTTTTCTTTCATCACATAACCCCTTGAATAACATCCAACAGGAGTGACAAGAACTTATTTCCGCTTAAAAAATAAATCAATTTCCAAATGAAATGAGGGATTTTGCATTTTATTATGGAAACGGGACTGCAGGCACTGTATTAATAGATAAGGTCGAATTAAATTTTCTTTTTCCACATAATTGGAGATAACGGGTCTGCCCGTGCAGGACTTATCTAAACTTCTGATGCGCATTTTCAGCACTTCAAACATTTGTTCAGTTACAGTTTGTGTTTAGTGTGACGGACCGAAAATCGATGCAATATTTAGAATTACATGCCATGTGTTAGGTATTTTGACTAACCATTGTCGCCGAACAGCCAGCCTTCCAGGGGGGATCCTCTGGAACAGTGTTTCCTAACCCTGTTCCTGGATTACCCCTGCCCTGCACATTTCAGATGTCTCCTTGATTTAACACATCCATATCAGGTCATTAGGTACTCCACTAATGAGCTGATCAGCTGAATCAGGTGTGTTAAATTAGGGAGACCAATAAAATGTACATGACAGGGGTACTGCAGGAGCAGGGTTGGGCCTCACTGATTTAACACACCCGATTCAGCTGATCAGCTCATTAGTGGAGTACCTAATGACCTGATCTGGGTGTGGTAAATCAAGGAGACATCTGAAATATGCAGGGCAGGGGTACTCCAGGAACAGGGTTGGGAAACACTGCTCTGGAAGACCGCGTACATTATAAAGATCGCCAGTATGAAAGAGTTGTGGCTTTATTCAGTATAATTTGCGTATACCTATGTGCATATCCTCACAGGTTGAATCGCAAATTATCCGATGGAATTGGTTCCCTTACGGTTGAACTAGCTAGCATCACAGCATGCTCTAATGCGGGTCCGTGGAGCGATCGCAATCACCATTTTGACACGTTTTTTAAACATCTTGAAAATAATCTTTCACATCAGTATTTTTAATTGTTTACTTGTGTGGGCGCTGCAGTTCGTCCTTTTGTTACATGTTACAAGCAGAGGGTACACACGTTATGCACTCAAAATACTTGTTATAATGCGCCCTAAAAATAGCAGTTTAAAACTGATTATTGACTTGAGAACACTGACAGGTTTTTGTCAGTCAATCGCGCAAGAGCATAAAGCGACCTCAAGACAGCGGCTCGCCAGCAGATCGCCTGACCACGCCTCATTTCTAGACCAACACACCCATGGGCGCTCAATGTGGCGCAAACGCATTCTCTATTTACAGTGGCGGTTCTAGCTTGTATGGCGCCCTGGGCGAGACCCCCCTCTGGCATCCCCCCCTTTGCCCCACTCAAAAGTATATAAAACTAACCACAACAAAATTAAATAAAATATTACAAATAATGTAGAAATAAAATCTAAAATAAATATTACAAATAGCACAAATCCTTTATCACACTTCACACAAATGGGAAAACACATTAAAGAAAATCTTATTTTTTCACTATTGCACTTAAAACAGCAAACACAAAGTACACAATTGTAAAAATATTTCTCAACATTCGACAGTTAAGACCTTACAAAAGCTGAATGATTAGAGGATTAAAACATGCAATTAAATAAATTGCATATAAGTCTAGGCGGGAGCTAGCTTGAAAGTTAACGTAGCGACTGTCACAGAAACTGCCCCATATTAGCCTATGCAGTTGGAAAGGTGAACAAACATATCTGGATGGAATGCAAGTTAAGTGGTCGTAAATAAGGTTCATGTTGTTTGGCCTAACTTTCTAGGTCAAAGCATGGTCATTCAGATCCACTGTCATGATTGTCAGTGATCGCTGGTGCAGGCTGAGCTTGTCTACGTCTCACTCGCACACCTCGCTGTCTGCTAGCCTCCCTGTTATCAGTCCCATGAACAAGTCAATGAACATCCTACCTTTTCTTGTAAAACGATAAAATCCATGCAAGCCACGTCAAGTGCGATGTTTTCACAATAATCCACAAGTGATAGAGTAAATATTGCTTTGATGCTGCAGGCGAGTAGCCTAGAAATCTAGATGTACCCTAGCGGTAGCAAATAGTTTTACTCAGCCGGTACGTCTAGCCACGAGCCATAGGGCCCCAGTACTACTAAGTGATTGGCTCGACCAAGGTTTGGTCGGACCAATTACAACGCTGTCTGTCGTTGGGCGGGCTTAGCACGATGACGACAACGCTGCAAAGGTGCAGAACAACTGAGATGGCTGTGGCAAAGGAACACCGGTTATTTGAATCCGCTTTGGCATTGACTTTGGAGGAGTTAGACTCGGGCTTTTCTTTAAAAGATGAGCAGAAAAAGGCACTCAAGTCATTTGTTTCAAAGACTGATGTATTTTCTGTTTTGCTGAGGGGATACGGCAAAAGTTTAATTTACCAGCTGGCTTCGCTGGTTGCTTAACAAATCGGAGTCAGTGAAAACCCACTGGTTGTAGTCTCGCCGTTGATCGCCCTTATGGAGGACCGGGTCACAGAGGCGACCAAATTTGGACTTAAGGCCATGCAACTTGGTGTACATTGAAGGAAATTTGAAATGGCCATTGTCAGTTGGTCTTCGGTAGTCTTGAAGCCTGGCTCATGCAGAGGAAGTGGCGCGACATGTTGGCTACCAAGGTCTTCTGAAATTAACCTCATAGGAATTGTGGTGGATGAGGTACATCTCATTTACAAATGGTAAGAGGCATCAAGTAAACTACGCAATAGCGATAAAATCCATATTCCATATTGACAAGTAATGTGAACTGAATGTACAGCCAGTTATGTTACACACAGCCCCATTGTGATATTATAATCACAGCAGATGGAAAGTCAGAATGCTCCTCTTTTATCCTCCTCTGCTGTCGGTGTTAAACTTTGTAAAGTAGCTTATATATTAGGACTACGGGGATGGACGCTAGTGTAGATGGATAGTTTGATCAGACCAAATTGCTTTTTATTGTTGAATGTCTTGCCATATTGATGTAGTCATTAATGTTGTCACAGTGGTTATCTTTTAACATTAAAATGTACTCTGATTTGTATTATTGTTATTGTTGTACAATTATTATTGTTGTACCCAAATTTTTCACACAACAGCGACGTCCAGGCATTTTCAACAAAGAAGACAAGAACAAAAACAGGGACAGGCTCTCTGATACTACTAAGTGCAATCCGCGCCTCAGATTTCAAAACGACGGAAGGGGCGTAAAATAGGGGAGGGACTTGAACAGTGACGTCAACTCCTTAATTTCTATTGATGGTTGGTGGGGGGGATTGGTGACAAACAGGTCTCATCTCTTCATTCGTCTGTCCGTCCAGGGCGGCCCAAATGTCACCAGGGGCGGGCCCTGGGGCGCAGAGGTGTTGTCTTTGTGTGTGTGTTTTTTTTTTTTTCCTCGTGCCGCTCGTGCCGCCCCCCCCAAAAATGCCGGCCTAGGCGGCTGCCCACATTCCCCATGCCAAGAACTGCCACTGTCTATTTATGTAGCGTAGATGCTTAACAGAAAAATGGTACCTGCATCGGTCTATAAGTAGCAATAACACTTGCGCTACACTTTCCGCTGAGTGTAAGACGGGGCCCTATGAAAGTGGGGCCAAATGACGCAGGCCTCTATATTTGGGGAAAGAAAAAAAAACCATCATTACTGTGAAACCAAAGACTTCCTCCACTGTCTTTGGGGAAACTCTACTCCACCATGGTCTGAAGTCCAGTTCGGAAATCATCACTGAGGTAAATGCGCATGCGTACCACAAGAACGAGCCCTGTCCCTATCTGCATGTACAGTTTCCAGTACAGGCTCGCTATTTTCCTGTTACTAAAGTGAATCTTACACTTCGCATTCTCGATTAATAAATGGTATCTAGCACTTAACCAAGCCTTGGGCTGAATGAACAACTTTCTTACTATGAGAGCTCAGCACAATATCGCAGAACAGGTTGTAGCGCTGATACAAGCAACTTGACTTTGATGAGCTCATTAAGCCACAGCGACCAGAAGAGAATACGAAAAAATCTAACCTAGAAATATATTTACGCATGAAAGCCCTGCAGTAAATGGCAGTCCTTAATTCATACACTCTAAAAACAAGCACCTACGCCTGAAAACAATTCAAGTTGTTACTTGATAAGAAATCCCAGAAAGTGACTTAGCGTTGAGTAGCTGCCGAAGGTTCATTGTCAAAATTGGCCACAAAAACTAGAGGAGAGCAGCACAGCCCTTGAAAATACTTTTAATAGTCAATGATTATTCAAAACAATATTATATTTGAAGCACACGGGGTTTATCAAATGTTTTTACTCTACCTTTAATCATAATTCACCCTCATTAGGTTATTAGGCTAGCATCAGTTGTAATTATGAAAAAAATAGCATAAATGCTTGGTAAAGCATAGGAATCTTTCAAATCTAAATTCCATAAAACACATAGTGCTAAAGGAACAAAACACCTTAGATAATAGCTGTCTTTGTAGTTGAATATGTAGAAAAAGTAATAAATTACCTTCATTTAAAATGCACTCCTCCTGGTTCCATCCAGTTTTCCAGGTGGCACCATGTTACTTTTAGCTGATTAGCGAACATTAGCTTATCTAGCTATTTGTGTTACAAGTTTGTTCATTTTCACAGCTAACCGCTAGTGGCCGTGACTGAAAGTGAGCAAACACACACACACAGATTCCAAAGAGCAAATCTGTGAAATGTTAGGATGTTGGAGATTTTTTGTCAGGGACATGCTGGGAGTGTCTAGAACACTGAAGTGAGTGCAGAAAAATGAGGACAAGATGTGTTATCATAAAATTGTCCTCATTTGTCATGGAAAAAGAGCACACACACGCACACACACACACATTAACACACAAACACACAGAATTATTATAATCCAGAAAGAAGTTTCTCTTTTTCTTTTTCTAGTTACTTCCTTTTCCTTTTTCTTGAATATCATTATAAATTTACCCATCAATATTCTGTTTTGTTTATTTGTTTATTCATTTTTTGATTGTTTTGCTTGGCTTTGCCCATGTACCTCGTTTTGGTTGATTTTGTTTGCCTCTCCTTGTCTTTTTCCTTGAATATTATCTGTAATGTCATGATTTGTCCTGTCCTCTCTTGTTTTGTCCTGTCCTGTCCTGTCTTGTCTTGTCAGTGTCTGCATTAGTCCAGCATGTCGAGTATGTCTGTATACTTGTCCATCTGACTGTCTGTCGACATACTTGTCCGTTTCTCTGTATGTCTGTCTACTTGTCTGTTTCGTCATGTGTCATGTCACGGCATTAGGGTGGGTAGGTTGTGGTTACGGAGTGGCTCAAATACATGTCTTTGAACTCTATTTCAGTTTGAGATGAAGAGAAGTTATCCTCCTGAAAGGGGGGGTGGTGGTGGGCCAAAAAATAATAAAGTTAGTAAATACGTTTCCAAACCGATAAGCCAGCTAGCTTTCTTGTAAGCTAATCTATGTGAAATAACTGTTTCAGGGTCACAGAAAGAGATAGAAACTTTCAGACAAGATAATTATATCATCATAACTTAACAAATAAGGTATGTAGCAAACACTTAGTTTTCAAATGCTCAGCAGCTCGCCAACAATTAGCAGTCAAATACAAGTGAATTAGGCACCTTCCGGAAACGCAGAATGAAACTGCATACGGCACAAAAGTAATTTGGCCAAAATCGATAAGCAGCCAGATAAATAGCCAGCTAATGCTGTTACGTTACCCAGAACCAGGAACACGAGCCCTTCAACATACTCCATTGCTACTGTGTCTCTGACACGTGAGGTTATGTTGTGTTTTGGGCTGCATGAAAGATGACAAGAAGGCACTTTCCACTGTCGATCCCGCCTACAATTGAACAGGTAATATGCTGTGTGGAAAATGAGTACATGCTACCAGCACTGAAAAGAGGGGAGTGACGTAGATCCAGTACCATGCAATGGAAAAGTGCCATTAGTCGTCTACCCGGTGGCCCTGTGGTGCTCAGCCCCTTCATTGCTGCTTGCAGCTCTATTTCTGACAATGTAATCACAGGATCTTCCAGGATCAGGTCTGGGAAATGAAAAGCAGTCACAAATGCAAAAAAAATTGCACAAAATAAGGCTGTTTTTTTCAGGCTTTTCTTTTTTAAGGCTTCAATTTTAAGGACCAGAACATTTAAATGTGTTTATGAACTTTAGCTAAGCTGTGTATCTTTACAATCAGAATCAATACACTGCATGCATACGTTATGCATATTCAAGATTGGTTCTGCCAGACCAGAACATTTACTAAGTGGTTTTGAACTTAAGCTAACCTGTGTCTATTTTCAATCAGTAACAATGCTCTGCACCCATACAGCAAGCATATTCAAAATTTTTTTTAGAAAAAAAAAAAATGTTGGCGTGAACAGACTTAACTCAATTAAATGAGGGCTATTTTTGACATTCTTTTCCTGCAAAATTTCCATCAGTCAGTGGGAAGCCTGTCGGCCTTTAATTAACCTGAGAGGAATTAAATTTTGCAGCCAATTAATATATTTAGTTGTTAATTGTAACGCTGGGTGGATGACAGTGCCATTTATGATTTTTCAGGAGATACAATGTTTAGACAGTGAACAGCAGGAAGGGGAAAACAGCCATATAGCTCTGATCAAACGACCATACCTGGGATTAACCAAGCAATTCATATAATTCATGGCCTATAGATGTAGACTGATATTTACATTATTTAAACAGCCATTGTGTGCCTGACTGCAGAGATAGAGTACCAGCAATGATACAGTTGAATTTGGACTGTGAAACATGCTTAATTTACATCAGTGTACTACAATCCTGTATGAAGTCCCCTCTCAGCTTATAATTGCGGATATTCTGGGTGGACAAAATATTGAAGTACCCCTCAAAAAAAGCTTGAAATTGGAAGACTCTAAACCTAATTACTGAACAATCCAGTGTCATTCCTATTAATATAAATACTGTTAGCAGTGGAGGTGTGTTTAACTGGAGAAAGATGAGCAGAGCTTTGCAAGATAAGTCTCAAAAGCATGATTAGCGTACTAAACAACAGTCGTACAACTCCTGGGGCCCAAACTGCTTTTGTGTTATTCTCAGAGACAGCAATTTAACATGGCAATGCGTAAAACACTTATGTTTGATAGTTGCTAATAACCAGTAAATTACAGCTCAAAAATCACAGAGGAACTGAATCAGTTACAAATAAAACAGTATATCATGAGTTAAATAAAGCTGCCCTTGTTTCTGATGACTAACCCCGGTGCTTCCTTTCGTTCCCTGGAGCTGTGACTTACAGCTAAACTCATAACAAAGTGCAGCATCCCCCTGAAATCAGAGATACAGTCGAGGTAATATTACAGGCAATGGACACTTTTCCTCTTGGTTGACCTTGGCCATGTTCGAGACACATTGTTCAAGAATTTAACATTCAATTTGTATTCTTTTAGTGTCTTTCTGAAGTTGATTTTTATACTGGTTACATTACACGTTGTTCCATGTTGAATGCGTTTTATCATTTTTCGGACTAAATACTTTGGATGGTGCATTCACTGACTAATTGTTGGCATTAAGCACAGGAATAGCCAATCCAATCATTTTGTGTTTGCATATAGGGTGTGCTTCCAGAAAGGTCTGTAGTCACTGCAGGCTCTTCCTTCAACAAAACTAGATCCCATGCTGGCATAATGAGATTAAATATTTAAATTAAAAAAAAGGTCACTTTACTTTGAATTGATAGGTCATGCATATTCATTAAATTCTGAATGTTTTATTTGCATGATATGTAATATAGGCATTTGGTTGAATCAAACAATTTATGTTTTTTCATCAATGCCTATGGTTACAGTTATGTTAATTGTTTTCTCTTCGTATATTACACTCATATCAGAGCTAAAATACTTGCCTGTCACTCACTTCACGTTCTGTCTTTGCTTTGTGAACTCATTTTCTCTACCTTACATAGAACGAATATGCAATTGAACAGACAATCACAAGCATACATCTCATGTGCTTACTTTATGTGGCTCAGGGGAAGGGCTTCGGCAGCAGATGCAGGGCAAGTTATTAAGGCATGGTAGCTGCTTAATCTTGGAGATGCAGAGTAGGGGTTCAATGCTGCAACTGAGGTCCATGATTATGTAGGTCATAGATTTAATGAGGCAGGTGGTTTGGTAATCAGTGATATATTCTAAGGGCGAGGTTACAGCTATAGGCAGGTAAAGAAACACTATGATGGCCAGAGTGCTTTGCACTGTTCTTTGGGCTTTCTTTTTCATGGGGCTAATCTTCTCCTTGCCCAGGACTGACTTCCTCAGAGTCCACATGATAGAAATGTTGCAGAAAACCATGATTATGCTGATGGTCAGGATCATTCCAGTGAAGAACATACCTGCGAAATATCCCATCCATATACTTATGAAGCCATGGGCTATAATGAATGGCCAAAGAAGCATGGAAATGGCCACTCTGATCTTGTTATCCTTGACACTGGTGAACACTATGGGGTGGACCACGGCCATGTAGCGGTCCAGGCAAATGCAGGTGAGAAAGAGAGGGGAGGTGTCTTTGATCCCGTATGTGAAGTGCATTAGAGATAAATCGATCTGTGGAAAAAATCCGTAGACAAGGTAGTCGAGGGAGACAATCAGGGAGAAGAAGGCATCTAAAATGGCCAGGTTTACAAAGAAGACATCAGAGGTGGAAGAGTCAATCTCCTTTCTGGCCACCAGCCAAAGTACCATGAGATTGGCAGGGTAGCCGAAAACAAAGTTGACGGTATAGAAAGCAAATTGAACCATATACTCATAATATGGATATCTACATCCTTCATTCACAGTCAAGAGCTGGAGACTGGATCCTGAGGAGGATTGGTTGAGCGGTAGGATGGAGTTGATGGCAGAGCTGCTCATTTTGGCTTTTATTTACCAAGCAGGTCTGAGAGTTGATGTCTTGAGAAAAAAGAGTGAATATAAGTTAAATGGTCAAGTCTAACTGAACAGAGCAATGGTCCTCACACCTTAAACTGACTGCAAGGCTTAATAATGTTTTTATATTAATGCTGATTCCTGCATTATTTTACGTCATTCTTTTCTCAAGTATTTCTCATCAAAACACATTTACTGCAAAAAATACTGATGGCAACACACTGGCCAATTTGCACAAAATCAAGCTCGCTCTATTGATAAATAAATTAATCATGTGAAGGGAGCTTTGCAGAATTTTGTAGAATTATGGCAGTGAGAGATAATTTTTTTCAGGGTAGATGGCCTCCATGCTGGAAATACTACCTCTCCTCTGAGCAACCACTCTTTACTCTTAGAAACTGCACAGCTGCTTCCCGAGATTGGAGACAGTGTTCCCAGAAGACTAGGTTTGCCCTTTGGGTTTACTGTCTTACAGTCTGCAACAGGCCCTCACTCAAGCACAGCTTAAGAAATGAAAGAGTGGTTCATCAGCTTGAAAGAAAGAATAAGTAACTCACCTGAGAAACTGCAGAGGCTCAGCATTCACTCCTTAAGGTCAGACAGGCCAGTAGGCAACTGTATCCTGATCACCTGAGTGATTTGGGGCGCGGGTTTCATTTGTGACAAACAGTTATACAGTAAAACAGAGGAGGGGCTAAAAAGAGGGGTAGATGAGTACCCCCCTATCCCTGTTCTAACAATATATTATTTGTCAGTGATGCAATCCAAGAAGTGCATCCCAGACAAACAAGTGACGCGATGCAGTCAGCCAGCTGGAGCTCAAGTGAAACTGTAACCTGGTGTAAGGTCTTACACATGAAACCACAATGTTCATCAAAGCAGACTCAAACTATTTCCCTTCATCTCCACCAAGAAGAGGACCTGAATAATCAGATACAGAAAATGTATTTCTGCAGATAATATTAGGTGCATTTATGATGGTTTGACTTTCATTTAAATGTTTGGCAATAAGGAAGTTGGAGTTAATGAATAATTTTCTTTACTTTCACTGCATAGACTTCACTAAAGCCTGGCATCTGTTCCAGGAGATCTGTTGTCCTGTATGTTTTCATGCCAATCCTTAGAGAGGAGAACACAAAGGTGTGAGATCTCACACAGCAGCTGATGAGTAGAGTCAGGTGTATTGGGGTTGAGTTGATAACTTACAGGATGGTAAATCCCCTTGATGTAAAGCTGACCCCCTGTTGGCATCGGCGTAGCACATATTTCGGCGAGTTAACCTAATTTAAGGTAGATTACTGTTATAAAAATACCATTACCATTTCCACATTTTTCACGCGCCATTTCTCAAAAGCCGCTAGTCCAATTTTAATGAAGTTTGGAACATAAATAGTTTACAGCATGATGGTTGTCCTGAACCTAAAAAATATGGCCCTTTTGGTACTCTTTTAATTTCAGGGGGTGCTGAATGTACACTGGACAAAGAAAATTAGGGATCACCCCAATTTTCGAATTTGAAATATTGGATAGTTCAAATTATGTTCCACATCATATTTCAATATTAAAAATCAGAGTGATCCCTAACTTTCTTTGTCCAGTATATAATGAGGGAGAGAATTTTCAAGTCAAGAGCAAAATTTCAAAAAACCTTTGCATTTTGTTAAAGTATCCAACTTTAAGATGTTTTGTCCATAGATGCTGGATCAGGCAACCGGTGTGCAAAATAAGAAGTTGATATATCTATTCATTACTGAGGTATGGTGTTTTGAAATTATCATGATATGCCCCTTTGCGGCGGCCATTTTGGACACCTAATTTGCATAATTTATGCAAATAACCTCCATCCCTGCTAATTTGAATGTTTGCTTCTCATTTTAATAAAGCAATTTTATGTAAGTGATGAAATAAATATTTTCATGCTTAATAGCAGTATACTAAGAAGAGGAAAGGGGAGAGTCACTTTTAAGGTCCACGTGTTCTACACCTGTGAAAAAGCATTACATTACAGCAGTAACATGGTGTTTACGAACTCCAGGAAAAAACCTCTGTAATCACACTTTACAATTAGGGGACAAATCATTCGCTTTAGTAATTCTGAACTAATGAATGACCTGATGACATTGTGCATTAATTATTGCTGGATGTATCATGAATTCATGTTTCTGAACATTTTATGATGAAGTCTTTGTGATGACTCTGATGATTCATTCAGATGACTCTGTGTGATTCATTCAAACATTAAGAGAAACAAAACCCCTAAACTACTTTTTTTCAAGCTTTTTCCCACTTCCCATGATCCCTTGTGTGAACAATGGGAGCGAATTCCGCTGCATTCTGTCACTGAACAGTTTACTATGGCAATGGCTAACGCTAATCCTCTTTTTTTGAAGTGATCGGTAAATAATATGGGAGGGAACATCACCTTTTACCCCTCAGACGGGATAACATTACGGTACCGCTTCGTTCTACTATCGATCAATGGGAGGACGACCAGAAGCAGTGGCCACAGATAACGTAAACTCGCGAATTTGGCTACATTAGCGACTCCGTTGCCACAGACTGCAAGCTATAAACAATCTTATTCTCCGAATCGCTTGCAGTACTTCCACAGCTACAAGGTCTGTCGCATTTCGTAAAATGTAGTAAAGTAGTAAATATTGCTCTACATATGAAATGTAATGGATTGTTATATGCCAACTGACAGTACATAAGTGAGTCAATTTAGCTCTACTCCAGCAAACTATATTATAAAATATAAAGTTGCTTGCTGCTTTAATTTCTGCTTAATCCAAGACTATAACATGGAAAACACAGCAAGTCCATTTTGCACATACTTTTAATTTTATTGAATTGAGGTTTAGAGTGCAAGACTATTGTTTGAAACGGAGTAAGCTATTTTCAAATTGCAGTAGACTGTTGCTACTTCTTTAGCCTCATCTTAAACTGTACAGGATGAAATGTTAGTTACACTGACTGGCATTACCGGATGAAAACAACAATCTTCTCTCCACCCTACACATAAAATCATACCTGGTGCTCTCCTGGCACAGCTGTCAAAATTCTTTTGAGGACCCGTTGTCTCCTCTGTGGCGGTCTGTCTGAGCCTAGCCTTAAAGTCGGAATCGCTGTTTGTCGACATAATGAAATGAGCACCTAATGTTTTCGGGATTCTATTCAAATTCACGTTTGTCAGCCACATTCTGGCTTCTTGTTCTGTAGGTAAGCGATGGAAACCGTATCGCTGAACACAAGGATAATCCCCTATGTTCTGGGTGCGTGTTCGAAACACTGTTGACCAAGCCACACATTTAGCCTCCTCAGATTGTTGGTACAGCCTCTAACCGTACAATAGGTGACAGCGCTCCGAAGCGACATTTTAAGAAAAGCAAGTTCATTTCAAAAACGAGCTGTAATCGCCAAGTTAACTGAATTATTTTCGAATGAACAGCCATTGTAATTGACCAGCCACTCGCTAACAGCTACTTCCGCCAGAAGTTGCACCCATTGTTATATCTACAGTAGCGCCCTCAAGAATAAGGTGTATAAGGAATGTGTTTCAATATTTTGATGTAATCCTGATGGATTCAGGTCCAAGGCTTTACATTTTTGCCCTCCACTGGTTGAAATGCTGTATTTGCAATTGAATTTTTCTATTGGCTGATCTAGTGGCAAGTGAGGTATGTGGTGCTAGCTGTCATCATCATATGGGTTGGATTTTTCCTGCATTTAGAATTTTTTGTTTGTCTGCTTTGTGCAAGACTTGGTTCACAGCATCTTAAGACCATTATCTTAAGATATTATATCAAGACAGTTGCTGCTTTTGCCCTGGTTATCTAATACATTTTGTTTAATGGGGTGTAACTCCTGAATGCAAAAGCCCAATCATCATGAAACATGAGAATTTTACATCAACAGGAAAAGAAGCTGAAACCTACATCATTTGTTGGAGATTAATTAATAGGTGGCACTATAGCAAACAACTGGTCATATCGCCAGTATCAGTCGTCCAAGTTCAAATTTTGCCTTTTGTGTCATGGTCAAATGCCCTAATAAATTACAAGGAAAAGGAGATGGTACAAAGAGGATGGCCACCATCAGCTAGACCATCATTAAACTTGCCATGAATAACAATGTGCCATACACTGGAAATTGTTTAACCTCCTTCACCTGAATGCCCCTGGTACTGGAGGCAAGCTGATTATGGCTTGTCGTGAGAGTCTGACCCATATACACATAATTGCTTTCAAGTTGTCTGTGTTTAAGATGACTAGATTAATAATCACACAATTCATTTACTGAATGATCAAGACCAATAAATAAGCCTGTAGATATTAAATAAGTATTACGACATGACAGATCGCCAGAGGGTGTCAATGACAACGTACTTCAGTGGCGTTGTAGGGATGGGAAAAAACCAAACAAATTAAAATAAAATTTAAACAAGGTGAAATATGAAAACAGTTTGTGTTTAAAAACATATTTTTAAAAATTCTTTTCATCTTCAGAAATCATTTGTTGCTTTCAAACACCAACTCTTCACGTAGTTTACCTCTTAATTTATTTTTAATATACCTCATGAAGAAATGTCAAATAATTAATTAATCTAGTACTTTCTCCAAAGATCTCCTGTTCAAGCAATTTTTTCAGCAGTGCAACCTAATTTATTTTAAGATTACACTTGATCAAAATGATTTCAGCATTCAGAAGAGCAGTAGGCGCAGTTGCTCACTGGTTGCCACAAAGCGATGATTTATTAAAAAAGGTGAACATCGATTCACGTGATGCGTAAAATACAGTGGGAGCAATAATTATTTGATCCTTTGCTGATTTTGCAGTTTTGCCCTTTTGCAAAGAATGGAACTGTGTAGAATTTTAATCACAGGTACATTCTAACATTGAGAGACAGAATATCACATAAAGATCCAGAACAACATTGTACAAATCTTATATATTTATCATATTTTCACATGAAATCAGTATTTCATCCATAGAACAATAGGACTTAATACTTGGTGGAGAAACCTTTGTTGGCAAGCACAGAGGTCAGAAGTTTGTTTTTCACCAGGTTTGCACAGATCTTGGGAGGGATTTTGGTCCACACCTCTTTGCAGATCCTCTCCAAATCCTTGAGGTTCCGAGGCTGTCGCTTGGCAACTCGAAGCTTCAGCTCCCTCCACAGATTTGATGGGATTTAGGTCTGGAGACTGGCTAGGCCACTCCAGGACCTTAATATGCTTCTTTTTGAGCCACTTCTTTGTTTCCTTGGCCGTATGTTTTGGGTCATTGTCATGTTGGAAGACCCATCCACGACCCATTTTCAGTGCTCTCACTGAGGGAAGGAGGTTGTCGCCCAAAATTTCCCGGTACACGGCCCCATTCATCCTCCCCTCGATACGGTGAAGTCTTCCTGTCCCCTTAGCTGAGAAGCACCCCCAAAGCATAAGGTTTCCACCTCCATGCTTCAGAGTGGGGATGCTGTTCTTGGGGCTGTACTCAGCATTTCTCTTCCTCCAAACACGGTGAGGCGAGTTGATGCCAAATAGCTGTATTTTGGCCTCATCTGACCACATCACCTTCTCCCAAGCCTCCTCTGGATCATCCAGGTGTTCTTTGGCAAACTTCAGGTGGGCCTGTACATGTGCCTTCTTCAGCAGAGGGACCTTGCGCGCGCGGCAGGATTTTAATCCTTCACAGTGTAGTGTGCTACTGATGGTTCTCTTCGTGACTGTGGTCCCAACTGCCTTCAGGTCATTAACAAGCTCCTCCTGTGTAGTACTGGGCTGATCCCTGACCTTTCTCATGATCATTGATATCCCACGAGGCGAGATCTTGCATGGAGCCCCAGACCGAGGGAGATTGGCGGTGACTTTGTGTTTCTTCCATTTTCTAATAATTGCTCCAACAGTTTTTCACCTCTCACCAAGCTGCTTGCTTATTTTCTTGTAGCCCATCCCAGTCTTGTGCAGGTCTCCAGTTTTGTCTCTGATGTCCTTAGACAGCTCCTTTGTCTTGCTCATGGTGGAAATGTTGGAATCTGATTGATTTTGTGGACAGGTGTCTTTTATACAGCTACATAACGATGTAAGGAGTTGACACAGGTGTTTTGGGTGATGAGTTGAGGTTGAGATGAGGAGTGCTTCTTAATGGAAAACTAACTGGTCTGTGGGAGCCAGAATTATTGCTGGTTGGTAGGGGATCAAATACTTATTTCATGCAAAAATACGATAAATAATATTCAGTTGGAAGATAAAGTATGTGAACCTATTGGAATTACCTTGATTTCTGCATAAATTGGTCATAAAATGTGATCTGATCTTCATCTAAGTCACAACAATAGAAAAACACAGTCTTCTCACAATCATTTCTTTTCATGTTTTTATTGAAGACAACATGTAAACATTCACAGTGCAGGGTGGAAAAAGTGTGTGCACCTTTGGATTTAATAACTGGTTGACCCTCCTTTGGCAGCAATAACCTCGACCAAACGTTTCCTGTAGTTGCAGATCAGACGGCAAGGTGGCAACGGTCAGGGATTGGCCTGCCCCTCAAAACGTCAAGGAGGTGCAATGGTTTTTGGGGTTTGCTCATTTTAATTGGAGGTTTATCCGTAATTTTAGCATGGTAGCTGCCCCAAGAAGAACTCCTCTGTTGATGATGAGACCTTCAAAGCCTTTGCAATTTGACGTTGAGGAACATTGTTTTTAAAGTATTCCACAATTTTTTTACGCTAAGTGTTTTTCTATTGTCGTGACTTAGATGAAGATCAGATCACATTTTATGACCAATTTATGCAGAAATCAAGGTAATTCCAATAGGTTCACATACTTTATCTTCCAACTGAATATTATTTATCGTAAAAAAATTCACAGTGCAGGGTGGAAAAAGTGTGTGCACCTTTGGATTTAATAACTGGTTGACCCTCCTTTGGCAGCAATAACCTCGACCAAACGTTTCCTGTAGTTGCAGATCAGACCTGCACAACGATCCGGAGGACTTTTGGACCATTCCTCTTCACAAAACTGTTTAAGTTCAGCAATATTCTTGGGATGTCTGGTGTGAATCGCTCTCTTGAGGTCATGCCACAGCATCTCAATTGGGTTGAGGTCAGGACTCTGACTAGGCCACTCCAGAAGGTGTATTTTCTTCTGTTGAAGCCATTCTGTTGTTGATTTACTTCTGCGCTTTGGGTCATTGTCCTGTTGCATCACCCATCCTCTGTTGAGCTTCAATTGGCGGACAGATGGTCTTGAGTTCTCCTGCAAAATGTCTTGATAAAGTTGGCAATTCATTTTTTCTGTCGATGATAGCAATCCGTCCAGGCCCTGAGGCAGCAAAGCAGCCCCAAACCACAATGCCCCTCCACCATACTTCACAATAAGGATGAGGTTTTGATGTTGATGTGGTGTGCCTTTTTTCTCCACACATAGCATTGTGTGTTCCTTCCAAACAACTCAACCACAGAATATTTTGCCAGTAGTGCTGTGGAACATCCAGGTGCTCCTTTGCAAACTTCAAACGTGCAGCAATGTTTTTTTTTTTTTTGGACAGCAGTGGCTTCCTCCGTGGTGTCCTCCCATGAACTCCATTCTTGTTTAATGTTTTACTTGTAGTAGATTTGTCAACAGAGATGTTTGCATGTGCCAGGGATTTCTGTAAGTCTTTAGCTGGCACTCTAGGATTCTTCTTCACCTCATTGAGCATTCTGCGCTGTGCTCTTGCAGTCATCTTTACAGGACGGCCACTCCTAGGGAGAGTAGCAACAGTGCTGAACTGTCTCCATTTATAGACAATCTGTCTTTCTGCAGACTGATGAACATCAAGGCTTTTAGAGATACTTTTGTAATCCTTTCCAGCTTCATGCAAGCCAACAATTCTTCATTGTAGGTCTCCTGAGACTCTTTTGTGCGAGGCATGGTTCACATCATGCAATGCTTCTTCCTCAAAGCCAAGCTTTTTGTCAAGGGTGAAAAATACGTTTTTCATGCCAAGACAGTTTTGTTTCTTGGCTTCATTGTTTTGGAAGGGTCGGTACGCATGGATCCTGACAAGGTGGCAACGGTCAGGGATTGGCCTGCCCCTCAAAACGTCAAGGAGGTGCAATGGTTTTTGGGGTTTGCTCATTTTAATTGGAGGTTTATCCGTAATTTTAGCATGGTAGCTGCCCCAAGAAGAACTCCTCTGTTGATGATGAGACCTTCAAAGCCTTTGCAATTTGACGTTGAGGAACATTGTTTTTAAAGTATTCCACAATTTTTTTACGCAAGCCTTCACAGGTTGGAGAGCCTTTGGCCATCTTTACTTCTGAGAGACTCAGCCTCTCTAAGACATCCCTTTTATAGCCAATCATGCTTTACTCCTCATGCCAGTTAACTCAATTACTCGCTAAATATTCTTTCAGCTGATTCTCTTATATATTAATTGCTTTATCCGCCCTTTTTGCCTGTGTCCCAACTTTTCTGAGACCTGTTGCAGCCAGAAAATTTGAAATGAGCTAATTTTTGGAGAAAAATGTATAATGTCTCAGTTTCAACATTTGAAATATAATGTTTTATTGTAAATAACATTCACAATTTACACTTCGTCCCAACTATTTCAGAATTGGGGTTGTACATTACTCCTACTCCAGGATTGTTTAACTGCTTTTGTCAAGTTCTCTAATCGAAAATGTGATAAATTCGGAGATCCACAACATCTTAATTTCAGATCATGCTCCCATTTCAGTCACATTCTCTCCTGCTTTATTCAATATAAAACAAAACAGTGGAAGTTCAATAACATGCTCCTGTGGGACAAGAAATTTGTTGCTAAGATTAATGAAAGAATATCTGACTTTTTTGAGATAAATTTGAACTCTGTTGTATCAATACAGACAGTCTGGGAGGCTTTCAAAGTCACATGCAGAGGTTGGTGTATCAGATATGGCGCGGCAAAACAGAGAGAAAGAATTCAGAAGAAAAATAAACTCATGCTAGAACTGAAGAACTTGGAAATGCAGCATATCGTCACCCTATTAAAATAATGGCCTAAGTCATTTTTTGACGAAAATTTGATTTTGGCCTGAATCATCATTTGCTCTGCATTTGGCAAAAGTTTTTGTGTTTTCCCAAAAAACTTGACTTATTCCATTATTTTAATTGGGTGACGATATGAGAGATCCCAATGATCAGAAATTAAAGACAATGGTGTTAATGACTAGAACAGAGTTACAATCGATTGAAGAAACGTCTACTGCATAAAATAGACTTAGGAAAAAGTATTTTGAATCCGGCGATAAAGCTGGCAAAATGCTAGCACTTAGATTAAAACAAATAGAGTATCTCATCCATAACTGCCAGATATGATGACAGCATATCTTTAGTATGCGAGCAGAAAGAAATAAATCTGGCAATTCAAAAATATTACTCAAAGTTGTATGAATCAGAATGGAACTATAATCCTAATATGATTGATGACTTTCTCAAAACTGCACCTCTCCCTCAGCTGAAAGAAGATGATATTTGGAGACAGATGTCCAGGAATAGGAGATATAGGCAGGTATTAAAGCTCTCACTGCTGGCAAAGCACCAGGTCAGGATGGTTTTAGTGTAGATTTCTATAGATGTTTCCAGGAAGTTTTATCTCCATTTTTGACATTACTATACAGGGATATTATTGCCGCTCAATCCATGCCTCATAGTATGAATATAGCCGTTATCTCCCTGTTGCCTAAGGCGGGAAAAGACCATTTAAAAATGGGCAATGCCCATCCCCTCAGTCTGTTAAATAATGATTATAAAATCTTTGCTAAAATTCTCGCAACACATCCTGAGAAAGTCATCTCCTCACTAATTCATTTAGACCAAGTGGGATTTATTGCTGGGAGTCATTCTGCTCATAATATGCAAAGACTTTTCCATGTAATGTCAGAAGCTGCATCTCTTCAACATCCTGCGGTTGCAATCTCTCTTGATGCTGAAAAAGCATTTGACCGGATAGAGCGGTCTTATCTGTTTCACATATTGTTGAACTCTGATTTCGGACAAACATGTATACAATGGATTAAGGCCCTCTATCATAATCCGGTTGCCTGTGTCGAAACCAATGGATTAATTTCTCCCACTTTTCAGTTTTCTAGATCTACTAGACAAGGTTCCTGAGCCTCTCAAGCCATCTTCACTCTAGCACTCGAGCCCCTTGCCTGTGCTATTAGGAAAAATCAGAATATAACGGGTATTATACTGTTCAGTCATGATTTTAAAGCTAACCTATACGCGAACAATATTTTATTGACATTGTCTAGACCTGCACACTCTGTGCCCCATTTGCTTAAATTATCAGTGACTTTGGCGCATTTTCTGGGTACAAGATCAACTGGTTCAAGAGCGAGGCCACCTCTTTAAATCGTCTCGCACGCCCTGCTCATCTGAGCTCTACTCCTATTGTATGGAAGTCAGAAGGTATGCGATATCTTGGTGTTAACATCACATTTCCAACTGACAGAGTTTTTCAGTTAAACGGCCCCAAATTATTAAAAACTGTGCGGGATGATTTGAATAGATGGACAAACTTACCATTATCACTGTGGGGGAAGGCAGAGGTGTTTAAAATGAATGTTCTCCCAAGATTAGCTTTTCTTTTTTCTGCTATACCTTTAGAAATCCCTCAGAAATAGTTCAAAGAGATTAATCAATTATTTTCTTTGTTCCTATGGAAAGATAAAAAACCTAGAATTAGCCTAAAAAGAATGTCTGTCCCTAGGAAGAAGGGTGGATTAGGGATACCAGATGTGTACACATATTATTTAGCATATAATGGAGTATACCCGATACCCTGGGCATATAAGATGAAGCGGATGTGGGTAGCTGGAGATGGCTGGAGCAGAAGATTATATCTGAAAGCTGTAAATATGTCTCTTTAGCTTCTTTTTGGTATCACCCTAAATCTGATAAGCGTATAAAAAAATCCCTATCATCTTATTTTCATGTAAAATAGCTAAAGCAATACATAAACAACTTAAAATTAATGGTTTATCCTTGCCCTCCTGTCCTATATGGAAAAATTCATTATTTATGGCTGGTGGGAAACTGATTAACAATAATACATGGCTGGATAAAAATGTTGCTGAGCTGGGTCACATACTCAATAGTAATGGAGAAATGTTTCATTTTCAGGAACTTAGGGTGAAATTTGGTCTGAACAATTTGGATATCTTCCAGTATTTGCAATTGAAGTCCATCATGCATAGTCTTGTACTGAAAAACAGTATGTTAGCTGATAATGAATCGGTTTATTTTAAATTAAAGGATGCATTCTCTGGCAGAGGTCTATACATCATTATGTCGTACTTTTTCTAAATGTAGTGCATCCATAAAAGCACAATGGGAGAAAGATTTGGGTCTACATCTTACAGCAGACCAGTGGAAAGCTATCTTGAGTCGCTCAAATTATCTCTCTAAATGTGTAAGGTATAAAATTAGATAAATGAAGATTCTGCATGGATCCTACATTACTCCACATTAACTCAAGAAAATGAACTGTAATGTTTCAGGTAAGTGTTGGCATGGGAGTGGGATGACAGGTACTCTTATGCGTTTACTATGGCATTGCCCAGAAATACAGGCATTTTGGTTAAGTGCTTGAGATTTTTTGTGCAAATTATTTAATATTAATTTTCCATTACGTCCAGCAGTGGGTCTACTGGGAAAGAATATAGATGGAGTAATTTCAACGGAACTTCAGCATTTGTTAGATTTAGCTTTTCTTTCATTTAAATGAACAATACTCATCATTTGGACGGTGAGGAAGTTAAATTGTTTTAATATAGATTGCTGGCTAAAAGATTATCTGGAATGGATATCCATGGAACAAGCTGCTTCTGTTCTGCAAGATCTGGGCAGTGATCACAAAAATTTATTGAGTCAAATTATGTCACTCTTGAATAAGAAACAAACGGATGGAGATACACTATGATACGTATTTATAATGACAAGCTGTTATGTTATATATATGTATGTTCACTTGTTCAGTATCTCTCTCTTAATTTCATAATAAGTGTCTGAAGTTGGTCCACAGGTCAAAATGGCGCATTAACTTGTGGTTATATGCTGGTATTTGAATTGGTGCCCCTATCAGATTATGGTGGGTCTGGTTGTTCTTCTCCCAACTGAGGGTGTTTGTTTTACAGTGTTGTGTCACTCAGTTGTGAACATGTTGTATATTTGTATTATTCTGTCTCCTTCCTGGGACTGGTGGGTTGGGGCTGAGTGCCTATCTCACTGTACTGGGCCACTCCCTTTGTGTTCTCTGTGTGTGTGTGTGTGTGTGTGTGTGTACGTGTGGGGTGCAATGTTTTTGTTATATTGTACAAGAAAAATAAAAATTATATATACAAAAAAATAATAACTCAGAGTATTGACTTTAAAAATGTCAGCTTGAAAATGCCAGGGATTACAAGCTCAAAGCTCATGCTGCCATCACAGGCTGTTATCCCTCCAACTCTGCCGATGTTTGAACGCGCCTGTGCTCGAGGTGCCAAAGGGAGGTTGCAGAGTAAAAGGAAGATACCGAATTATGAAGGTGAGATAGAAATCTTTAGCTACCATCTTGGAACAGATCACTTGCATTTTAATTTGAAAAACATATTGCTGTGATGCATTGCATCATTTTCAACCAGTGACAGTAGATTCTGATAGAGAGAGAAGTGCATTATATCCAGACTAAGGTAAATTTTTCAGATGTATTGACTTGGATGTCTAAAGTCGAAAATGGAACAGAGCACATTTATGGGACTGACATATGGCAAAACACTAGGGAATCTCCCCGGTAGAACTTAACCAAGACCAATTTTTCTCAAAGTCGGGAAGATTTTAAGCACAGAGAATTAAATTTACAAGGATTGAGTCGGCGTCAAAATATAGTTCTTGTAGTCTTATTTACTCATGTTTCTCTGAAGTATCCATATAATTAGGACAAGGTGGTTATTTTCTGCTAAATGAAACAGTATGTGACTAACTGTGCACATTTATTCCTCTTTATGTTGTTGACTTTTAAGTTGTGTGTGTGTGTGTGGGTGTTTTCATGGGAATTAAAGTGAGATTTTAGGTTACCAGCCAATGCCAACCACGGTTTTGAATTGTGACCTGCCTTAATAAAAAAATAAATATATTCAAAAAATCCAGAACCCTATAAATTTCATGGGCTCTAGTTACTCTTTTTCAGGAAAATGATAGGCCTGAGTATGAAGAAATTGCTTCCCAAAGTCATCTATCGCAACCAAACATCAAACGGAAAGTTCCTAAGGGCCCCAGGTCTGCAGAAGAGGAGTCTGTTTCAGAAGTGAATGTCTCTCAATTAGTCAAACCAAAACCCAGAGTCCTAGTAAGTATGATTTCAATCTGAAGTACATCAAGTACAAATTTCACTATTTTGTCTGGGAAACAACAGAAGTCGGATACTTTGAGGGTTCCAAACAGTGTTGTACATATGACATTTAAATCATTTTTAGACATACCATACCAGTAAGGGGGGAGAAATAATTAATTATTTCTTTCAGGTTGAACAAAGAAATATTCATCCTGATGGAAATGTTGTATGCAATGAACAGCTCCATCAGTCAGCTGGTATTGACGCTACAGATAAAATAAAGATCCATCATGATGGAAATGTTGTATGCGATGAACAGCTCCATCAGCCAGCTGGTATTGACCCTACAGATAAAACAAAGATCCATAATGGTGGAAATGTTGTAAAGTGTGATGAGATCCCAGCTGGAACTGACGCTAAGGATACTCTTGTTTCCAGTGAAACAATGCATGTTAGTTCATTTCTTATTAAAACATAGCATAGTTTGTCAAGGAGATTATGGTGCCAATACTTGTTATTTTCTGATGTCATTTTTATGGATGACTTGGATTATAAAGTGCTTTCACTGCTGAAATGCAATGTCAGTTGAATTTACCTCATTGATGATGTGTTATCACATTGTGTCTTATTTTCTTTCATTTTGACTAAAAAATTTATCTGAAATAACCCGCGTCTTAAAGACTGGTAAAATCTCCCATAAGATGGATGGCCTCAACATGGTTAAAGTTCATGATACGAATCTTATTGAGTAATCTTTTATTTCAGGATCACACCACTGCCCCATCATCATGTTCTAAGTATGTTTGTCCGTACTGCAAACTTCAACTTGCTAGCCATCAGTCATTGCACCATCACAAGAAAATCAAGCATGAAAATGAGAAAAAGGAAGCAAGTATAAGAACCACAATCCCGTGCTACAAGTGCAAGACATTTTGGTGAGTGCACGACTGGAATTGTTTATATACAAGATCCACACACTTGACATGCTTGGGAACGTGCCAGCACCATGTTTCTGTCAGTCTGCTGCTGCTGTCTCTCCCTCTGCCTGGCCACACCCCTTCCCCTGCTGGCCACACCCCTTCCACAGCTATTGTTCTCAGCTGAGTCTCGTTACCCAGCCAGTATATAAGCAGCTCTGTTTCACTAACTCACTGCCAGATTGTCGTTGAAGTGTCATGTGGTAAAAAGCCACTAGATGGCAGTATTGACATTTTTTTTGTTAAGCAATCTAAAGCTAGGTTTGGGCATGTCCCGGGCATGCCTCAGAGGGGGCTGGAAAAGAGTATATAAGGAGAAAAATCGAGAGAGTGGAGGAGTAGGAGAAATTGGAAGGAGAAATTGTGGAAGGATACATTTGACCAGACCTATCACTCTTTTCAAGACCTGTGAAGCTTTTTGTGGATTTTTGCCTGTGTTAGAGCATTTTCCTGTCCCAGGACATCGCAACATAGCAGCCCATCTCAATTACCAAGGGACTGTAACTATCTTTTTGTTTTATTATTATTTCAATCTTGGTCAGTAGGGTAGAGAGTAGATTGGTTCTGTTTGTTTAATTCAATCTGTTGAAGTTTAAGAATTTTGTCTGTCATCCCTTGCTGTCCGTGACGCCATAACAAATTGACGCCATAACAAATTGGGGCCATAACAGCAGCGTGCACTACTCTCCAGCATTTACCCTCGGTCTGACTTCCTGGAATCAACTTTGCCTGCCTCTGACTACGTCCTCTCGCTCCTGCCCCGGTAAACCTGATTGCCTTCTGTCTCTGACTCTGAGTTCTGCCTGTGTACTTCCTGGTTCCTGTCTGCTGTCTTCCAAGCCTCTGTCCAAGCCACCCGTCCTGCCACCCCACTGCCTGTCTGTGTGGATACAACCCAGCCTACTAAGCCACGAGCCAGCCTGCTCTGGTGGCCCAGTGGTAACACTCCCGCCTGCAGTGTGGGCAACCCGGGTTCGAATGCCGTCATCGGCGCCCACTTCCTCAGATACCCGGAAAAGCTCCACTCAACATCCACAAGTTCCAAATCCTGATCTACACCAAGTTACCCTGTGTTTTCTGTTTGCCCCTGCTCCTAAATCATTAAAAACCAGGAAAGAGTCATTCGCGCTGATTGTGCTGCTTTTGGGTCCTGCCACTCCCCGTGTCAGTACAATCTGGCCAGACATGGACCCAGTACGCAATCCGCCTCCCCTGAGCCAACTGGAAAAGATTGAAGCCGTCCTCCAGCACCATGACGCCATGATGTCAGCCGCCGCCTCCGACACCAGGCAATCCTTCGCGGCATTAACCGACTAACTGCTGCAGCTGACGTCTGTGGTGGCTCAGCCCGCTGCCCCTCCTGCACCTGTATCAGCTCCTGACCCTGTGCTACCCATGGGGGCTCCAGAACTTCAAGTAGGAACCCCTGAGCGTTACAACGGAGACCCAGAGACCTGCGCCCCCTTCCTGACAAACTGCTCCCTGCTGTTCTTCCTCCTGCCCTGTACCTTCACTTTCGAGCAGGCGAAGGTGGCTTTCACTATCAACCACCTGATGGTCCAGGACCATTTGTGGGGCAGCGCTGAGCGGGAAAGACAGTCCCCAGCCTGCGTCTCGTTCCAGTCCTTCGCAGGGGAGTTACGTAAGGTCTTCGTTCTGGGGGTCTCCAGCTTCGAGGCCGCTCAGGGACTACTAACTCTGAAACACAGAGAGGACCCTTCACCTCTTGTGGAGCCGGTGTTTTTAGCCAAAGATGGCTCGAGATGTGGAGCAGTGGTGCCAGAGGTGTCAGAGATATGTGTTGGGGAAGGCAGTACAACCTAAGGTTCGGGCCGACTGGGGCACGCTGCAGGCAGGTCGGCCAAATGAGATCCTGGCCATGGACTTTACATCCTTAGAGCCTGCAAATGATGGCAGAGAGAATGTGTTTGTTCTAATGGATGTTTTTACCAAATATGCTCAAGCCGTCTGTAAGAGCCGAAATTGCATTTTGTTTTCAATTATATGCTCCAGCAATATTTAAGTTTAAACTTACTAATTGAATTATTTATTTTACATAAATGAATAGATAGTGGAGTGTTTGTGTAGCCTCCCAAATTAAAGAGCGCACATTTCTCATTTATCATACAAGTATAATTGTGCGCAACTGCAGTCATTTCATATGGGGCTTGGTGCTCAAGGAAGGAAAAGCTATACATTGGGTGCCGACGTGGCCTTTGGGTGCTAAGAATCATGGGGTGTGCATGGCGCACAGTTTTGAGCGCACAGTTTTTTTGATCGCAGTGTTCGGATAATTAAAAGGAAAAAGTGAATGGATTGGATATAATGTTCGTACGTAAATAATTGTTGAACGAACAAGCGTATTTTCTTTAAAATAAAATTTTTGTTTGACCTTTTAAATCTCTGGAATCCGTGGAATTGTTTTGGAAACACGCGAGTCAAGTAATCCTTATTCACTGTCGCAACACCGACGACACAGAAACTACAATTGTCAAAAAACTGACTCGTATCGGAGGATTGGAGGACGGGTGTTCTTTGTGGAAGGTGTTCTTCGTACGGATCCAACAAGCGCAACAAGGAAACGCTTCACCGGCCTATACCAAAGCGGCGTGAGTAGCCAAGAAACTTTCAGAAGTTTTTTTTTTTTAATACGGTTGGAATAGCCGGAATGAGCGGGATGCGAAGCTGCGGCGCTATGGAATAAACTGCGCTGTTTGCATGAATGTAAAAGCTGCTTTCGGTGTGGTACAGTGAAGAATTTTGAAATACCTGCAAATAAATTGTTTATAAAATTACATTGAAAATGGATGAGGGATTGCAGTCACCTATGCCAGCCGAGCAGGCAGAGGCAAATTTAAATGCGCTTATGGGAACGCGCTGGCGAAAGTTGGGCGTGTGCACTCGGAAAATGGATGAAATTAAATCATTAATGGAGGATGGAAATATTGAGGCTGTGAACGCACAAACTGAATCATTAAAAACTGCTTTAAGTGAGTTTATGTCTGTACACGACTTGGTTCGAGTTTTGTTATCCCATGAAGAAAGGGAAAATGATTGTGTGAATTGGTATGAACCCAAGATGTCGCATTTTAATGAATATTTAAATGAAGTGGAAATATGGATAAATGCACGTCAAGTTGACACACGAGCACTTGTTAGACCGGAGGATAGCATTTCAGTTACATCGAAAAAGTCGGGTAAATGTAAAAGCTCACAGAAGACGCGTTCTTCATCTTCTGCCTCTACCACACGCATGAAAGTAGAAGCAGAACGGGCAGCACTATTGGCTCGCGCAGCCGCATTAAAGTAAAAACACGACTTAGCCATTGAAGAGGCGCGATTCAAAGCAAAACGGGAAAAACTGGAACTGGATGTGGATCTTGCTGCCTCAAATGCCAAAATAAAAGTAATGGAAAGTTTTGAAACATCCTCACAGCCAGTATCACCCCCAAATGCCCAAATAAAGCAGGAAGATGGGGTGAATTCCTCTCTAGAAAGTTATAGAAAATTCTTAAGCTGCACAGGGAAGGGATCATCTGTTGAATATGCAAATATACAAGCAGTTCCAGAAACACCACTACAAAGGCATGCTCTGCAACATGATGTACACACACAACCTGCCCAAGCACCAGTGCCCAACCCACCTGCCCAGCAAGCATCACCCAGGCTTACGCAACAGCATCCGAGGGACAGCGCCATGGACAGCACCAATGGTAGTCAAGTTTCAAGGGCCCCTGTCCCACCAATACAAAATGAACTTGTGATTTAATAATGCAGCAAAAAATGTCTTTACTCCCATCTAGGGAAGTTCCCGTATTTAATGGTGACCCATTGGATTTTAGATCATTTATTCGGGCTTTTGACTATTTGAAGACAAAACAAATAAAAGTAAAGACAGACTGTATTATTTAGAGGTCAATCCAGAGACTTGGTTCGCAGTTGTATGCACATGGAACCACATCAAGGTTACAAAGAAGCCAAAAGGTTACTTCAAGAACACTTTGGTAACGAGGTGAAACTTTCCAATGCGTACATGCAAAAGGCCTTGAACTGGGCAAATATCAAGTCAGAGGATGGAAAGGCTTTGCACGCCTATGCACTGTACCTCAGAGGGTGCTGTAATACCATGCGTGATTTGCAGTACATGCAAGAGCTTGACAGCCCATCTAATCTTAAACAGATTATCTTGAGGCTTCCTTATAAATATCGGGAGCAATGGCGGACAACTGCATGTGACATTTTGGAAAGGAAAAAGCAAAGGGCTAAATTTCAGGACCTTGTGGAGTTTCAGGAGAGGCAAGCCAAAATCATTTTAGACCCACTTTTAGGTGACATAAAAGATCCTAAGTCTGGGAAAATGACTGGTTAACCCAAGCTCTCAAATTCTAAGCAGAGTGGTAAAAACAGTTTTGCTACTGCTGTGTTTTTGGCACCAGATACCAAAAATAAAGACTCCACAATGGCAATTTTGTATGGAACAAAAAAGTTACCAATTCCACGGACAGTTCAAGTGGCTCACGCATATTCTGTGCCGGTGAACATCATATTATGGATTGCCAAAATGTAAAAGCACAGTCACACTACAGCATAGTGGAATGCCTAAAAAGAAATGGACTTTGTTTTGGATGCTTAAAGAAGGGCCGTCTGAGCAAAGACTGTAAACGTTGTTTAACCTGCCAAGTTTGTGAGAAAAGGCATCCCACACTGCTGCATATCACAGCAAAACCGAAGGAACCATCAAACGGGGAAAAAGAAAAGGAACAGCCGGTCAGTAGTGCACTGGTAACTGTGAATGGTGTTACTAGTGAGCATACCGGGGCTGGTGAGCTAAGCTGTATTCTTCCTATTGTACCGGTGCTGGTGAAGTATAAGAAAGGATAATCAGACGGTCACAGCTTATGCCTTCCTTGATCAAGGCAGTAGTGCAACTTTTTGCACCGAAGCCCTTATGAAGGAGCGGAAGGTGTCTGGAAGGAGAACCAACATTTTGCTGCGAACGATGGGACAAGAAAAATATGTTGGGTCCCATAGCATCTCTGACCTGGAGGTCAGTGCTCTAAATGAGCATGCATTTATTAACCTTCCTCACGTCTTCACTCAAAAGGAAATCCCAGTCAGTGCTGGCAATATTCCACTGCAATCGGATGTGGACAAATGGTCATATTTAAAGGATGTTCATATCCCGTTTATTGATGCTGGAATCAGTTTGCTGATTGGAACCAATGTGCCTAAAGCCATGGAGCCTTTGAGGGTTATCAACAGCCAGGCGGAAGGACCATACGCTGTCAAGACTATTCTAGGCTGGACCATCAATGGACCATTGAGGGGAGAAGGTACCTGCAATGAAGATGGGCTCCTCATGTCACGTCCAGCAGGATTGATGTCGTGAGGCTGGAGCTCCTCCTACAGCAGCAGCTCAAGTATGGACCCTGAAAAGCAGCACAAGGAGCAACAAGAAATGTCCATTGAAGACCAACAGTTTATGAAACATGTTGAGGAGTCGACTAAGTTACTGGATGGGCATTACACTATCAAACTTCCCCTAAAAAATGAACAGTACTCACTTCCCAATAACCACTGTGTAGCAGAACAACGAGCATCAAATGGAAACTGATGAAAAACAGACAATTCTGCGATGATTACAACAACTTCATGCAGGACATCATCGAAAAGGGCTATGCGATGAAGGTGTCTAACCACACTGCGATGTTTCAAGAGCAAGTTTAGTTTCTCCCACATCATGGTGTCTACCATCCTACCAAGAATAAGATTCGAGTGGTGTTTGATTGTAGCGCAAGTTACCAAGGCACATCCTTGAACGAGCAGCTCTTGCAAGGCCCAAATTTGACCAGCAGTCTCATTGGAATGCTGACTCAATTCAGACAGGAGCGCATTGCCCTGATGGCAGATATAGAGGCAATGTTCCACTAAGTAGGGGTTCCTGACAAAGATTCTGACCTTCTGCAGTTCCTCTGGTGGCCAAATTGTGATACCACAGGACCATTGGAGGAGTACAAAATGGCAGTCCATCTTTTTGGTGCCACGTCTTCACCAAGCTGTGCTAATTTTGCACTAAGAAAATGCACAGAGGACAACAAAGAATACTTTTCCGAGGACACCATCAAGACCGTGTTCAGGAATTTTTATGTTGACGACTGCCTGAAGTCTGTACCCACCGAGCAGCGAGCAGTTGCCCTAATTCACCAACTTACCGATCTTTACAGCAAAGGAGGCTTCCGTTTAACAAAGTGGATATGCAACAGCCGCAACATACTTTCTGCTGTCCCGAAAGAGGAGCGTTCAAAAGGGGTCAAAGATTTGGACCTGGATCGAGGTATATTGCCAGTGGAAAGAGCGCTTGGAGTCCATTCGTGCATTAAATCTGATACCCTGAAATTTAGAATCATCAGCAAGGACCGACCTCTCACACGACCGGGCATTCTATCTATGGTGAGCTCAATTTATGATCCTCTTGGAATCCTTGCTTCATTAATTCTACCAGTAAAGCAGATTCTACAAGAACTGTGCAGGTTGAAATGTGGCTGGGATGAAGCTATATCAGATGCCCATGCTCAGCAGTGGACAAAGTGGCTCAGTGAATTGCACCTAGTTTCAGACTTCGAAGTAAGCAGGTGTTTCAAAGCACCAATGTTTGAAGTACCAGTATCATTTCAGCTCCATCACTTTGCTGACGCAAGTGAATCTGGATATGGCATAGTTTCATATCTACTGCTCAAAAACAGTCGGAACGTACTCCATTGTTCCTTTGCCTTGGGGTAAGCAAGGGTTGCTCCTATAAAGGCAGTAACCATCCCAAGGATGGAGCTAACTGCTGCAGTGGTGGCAGTCCGCATTGACAAAATGCTACGAGCTGAAATTGAGTTTCCACTTGAACACTCTATTTTCTGGACTGACAGTACAGTTGTACTGAAATACCTCCACAGCAAAACTGCCCGCTTCCGCACCTTTGTGGCGAATAGGATCACCACCATCAGAGAAAATTCAGGAATCTCACAACGGAGGTATGTGAATTCCATTCTTAATCCTGCTGACCAGGCTTCAAGAGGTGTTCCAGTCGATGAATTTCTGAAGAATAAGGACTGGATCTCCGGGCCATCATTTCTCAAACAGTCAGTTAAGCAATGGCCTAGTATGCCGGATGACGTCAGCCAAATGGATCCTGAGGATCCTGAAATGAAATCGGGAACAACAGTTGCTGTCATGACAGGTACTGAAGATCCTATCGAACAACTACTGTCTCATTACTCCACCTGGTTCTAGCTGAAGAAAGCAGTCGCCTGGATTCTCAAGGTGAAGGAATTCCTGAGATGTCTAGCTCAAGAATGGAAAGATGGAAAAACTTGCAAAGACCTTCCAAGTGATCAGTAGCTAAATCACCAGAAAATGGAAATATTGCTGTTGAAGAACAATTCAGCTTCTTATGCACTAAATTGTGATGATCTTGATCAAGCAGAGGAAGAAATAATTTGCCTCTGCCTAAGAAAAGGGTTCCCAGAGGACATTGCATCACTCCAAAAGACTGGAGTGGTGAAAAGAAGGAGCCACTTGTTCAAACTGTCACCAGTGATTCAGCAGGGGATAATACGAGTTGGTGGAAGACTGAGTAAATCAGCAATGCCTGCATCAGCAAATCCTGCCAAAAGATCACCATGTGACTCAGCTAATCCTCAGACATGTGCATCAGGAGGTTGGCCACAGTGGCAGAAACCACACACTATCAAGGCTGCGGCAAACATATTGGGTACCAGGTGCAAATTCTGCTGTTCGGAGAGTCATCACCAAATGCGTGCAGTGCAAAAAACTAAGCGCAATTCATGGTGATCAAAAGATGGCCGATCTACCTCAAGATCGTTTATTCCCGGGAGAGCCACCATTCACTTTTGCTGGCTTTGACTACATCGGCCCGTTCGAAGTAAAGCGGGGCAGAGTTACAGTCAAGAGGTATGGAGTAATATTCACCTGCCTAACTCTACGAGCTGTTCACATTGAGGTGGCGCATTCCTTGGACACAGATTCATGTATAAATGCAATTCACAGATTTATTGCAAGAAGAGGACAAGTTAAGTTACTGAGATCAGATAATGGTACCAATTTTGTTGGAGCAAACAGAGAGTTGCAGGATGCCATTAAAAGTCTTAACTGTTCTCAGATACAGAATACACTACTCCAAAAGGGGATCACCTGGAAATTCAACCCTCCCTCAGCTTCGCATCATGGTGGAATTTGGGAACGACAGATTCGGACTATCAGACGAATTTTAGGGGCACTACTTCAGGAACAAACACTCAATGATGAAGGGTGAAGTAGAGACCATACTGTGTGAAGTAGAGGCCATAATTAATGATTGGCTAATCACAAAGACATCAAACGACCCCAATGACTTGAAAAGGCTCACTCCGAATCACCTGCTCCAGTTGAAAACTCAACCATTACTGCCTCCCATGGTTTCTGAGAAAGGAGACTGCTCTGCTCGCAGAAGATGGCGTCAAGTGCAGTCTATGGCTGACTTATTCTGGAAACGGTGGACTAAGGAATACCTACCAGATCTCTAGGAAAGACAAAAATGGGCCGTTGCTCAAAGAAACTTCCAGCCAGGGGACATTGTCCTGATGATAGGCAGTACTGCACCACGAAACTCGTGGGTTATGGGTCATATCCTGACTACAACTCCAGACTCTAAGGGTTTGGTACGGCAAGCGAAGATAAAAACAAGCACCAGCATATTGGACAGACTAATAACTAAGCTTTGTTTGCTCTTAGAGGCATACTAGGCTATGTGGACATTGACGGGAACATACTGAATGTCATTAAGTTTGATGGAGTATAGGCCCAGGGTAAAGATAGAGCCCCAGCGTTGAGACGTGCTGGCAACGTGTTTCCAAAAGATGCATGCATTCTCTTCCAATCTTGTTGATGTATTTGTATTTAGTTTTCCATGGAGCTTTGAACAATCATGAAGAGCAATATAATTTACGGCATGTTGTTTTGTTTTAGCGGCTCTATTTGAATTTGGTAATTGTAATGCAGTCCATGCATTTGACAATTTGAGGCTGGTACGTAAGAGCCGAAATTGCATTTTGTTTTCAATTATATGTTCCAGCAATATTTAAGTTTAAACTTACTAATTGCAGTATAATTTTACGGAAATAAATAGATAGTGGAGTGTTTGTGTAGCCTCCCAAATTAAAGAGCGCACATTTCTCATTTATCATACAAGTATAATTGTGCGCAACTGCAGTCATTTCATATGGGGCTTGGTGCTCAAGGAAGGAAAAGCTATACATTGGGTGCTGACTTGGCCTTTGGGTGCTAAGAATCATGGGGTGTGCATGGCAGTTTTGAGCGCAGTTTTTTGACCGCAGTGTTCGGATAATTAAAAGGAAAAAGTGAATGGATTGGATATAATATTCGTATGTAAATAATTGTTGAACGAACAAGCGTATTTTCTTTAAAATGAAATTTTGTTTGACCTTTTAAATCTCTGGAATCCGTGGAATTGTTTTGGAAACACGCGTGTCAACTAATCCTCATTCACTGCCACAACACCAACGACACGGAAACTGCACCGTCCCTACCCACGATCAAAAAGCAACCACTGTAGCCCATATCCTAGTGCAACAGTGGTTCCATAGGTTCGGCCCTTCGGCGCGAATACATTCGAATCAAGAGCAGAATTTTGAGAGCTTGGTTATCCAATAACTCTGTCAGATGTATGGGATCCAGAAAAGTAGAACAACACCCTACCAACCGCAAGGAAACGAGCAATGTGAAATGTTTAACCGGACGCTGCATGACCTGTTGCGCACCTTGCCAGCGGTGGAGAAGCACCGGTGGCCCCATCATCTGCCCCAGCTCACCTATGCCTACAACACGACTCCCCACCAGACCACTGGGCACTCTCCGTGCTTCCTCATGTTCGGCCAGCACCCTAGGTTGCCCGTGGATTTTCTCGGTACCAATGGTATGCCTCAGGAGCTTGGCAGCCTGGAGGAATGGATCCAGAGGCACCGGCAGAGCGTGAACATGACACAAGAACATGTCCGGCAATGGGCTGCTGACCAGGCACGAAGGCGGAATCAAGGCAACAATGACCGGGTGAATGATGCAGGGCCTCAGGTAGGCCAGCTTGTATTTCTGTGCAATCATGTCCATGGACGGAATAGAATTCAAGACCATTGGAATGCCAATGTGTTTCAAGTGCTGCAAAGCCCCGGAAGTACAGGTGCCGTTTATACCTTAGCCCCCTTGGATGGAGGACCCTGCCGGCAGGTTCATCGGGCTGAGCTGAGGGCAGTGCCAGAGGGGTGGCAGCCAGAGTCAGGTGGGAATGCCCGCCCAGTGGTTCGGACCACTGGAGCGGGTGTGTTAAAAGGCCCTGTTTGCTCAGACATAGACCCATCTGATGGCATGGTGGTGATGTACGGCAAGAAAGGACCCCAAGAGGCCCCAGAACTGGTTCGGGCCCCTGTTTTGGACGAGAGGGAGGTCATGTCCGAAGACCTGCCTTACCCTGGACAAGGACCTGATGGGCTGTTAGCAGTCCAAGGGGTGGACCTCACCCAGTGACCCAAAGCTCCGGAGCCACCAAGGGCCCCTTCTCCTGACGAAATGGATGTCCAGCTGGAAGTTGTGCATTTGTCTTTGCAATGTAGCATCAGGTCTACAGCAGGCTGCCACTCAAACCCCCACCACCTTCCGCAGAGCATTGCCATGAGGAATGGGGAAAGAGGACCACAAGATGAAGACTAGCGAGGGGAAGCATAAGCTGCATCGTCGGGCTGCCGAATCACTTGGAGGGGGTGGATTGTAGCATGTAGGATCTAGGATGGAGCATCGTGTTTGCCGGTTTTTGTCCCTCCCTTTTTTTTTTGTACACTCGCACTCCCCGTTACATCATTAGTCGGGGCTGCAATTGGTCTGCGATTAGGGACAGGCACCTGTATTGGCACCTGGGGTCCCTAGCCAGGTAGCCTCCCCCGCTGCTAGCTCAGTGGAGTGTGTGTGGTGACGTGTTGGGTGCTGTATCTGGTGTTAAGGTATGTTGGCGACTATCTTTTCTTTGATCTGGGGTAGCTCATATGAGGTCAATTGCAAAGGAACTGAATAGGCTTCTTTTTGATTAGCATAGGATTCACCAGATGGAATGTTCTTGAGTGTTCTTGAGTGCAGACAGTCTATCAGTGCGTCTATCAGCGCGTTTCTTGGAGTGATATTCCCCAGTCTTTGTGTATGAAGGTACACTAACATTGCATTCCACCGTACATGTTTGGTATGGTGTGCTCTGTTTGTAACGCGCAGTCTCTCTGTTTCTAACCAGTGTCTAGCTGGATAGCGTGGCTGCTGATGGTGGTGTATAATGCATGAGTATAGCCGTCTACAATTGTGGTCAACTTAACACTGTTACAGGTATGTTGTGGACGATGCCAGGGACCATGTTCTGTTTGTTATAATATTGCAGTATGACTTCGCCCACTCTGTGCTGCTAAGCATCTGGGGAGACTAATTAGTATTTATCCCATTTCGGGCCTGGTTATATTTGAAGGCAAGCTAGGTGTTCTACTTTGGTCAAGTAGTATGGCCTATAGCCATGTATTTTGAGTGCTGCCTGTGATATGCACTTATGTGTGCAAGTGTATTTAAATGTTTGGGTTTTTTTGTTTTTGGTTATTTGTTGTTGCATAGGCCCGCTGCTGTTCTCTTTTAGTCAATTTGACCACATGGTGTGTGTGTGTTGCTCACAGCTGCTGTATTTGATTTTAGTTTTTTCTTTTTCCCTCTGACCTGGTGGCGAGAGAGATTTAGTGATCTGCCTGTATAGTGAGCCACAGGCTAGAGGGGGTTGTTTCTTTTCCCATTTTTTTTCCTTTCATTGGTGGGTTTGTCTCTCCCTTTTTTATCTCAGTCCGCCCAGTACTGGCCAAGCCCGGGTAGCTGATGGTATTAGCCTATACAGGACACGCAGTCTCCTCCTGTTCAAAGTCACCTCAGTGTTGAGTGTGCGCTCAAAAATGACTTTAAGCCTTTACTTGAATATTCTTTTGAACACAAGGTTGCAGTGTGTGAGGCTTTGGAACTGTGTGCTACCTCAAAGGTTGTGTTCCCATTCACGTGTGTAGAAACTGCCCTGATAGTGTGGCCCCCCTCGGTGGCTCGGCTGGCGGTATACTAGGGCGCAGTACTTTATTTCCATGTGTTTCTTTATTCATGAACCTGTGCAACCCTTTTAAAGGGAAACAAATGAAAAGCTGTTTAATAAAGATTGTATTTCTGTATTTTTATAAACACTTGTATGTGTGGATTCTTGGGACAGTTCCCCTTACTTTAACGTGATAAGTTAAGGGGTGCCACACTAGGCTACCATACACACCTGTCTTTTAGAAGTTACACACCACTGGCTGTCTGTGTAAACTGCTAAGCTGGAGTCAGGGCTGATATAGTCCAGGATTGTTCTATTTAATCAGCACATAATAGCCAGTGGGTGCACTTATATTGTCTTTGAAAGGTTATGGTACAGACCTACAGCTCTGCATCATGAGTAAAAAAAGCTAATCAAAGGGAAAATCTTAAAGACTCACGGCAGCTACCTCAATTTCAAAGCCAATTAAGTGGCATTTGTCCAAGCTTGCTTGTTCTACGGATTGAAAACATTGACAGGCTTTTAGCTCTGGATGACTACCAAGGTAAGATCATCAATTTCAACATATTGACCAACCTTACCAATGCTATACAACTGAACTTATAGGACTCCGTTGACAGGCAGAGGGTCGTTATGATTTTCGCTATCGTATTTGCATCATATAGCGGCTAACAGTTATATTGCTGAGGCAACAAACTTTTGAACAGAATGTAGCTCGTTCTCCAGAGTTGCAGAGTCTGGCCGCAGCAGAGACGTCAGGGGAGGTAATATCTTCTCCTTTTTATCACTAGATTTTGTCACCTGTTTCCATATACAATGCCTGATTGACAATCAATTTAAACTTTTTTTTAACCAAACAATTAAGACCTAGCCTAGGGCTATATGTAGCCTGCAATAATTAAGAGGTGACAGTGACAAAAAGATTCATTTACGCTTTGATTTGAGACTGCAAGTATGTAAATCAATAATTAAATAGAAAAAACCTCAACGCCTTCGGTAATTCCAAGTATTGTTTTGATCTTTTATCGGTTTATGAAAGAAGACTGGAAATAAACTCCCATTTTTTTTGATTGCCTTAAAAAGTATTTATGGGGGGGAAACATTTATTGAAACATATTGACCACACATTGAGCGACACATAAGAAATGTTTTAATACTTGTTAATAGCATTGTGTTTGCTTCCTGTAAGCAAATATGAACAAATTCGCTGTCTCGTGAGCATTTTAATTTTGATGCACTGAGCAATAATGTCATGGATGAATCATCCATCGTGTGTCCTGTGTTAACAATTCTTGTTACCACTATTGCTCAAGATCTACTGCATGGATTCTTCTCAAATATACAACACACTATTTTTGGCCATGAATTGCAATTCAGTGTGGCCGCCAGGCAGCCATTTGAATTTCAGCATCAGTTTGTCAGTGCTTTTTCTCGGGATCTACTGGAGGTATGTGTATCTAATATGGTACACTGGTTCTCCCAGTGGCTCAGTGGTGCAGAAAACTGAAGTTTGTCACATGACCCAATTCAACATGGCTAAAGTTCTTATCACACTGCCATTCCAAAAAATAGTTGCACACTCAAATATTTAGTAGGTACTACTAAATAGCTTTGATTACAGAGGAAATTTCTCATGTCATTGTTTTGAAAACTGTATGTAACTTCAGAATATTTACTTCAGAGTAGCCTTTTTATTGAGCTGAAGATCTTGTCTTCACAACAAGATGGTTGAACCACTCAATAGTCTTCTTCAGCACATCCTGTGACGTAGCATTCAGGAACCACACGCAAGAGATGGAAATAAAAAAAAAAAAAAAAACCCCAACCCCCACACACAAGAATTGCCAAGCCACAATACAAAATCCAAAAACAGTCGACTAGACAGGCAGGGGTCAGAACCAGAAAAACAGATGAGCAAAGGTACATAGACGGTAGGAACAAAGTCATAGTTGATGAACAGAGCCAAGGGTCATACACAGGGCATCCAAACACAGAAATCGTGGTCATACAAAAATAGGTCGAAATCCAAAAGACAAAACAATACAAGAATGGCGATGGCAAGAATTGAAGTCAGACAAACCAGTCGAAGGAAAACAATACTCAATGGCATACAAGGCGCTCTGCACAAGGAAATATTGATCAACGTTCTGACAAGGAGCTGGCTGTGAAAAGACTGCTTAAATAGATGGGAGGAAAGTCACATGCTATGCAGGGAGCAGGTGTACTGGATCAGACTAATTACAACGGGAGAATCACATGAGGGAAACCCTAACCACGAAAATTGGCGAACGCCAAGACACGGACGGGAATCACACAGACAGCCTATGACATTTAAACAGCTCCAGTCAAGGAGTTCTAAGTGCACAGGTAACGAGTGCAGGAAAGTAATTAAGCACGTGCGAGAGATCTCGCAGAAACGCACAGGGAGAAAGTAAAAGTTGAGCAAGAGGCGGAGACTAGAACAGGGCGATTGCTGAGAGGGAATTAGTATTAATTAGTAGCGGTGCAACTTTACAGATTTAACTAGAGTGCTCATTAGTAAGTTAGTAATCTATATGCATGGATTTGTTGTGTTAGTAGACTATGATTCAAAATACAAATGTTAGTTTTGTTAGTAATCAGAACAGTAAGGCGAAGGAAGTAAACGAGAATCGAAGGAATAAGTTAAACACCAGAACACATTTAAATCACCCGAAGTAAGTGAGCACACAGACCGGGAAGACGGACTGAACCAACTAGATCACAAGACAGGGCAGACAAGTGCAATGGAACTGAGAAATGGAATGAACTAAAAACCTGAGGATTACAATAACCAAAAAGAATAAATAAAAGACAAAATCATGTACACAGATCCTGAACATAAACATGACAAAAACCATAACCATGACACATCCAAATAACTTTCAATTTGGTGACGGTCAAGTCTTTTTGGTGGCCAATACGTGAGTGACAATGATTTCTCATGCTAGTTTTCTTCTTTCATTGTCTTCTTTGCTTGATGCAGGCAACTTTCCCCTCATGAAATACTGTAACATTTTTACTGCCACCGAGGGATACGTTGTAAAGACGGTCTCGCCTTCCCAGGGCCAGCATGCCAGCTGAATAAAACCCGGAACAACTGCTTCACTGATCAATCATCCTCCTCACCTGCGCCTCGTTTACTCTCAGAGCTTCCGCAGTACTATTTAAGCCGCAGTCGCACCATTGTTCTTTGCTAAGTCTTGTAAAGCATGCCTGTGCTGCTGTGTTTCCCCGTTTTTGTGAAACTAATGTAAAACTCTTAAACTTTAAACATATGTGCTGTTTTACTTTTAGCACATAGTTATTAATTACAAGGAACCTTGTTTCCTTTTCTTTTACTGTTTGTAATACCTAACATGCTTTCTCTTAGCCACATTGTATTACTACAGTGTACTCTTATTGTTTGGAACCTTGCTTCCTTTTTGTTTACATCTTATGTGCTTGTCTCCTGGCAGTGATAAAATCTACAACTAAATCCACCTTTGCACTTGAGTCCAGTCCACATTTTCCTGGCCTCCGCGCCAACCCTTACAGAAGACTCAGCCAACCATGGATTCAGCAAAGGTTCCTCTGCCCATGGAGCCAGGAGAGTTCAGCGCTCACGTCCCTGACCTGTTTCAACTGGTAGCGGAACAACAACGGGAGATCAGCCGTCTGGGCACCATGCTAGACGATCTTGTTTGTGGGGTCCGTGAAGTGGTAAGCTCCTGTGTGCCACCGACAGCGCCCCCTCCCGTCTCTCCAGCAGTACCGCAGCCTGCCCCCTCCATTCCCCGGGGTGATTCTCCAGTGCGCCTTTCTGACCGGTATGATGGCAACCCCACTGCGTGCTGAGGCTTTCTACTACAGTGTGGACTCTACTCCACGTACCGCCCAAGCCTGACTGACGCCGAGAAGATCGCGACAGTGGTGACGCGCCTCTCAGGGAAGGCCCTAGACTGGACGACCGCTATTTGAGGGGAGCCAGCTTTCACCACTTATGCTGACTTCCTTCTGCAGTTTCACTCAGTCTTTGATCACCCCAGGAAGAAGGCTGGCGACCTGCTGCTAGAGCACAGCCAAGGGAAGAAGACCGCTGTGGAGTATGCCCTCCTGTTCCACACCTTGGCTGCAGCCAGTGGCTGGAATGAAGCAGCCTTGCTGTCCATCTTCAGGAGGGGGCTTTGTCCAGAGCTTCGCACGGAGATGTCCTGCCGAGATGTGGAAGCATCCCTCTCCACCTACATCAACGCTGCCATCAGCCTGGACCAGCTACTGTAGGAGAGGCGGCGGAGCCAGCCCAGGGGTCCGGAAGCTCCCATTGGAGACGGCGCGGAGCCCATGGAGGTGGGGCCGTCAAGACCTGCGGGGCGTCGTCCAGGGCCAAGAACTGGTCCCTGCCCCCGGAGTCAGGGGGAGGAAACCACACCTTCCAAAGTAAAGGTGTCACCCGCAACCATCACAAGGCAGCGGTTCCAGATCCCTGTGGAGGTGTCTTTTAACACTCTGACCCTCCGCACAGAGGCCCTAATCGACTCCGGTGCGGCGGGGAACTTCATCTCACACTCCTTGGCGTGACAACTCGGCGTCCCCCGCCAACCGCTCTGCTCCCCTCTGACGGTGACGGCCATAGATGGGAGACTCCTGGGCAGCCTTAGCGTGACCCACTAGACGGCACCAATCTCCCTGCAGATCCAGAAGTGCCACCTGGAGACCATACATCTGCTGATACTGCCATACTCCAATCATCCCATAATACTCGGATTACCTTGGCTCCGAAACCCAGGGCTCTCAATTGCACAGCTATGGTTGCACCCTCTATTTTTTCAGGTCCTATTTTGGGCACATTCTCGCACCGTATCCAACTTGCTGTTGTGGCGTTTCCAAAGCCCAATTCCCCATTTTGACACACCCTGACACCCACTAGGGTGCACCACTACCTTGCTGCATGATCTTTAGTGTCAGGGGAGCAAGTTAAATAGTTGTTTGGGGTCTACCATGGTTACTGGGAAATTGGACAGGAGAGCCAGCATTACTTTCCAGGCGGCAGAACCATTGGACAACCAGCAGGCCCTATTAGTGTCAGGCCATCAGTAAAAGAATAAAGATTTACACAAAATTACATTAAGACAACATCGACAACACAGACAAAACGGACGATATAGAAAGAACAAGAGAGTTTACATGATTTTTCATGATTGATTGATTTACATGATCTGATGCAACCTAAAATCAATTTTATTTATTGGTCAATAATGCGCAAGTCCCAATCCTAAGGGAGATTCAGTGGAGATTCAGGCAAAAACTTTCAAAAAAAAAAAACTGCAGCCAAGGCCCAACAAAACTTCATATCCTGACAGAGACTGTGATTTAAATATTCCCTCTGACAACTGACATCATATGGTTTTTCTGTAAAATGATTTACCAATAGCATTAGACATGAGATATACCAGTCCAGTTTCACAATTTAATCTTGAAAGAAGGATCATGATAAAATCTTCAGAGAGCACATGGTATACTGTTTATAAACAACGTCACATGATTCCTAAGTCACGCAGACACACCCACCTCACTGACAACGAATTACGTTGTTGTGGTCCTACAGACTACATTTGAACACTTAATAATGGTAATTTCCTTCTTGGCTGTATATAACATTTGAAAGGATGCAGTATTTTAAAATCTAGGTCTCCTATAATCAGCTCCAACTCCGACAATTCGACCAGATTTGTATGCATGACCACGGATGAGCTGTTGATAAAATTAGCATAACAATAATAATGTGTGCAGACATGCCGGCAAAATGTCAGAAAATTTCATTGTACTCACGTCTTTTTGCATGAAAAAAATGATCTAAAGAGCCAGCATCCTGCACTTCCTTTCATTTTTTTTTTTGCTCTGCTACATATGTAGAAATAGTTTTATTGTGGGTTTTGCCAATTTTTCGTGGTCTTCCACGGTGTCCCGGCATGATTAAAGCGCCATTTGCATTCAGGAAATTCTAGAAGCATCCTCGGTCGGTGTGAGAATCGAGTACATCCAAACCAGCGGGTGACAAGGTTGAGAGAATACTGTAGTCTTGCGCGAGCCACGGAAACTATGCAGTGAAAATTCTAGCCCAGCAAGCCAGTCCAAAACAGTTGAGGTTTTTTCCTACCCCTGTGAGTGAGGTCGCAACTGCAAATGCCTAGGACGTTACAGCATAATTTCAGTTTCTCCGTCACTTTAAATCACCAATAGTTCATCGGAAAGTGTTTCCTTTCATTCCTTTCAAAACGTTCCGAATATTATAGCCTTCTCTTCAGTCATTGTTTGCTTACATTTGCAGGAAATACACAGTTCTTGCGAGAGATGAGTCTAAATTGTTGAGCATGCGCAGTGTGGGTTACCTCATTCTCACGGATAAGAAAGAACCTCAACCAGTCGAAACAAGCCGAGCAGCTGCTTGCGCAAAATATCTGATTTCTCTCGGCTTTATAGGCGGTATTTCTGGCTGAATAGTTTGTTTAACAGGATTAGTAACATGCTTCATTTTTTTGTGACCATTATTGATTTTGGGCGCGTTTCCCATAATTTGGGTGCGTTTTTTTTTTTTTTTTTAAACGCCAATTCTTATTTTGGACCAAATTCGCTACGGCATCTACGTCGTTGCAAAGATGTAATAGACCTTTCGCGAGAACAGAACCGTAGCGCCCTCTAGTTGTGGTTGCTAGCCAGGCTTGTTGCTAGGTCTGCCAAGCCAGTGCATCCGCCATCGAGATTTCAGAGGGAACGAAGGACAGCATCCCGTTTTCTGGCCGTTTATTTCGTCAAAATATGGCCACCTTTAACACTTGGACTTTGTTCCAAAGTTGAAGAAATATCTATAGGACCATGGAGTGACAGTTTCTGGTCACAAGAAGGATGATTTAATGCCACTGTGCAGGTCAGTTTCGCATCAAGGACTGCCAGTAGACCCTGACTATTCTAAGATTAGTGCTGAGGAAGAGTTAAAGAAAGGGTTGGAAAAACTGAACATCCATTGTGATATTTTTTCTCTCAGAGGATAAGTTGCTTTGGAACAGGTGGAATGTCAAACATCTTGACATAATGCGTCATTTTGACATTTTGCGTTGTTTTTACATTATTGGTTGTAACACGGCCTGTCTTAACTGAAGCTAGAGTAGACTACAATTTTCAATCAAAGAATAGAAACAATGCATTTCGATTCATAAGACACACGACAAATGATATTTTAATTCACAACTTTGGTACTTTTCCCTTAGCCCAGTTCATGACATATTTTTGATATTCTAGGGTGATATCATTTTTGCGAAAATGTCATTGCCTGAGATTGTGGGGGTAAAATTGCTATGCTTTACGTTCTGCTCTTAATACTTCGCCAAACTGAATTCCGAGTATAGCGTTGGTTAATTCTGTACGGCTTTAGCGCTGTAGCGAGCCAGATAAGTACCACTCTCACAACTAAGTTATTTTTACTGAGCTCGCTAGCAAGTACCCATTATGTAACATTGGTTTTTAGCTCGCTAACTCCTCAGTTGATGGTGAATTTAAAACCATGGCTAGTTCAACCACGAGTGTCTTTGATTTAGTGACTTACGGAATATTAGAGTAATGGCGTTAGCTCAGTGTTATCGTAATGGGAATTACCACGGTGCTAATGGAAAATAAGTTGTTTTCTATTAAATTACGTGTATCTGTTAAGCGATAAATAGAATCTTATACTCGTGTTCATGAATTTCATTTTCAGCTTTGGGCACGACCTGCGATTTTTGAATTAAAATTTAAAAAAATACCAGGGGCACCAAATTGGATGAAAATGATGGGAATGATAACTGTTGGGCATGGCCAATGATGATATGACCAATAACAAGTGTTTGAACTATACCTTTACCTCCAAAAATGTGATGTTTCTGTGTGTGTTGAGGATTATATTTCAATATTTCTCATATTCATCAGTAGATCAATAGACATGTTGAATAACCATATTATATAAGCAGCAGTAACACACACACACACACACATAACACACATACATACAAGTAGTTCACATACGCGTAGGGAGAGGATGCACAGTGCAAACACACACACCCACAGGCTCACGCACACATACACATGCACATACACAGACACATACACATAAAACACACACACACATACAGGCAGTTCACACACACATGAGCAGTGCACACAGACACATGCACACACGTACACAGGTACACATGCACACACACACACACACACACATACAAGCAGTTCACACACAGTCACACACCCATGCAAGCAATTCACTTCACACATGCATAAGCAGCTCACACACATAAGCAGCACGCTTCTGTAGCTTCGATTAGTAAGCAGGCTTCTGTTTAGTTGATTCGAAAACATAATCAGGTGACGAATTTGATTTCTGTAGCTTTGATCAATATTTGTTCAGTAAAATCATAAGTTGTTACTGAAAACATAATCAATTGAATCATTTATGTATCTACTTGTATCCTATTCATCTGACTGTGTTTTTCCACTCTTAAACTGTAAATTTCCTCACCTTTTAAGTGTATATTCTTTCATTTTTTTATGAAACAAATGCTTCTGTGCTCCACCAATATTTCTCAGAGAATCCAAGGGAAAGAAAAAAACTTGAGAGATAACCCAAGAATTGTGACTAGAGCAAAGTTGGTTAAAAAAATGTTAAAGATAAAGGTGGGTACAACCCATGTATTTTGATTGGAGCAAAGTTGGTTGAGTTTTTCCCATAAATATTGCTCTGTAAAGAATGCCGAGTTCGCACTTCTTGGCCAGGGACTGCTCACCGGGATTGGATTATTGCACGATTCAAGGCTGAGAATAAAGATGGCTTCTGAAGATTTTGTCTCCCTCCAATTATTCACAAACAAGGGGACCTCAAAAATATGTAAACATCTAGTCGGGAAACCACAACAAATTTGGCGAGCCAGCAGCAGGAGTCGGCAAAGGTCGGTTAGACTCGGAAGGGTGGGCGGTCTTCCGGTGCTCAGAGATGGTGCAAGGAGCACACACACACCCTAAGCTGCCAGCAAACTAAGGATAAGGTAAGCAATTAAATTAATTTGCTTCAATTATCTTGCTCAGATAGATAAGTGGGGATGTTGTTTTGTGTTGTCCCAGCCCTCATCTGGAGCACTGGAGACAAGTGACCTTTCGGCGCAAAGAATCTAGACACAAAATTGGGGGGAATTAAAAGGAGAGAGACAGAATCTGCAGAATTATTATGTAACTACTAACCACTAACACTGCAAACGCAACAACTTACTGTGAGTAATTGTGTGGAACTCAGAGCGCGTTCTGTAATTGGTTTGGTGTATGACTGTTTCTTATGTGTGAGGCCTGTGCTGGGACCCTATGGCAGGGAATTAACTGCAGGCTTTCTTTCTTGAGGTTGAGTTGGGCCTGGATGACTTAAGAGAGGTACCAGGATCCGTTTTATCTTTATGGTGTTGTTTGTCTTGTTTATTATTTTTAAAAAGGGTGCACAGCACATTTGGCGTATGGAGCTAGCCGATTAGTGGGTCTAGTGAGGACATTGACTGGAAGTGAGGTTTGTTGGGTCCTAAGGGTGGACTGACTGGAAGTGAGGATTGCTGGGTCCCGAACAGACGTTGACGGGAAGTTTGTATTGTGGGATGCGGCGCCCTTTTGAATGAGTGTGGAGTGGATGATGTGAACAGTGGTTCTGTTGTGAATTGCATTAGTTAGGAGTGTTAAGAGTGCACTAAATATAAATATATAACCCCTAGTTTACATGCAATAAGTTAACATTATTATTAATGGTCATTACTATTTGGCAGATTAAAAGAAGTAGTAAATTGCATGCATTAAAAGATGATTTTTTAAAGAATTATTATGATTGCTGTACTATCATAATTGAATACGTGAGAAAAAAACAATTTGGCCGAGAAATGAAATTGGGATTAAAAAAATAAACTGGGCCCAGTATTTCAAAAGTGATCTGACAGGATTATCCTGGTCGGATTGGATTAAATCTTGATCTGATCTGAAAACTGGGTATTTCAACACAGATCCAGAGAATCCTGATCCTGAAGATCAGGATTCAGCTCTGGTAATCCAATCCTCCCTTTAATCCAGATAAAAGGCTGGACTTGGGTATTTCAAAAGTTAAGGCAGAGATCTGGATCAACTTGATACCAAAATTTCAGGATCATTTGGATCCCACCTCAGAGGTGGATTTGACTTGGATTGACAAAGCCTTAGCTCCACTTCTCCTAGATATTGTTACTCAAGATGTTCATTACACTTAATCTAAATTGTTAGTGTTGTACATTTGACAAATTGGAGTAATTTAAGAAAATTAAAGCATAATAAAATAGTGTTTGGAAATACCTTCTGAAACTGCTGTAAATAAGAGTAACAAATACAACCCATTTCTCAAATTCTAATTTCACCAAACTTTGTAACGTGTGTGTACCAAAACATTCACCACACATTTGGAAGAGCTGTGCGAAATGCAGTGGTTAATCTTTATTTCTCCAATTAAATGGGTTAAACTTTGAGATGTGTGCACTTGCATTTTTCACTGTCACAGTTTATATCATGCTGCACATTGAAACACTTTCCAAGAATTTTCAAGGTATATTTTCATGCTTCTGATTTAACGAAGACAAATGTGACTTCAGTCAGAAGCTAAAAATTGCACTTCTAAAATGTTTGGAAATGGCTTGAATGTGATTTTAAAACATGCAGCAATGTATTTCAGTAAGTGTTTGTGTACAAACAGATTATTTTACTTATCAAATCAGATGCCATTTTACTATAAATGACCAAAATCATGTTTAGTGGAAGCCTTCGACATAATGGTGACAAATTAGGATGGAAAAAATGTTTTGAAATTGTGTCACTGACAAGCTATATACCATCCAAGTAATGCAATTACAATTTCAAGCAGTTTCAAGCACTTCATTCAAAATCCAATAACTTGAACCTTGAACGTATCACTACAATTAAAGCGTTTCAAAGGATTTCCAGCACTCATGACAACCCCGTTGTCCTTAATAGCTGAGTGGTCCGTGGCCGTGAGTGCACTCTGAAAGTAGAAGAAAGAAGTGTATGAGTATAACTTTGTCATCGTCAGGAAGCATGACATCACCAGCATTACCGTAGCACTTCTAAATGAACTGCATTATTGATACTTGTACCGTGTAACGTTACGTTTCCAAAGTACTGCAGCAGTCTGGTCTGTACACATGTAGCCTGCTGTGTTGCCAATGACGTAATGCTAATAAACTCTGAACGGGTTGGTGTTAGTTTAAAGAGTTAAGGTATGATGTACGTCCGATTAGTTCCATTTTAAGTTAAACCATAGACCGCAAAATTCATCGACAAAGCCAGCTACCTCGCTAGCCCGCAAGCTACTTAACACACAAGTCAATGGAGCCGAGTTAGCTACCGTTAGCACAAACGCGGCTAAATTAGAGATCGCCGCGGCTTGGTTTTAAGTAGCTGACAATTCAAGTAGTTGGCTAGTTTGATATGTTGGTTGGCGTTCGTATTGCCTTAAAACCGCTACACATTAGACGACAGGAAACTTACACTTTTGACGTGACAGTTGTGCTCCCAGCTGCTCCTTTCGCGAAGTAGTCCGCCATGTTTCAAATCCGAGGCGGAGACACGGGATTTGGAAATCCTTATCCGCCAGGTAAGGATCACGGTGATCCAATCTGCCAGTGTTTTGAAATACTCAGATAAAGTCAGCAGGATCACCTTGATCCATGATTGAGAAAAGGTGGATTTCATTATCCGGATTATTCTGATCCAGATTACAAGTTTTGAAATACTGGGCCCTGATGATTATGGCAAAGCTGGTAGATGGAGGAAAAAAGGGAAAAAAGAAGGAAAAAAGCAAAAGCAACTTCCTATGTTTGAAAACGACAAAAAAAGGCAAATGGAACTAAATAAGAAATATCATAGATTAGACAAGTAGATGGTTATAAGCTAGAAATCAGCATAAGTATGTTTATAATATAGACTGCTTATAAAGCAGTGTAATTGTTAAAATAGACATATTGCAATTTAAAACGTGGGGAAAGATAATTCAGCTAAGTAATAACATTTAAATTAATAAATAAATAACAATGACAACGCCTGTGGAGGAATTAAGAGAGCAATTTCCTACCTTTGAGAATGATATAAAAAAAATTGTCAAATAAGTGAGCAAAAAGGACGAAAAACGTTAAAGTAGCCAGAAGAGGGGACATTTGATCTTGCAATATTTGAAAAATTGATGGGTATAATAGCACATTATGCATCGCGGCAAAAAGGGTTGAAAAAATAGAAAGAAAAAGAGCTGGCAATTCTGGAACTGTTTAAAGAAAGGGGAATCCTAAAAATTTAAGATCAGGATAAATATTTTGCAAAGCAAAGTGAAGCTGCGTCTCAGTCCAGGCCATCTGAAAAGGTTACTGACAATGAATTGTTTAACCCAGCGCCATATGCCCCCCATATTCAGGAGCAGAGGGAGAGACAGCAGCTGAAAAAACCTGTAGCTAATCAGAAAAAAAAAAAATGAATGAGCAAATGTTTATTGGTTGGGGGATAGAATAGACCAAATTAAAGAGCAAGTTTGGAGTACCTGGGGAAAATACTGTATGTAGAGGCCCAAATACCCCAGGCTACATGGCCAGAAACTGAATTGCATTGTACAATGATATTCGACCCCACTCAGGACCCAGAATTAGAGAGAGAAAAAAAATGGGCCCTTAATGTTGATTTCGAACAGGACAGGAAACAATGATTAAGATTATTATTAACGGTCAATTGATAGGGAAAATAAAGCAATTGAAAATTCCTATTGAGGAATCAGAACATTAACTTAGAGAACAAATTAAGACAGAATTAGACAAATTTCCAGAACAACTGTGGTCTCAGTATGATACTTATGTGGCAGAATGCTTTCAGCAAATCCAGTAATATCCTTTAAAACGAGAAGCTATAGAGGGAATAAGGATTTTAACCATTTTAATGGCTGTGGAGTTGTAAAAGGACAAAGTTGGAGAAGTGAACAGAATAGTTATTCCTTAAGAAAGACCGAATAAAAGTCTCTATTTATTGATCAAATAAACGTATGCCCATCTTGAATGATCAGTAACTATAGACAGAGAGAAGTTCAGAGGAAGTTAGAACTGAACGTCAATTACACAAACGTGGAAAAAGTGTTTCTAATGTTGTGGCTAATTGAATTGCTTTGAGTAAAAAGTGAGGATCGGGGAAAATAATTGAGATGAGAAAGAAATACATTGCCGGGTCCTTTAAAATAAAGTGATTATTGAGAGCTAAAATCCTCTATGAATGTGAAGTAATTACAGCATTTGAATTAGTTAAATATTTGTAAAATTCTAAAGAACTAGTGAATCTAAGCAGTTTTTTGTAAATAATTAGACTGTGTGAGAGTGGTGTGCTAGAAGGATATCTCTGAAAAGAAAATGAAGGAAAAGTAATACTGAGAAACAAGAGGAATAACGCAAAGTGTTCAAAATTTTCCAAAGTACTGTTAACCCTTTAACACGCACACTAAGAAATACATTTTCAAAAAATTATTTATTGGTTAAATTGTGTTCCTGACTCCACATTTTGCAACTTTTCAGTTTTTTTTTTTTCCCCAGATGACCCAATCAGATGGCAGATACGCTAGTCAACCAGCTGGTTGACTTGCCCAGTTAGGGTAACTTCAGGCTTGAACTAACAAGTATTAGGCATCAATGGAATTTTTAATTTGCGCAACTAAAGTTGACGTTTTTTCATTAAAATAAAATTATAGACAGCAGAATATGTTCATAAAATGCATCAATTTATTGAAAAAACATTTTTCTGATAACACGTGCTGTAAAAAAAAGATCATATATACATGAAGAGCACAAAAGGAAAAACAATCACAGTCCAAATTTTGCATTTTTGAATATTTTAGATATTATACATTACTATAATATATCTAATAATATATATTATTATAATGGTTTTTTTTTTTGCATATTTTTTCACTGCTTTGTTTCAAACATCATTTGGAATTTTTAATTCATCATTTCTCCATAATGTGAAAAGGTGACTCTGATCATTATTTTTAATTTTTTCTGGAGCAATTTTTAGCTCATACAACCCCACTTCAAAAAAAGTGAACTATCCCTTTAAGTGTGGATCCACGTTATTGAGTGTTTGGCAGAGGTACTGAGGTTGCCAGGGGCAAAGCGGTTCTCGCAAATTGTCTATTGAGAGCCCAGGCATACCTCTAGGCGAAGGGCAACATTTCGTCATTATCACGCGACCGTAGCAGACGACAGCTAATAAGGGGGAATAAAACCTCATTTATCTAGTCTATGGAGTCAAAAATTCCACATTTTGTATTTCACAACATTTATTTTCTAATTATCTTTGTATGAAACAGCATTATGCATTATCCTAGAGTTCCCCTTTAATGGGGGATAAGTTGAGAGATATCCTTTAGAAATGTTTAATCCTAAAAAATATACATATAAATAAATAAATAAAAACAGGGAAAATATTCAAAATTAACCCCACTGAATTACGTTGTAAAATGGCAAACACTGCGTACATTTAAAAGCAACCTTTGAAGATGACGCGCCACTGCAATAAACAAGCTGATGACGAAACCACCACGTGGGTACGTATCGTCTATGTTGTGCGTACCATGAGGGTAACCCCTCCTCTCTAGCCACAAATGACATTTTTAATGTCAATCCTTTGAGTATGAACCACAATATAAGCATAAATCGAAGATACTCCGATCTACGATCTGCTAAATTCTATGGGCCCTATTTTAACGATCAGCGCTCGGTCTGAAACGTGTGGCGCAAGTCCATTTTGGGCGTGTCCAAATCAATTTCTGCTAGTTAAATGGTGGTATATCTAGGCGCGCAGTAAAGCGCTCAGTGCAAAGGGGTTGGATTTTTGCTGCATTCATGTGGTGTCGGGATATTTGGAAAAAAGCGGCTTCCCGACTGGGAAATGCACATGAACGCCTCCTCATGTCAGCAAAACAACTCGGCATCTCAGCGATAATTTTGGCACGAGTTGCCGGCTTGACTTGATATTGACGTCACATTCACCGAAAAATGGCGGATGAAAACCAGTGTGTTGTTTACTTTTAAGCAAATACGGACGTTTTTCTGATTAAAATACATATGGGTCAAAACATAGTACTGGTACTACATTTATCTACCTCAATTAAAAGTCAAATAATTTATTAAATAAATGTAGCTTCTTCAGAAAAATTACTCCTGGAATGTCCATGTTACATACAGCTTTATGGAACACTGAACCTAAAATGTCTCTTTCAGCAGAAATTCACCTCTCCAGAAAATTTGCCTTGGTATATTCCTCTCCAAGCGCAGTAAATATTATTTGATAACGACATACCTCTGGCATTGACTAGGCCTCAAATAAAAATTGCTGCACATTTGTGTCCACGTTACATTCTGCCCTTGAAGGCCATGCTAAATTCTGCTCTGCTGCTTCAGTGAACTTCAGACTTTCATGTTTTGGAACAGCTCTCCCACAGATATTAAAACACTAAACCAGTGGATCCTAATATTAAATGTAGCTTGTGATTGCCCTCTTGATTAGTACTTTCATTATGTCCTTGTTACATACGGCCTTTTGCACAATATGAGTGGGGATATCCATACCTCGGGGAATACTATCCTGCCTTAAACAGCAGAGTATGACCAGGCATATCTATATATACCTCGGGGAATACTAGCCTGCCCTAAACAGCAGAATATGACTGGGCATGTCCATATATACCTCGAGGAATACTATCCTACCCTAAACAGCAGAATATGAGCGGGCATATCCATATATACCTCGGGGAATACTATCCTGCCCTAACAGCAGAATATGAGCGGGCATATCCATATATACCTCAGGGAATACTATCCTGCCCTAAACAGCAGAATATGAGTGGGCATATCCAAATATACCTCGGGGAATACTATCCTGCCCTAACAGCAGAATATGAGCGGGCATATCCATATATACCTCAGGGAATACTATCCTGCCCTAAACAGCAGAATATGACCGGGTATATCCATATATACCTCGGGGAATACTATCCTGCCCTAAACAGCAGTTGTGGGCAAGGGCCTCCTGCTACAGAAAATGCTTGCTTTTAACAGAAAAAATGGATTTGAATTTTTAGGTCTGTTGTTAGATATTTTGCACCAGTACTGTGTTTTGACCCATATGTATGAGATTAATCATATTTCATGGCTCACCTGATCCGTTTCGGTTGTTCTTCAGCGTCACGAAAAAACTGGAAACAACTGTCAGTGTTTTCTTGAAACGCTCTGAGCATTAAAGCTGCAGTTGCTAAGTCTTACAAAAGTAACTTTTTGTCATTTTTGCTTAAACTGTCAACGTGTACAGACAGTATTACATAAAACTAGTACACTGTAATTAACAAAAGGCTCCTTTTAAACCCACCTACTGCTCCTTCTGCAATTTAAAATAATTGCTCGGACCGACCAAAAAGAACCAATCAGAGCCAGGATGGTGTCTGACAGCCCTGAAACAGTGCATATGCATGCGCTGCGGACAGCCTCCTCCCCCTCCTCCTCAGTTCACGCCAGTGTTCAGTCAAACACAAATCTCCGAGAGAGGGCTCAGGAGCTAAAAGAAACTGATGAAACAACAACAGCCATAAGCGAGGAAAAAAACACCTTTACCGACAACAGCACACATGGCTAAGACAAGTAAGAAGAGGAAGCCAGAAGAAAAAAAAGCACAAAAGAAAGAATTAGAAAAAGCCCGGGATAAAACCAGAGTTGGCGTCACTCACTTGCACAGCTGCTACTAACCCCAGCCCTAACTGGAATCAATTAATTTTTGCTCTGCAAATAAGTGAGTGAACGTCGCTTACAAGCACAGTCGCTGTTCGAATAGCCAGCGTCTTGTAATTGTTACTGTACTCCGAAGTGCATGTGATGTTACTGTAATGTTGCAGTCGAGCTAATGTTAGCTTGTTTCCGATGCTAGAGCTAATGTTACTGGCGTCGTTTTATTACAAAGTGGCAGAAAATATCTTTATGAAGTGACCTGGCAGTCTTATCGGTTGTGCTGTCCTCATAAATATGTGTAACGTTTCTGTGCTCTCACGGCGAAATGCTGTCATGCATGGTTTACTGGCCATTCAGCAGGATTCACGACAGTTTCGGTACTCAAAAAAACGGGTTACTTACTGAAATAAGCGTGTGCTGGGTTTTTGCTGAATGCATAGTACTGCTGTGGATTACTTTTCATGTGGACATGATTTATTTCTGCTTGTTTGTTGGCCAGCAATGTTGAATGGTCACAACAGTGATGTGTAGCCTCGGCAACTTGGCCGTTTTCATAATGTGAACTTGCAAAGTCTCTCCACAGCCACATGCATTACAGCTCGCGTGCCTTCGCGTGCATTGCAGCCTCCTCTGGGGGAGGGTCTTAGGGAAGGAGTGAAGAGGGAGGGGGAGGGATCTGACAGTTTTGTTTTTTTTCAAATTTTTATGCTAAGTCCTCTCTCTCCTCAAAGTTACCAACTGCAGCTTTAAAGTACAACTCAGCTTCTTTGCAACATCCATGTTTTTCCCACATTTCGACTTCAAAGCACATGAACACAACGAAGTCGGAAAAACGACTTGCCAACTTGGGATCTCCGACCTTCCGACATCACATGAATGCAGCATTAATCTCTGAACAAGAGGCTCCTCTGAGCCTGCACTTGGGCCGGGTCTAGGCCTGGGCCAATCGCCAAACCGTGGGCGCGCATGAGCAGGACCATCACGACCCACGCGAAAAAAAAAAAAAAAAAGGAACGGAGCCGAAACTTACAGTCGTGGCCTACCGGCCCGAGTAATTAATCATAGGCGTGTTTTGGGTGGAAAATGGAATAAACCGATCAGTGTCATCTCGCATTCCTTTTAAAAGCCTGGGAAACTTGTGCCTAGGCGGATGGCTATTAAAACTGCCATAATAATAATAATAATAATAATAACTCTTAACTGCATCAGAATGAGGGCTGTTCCTGCCCGAAGTGAAAGCGCGTGAGCAAACCATTGTTTTTTTTTTTAAAGATTATTTTTTTGGGAATTTTTCCTTTATTTGACAGTTATACAGTGTAGAGAGATAGGAAGGTTGGGGAGAAGAATGGAGGAAGACAAGCAGCAAATGACCTGAGACGGAATCGAACCCAGGTTGCCGCGGGAAGGACTCGGCCTTTATGGCACACGTTTAGACCGGTGAGCTACCGGGGCGCCCCACCATTGTTTACAGTAGCCTATGGAAACCTGATCTCAGCGATCTTCAAAAATGCAATAAAAATATTTTTAAAATATTGCTCAAAATTATTTTAATCATATTCAGGAGTTAAAAATGATAAGTGAATCCCCAGGGCTACAGTTGAACTTTATATCGCATTACAACTTGTGCATAAGACAAGCCAACAACAAAAAAAAAAAAAAGTTTAACTTCTGGGTCACTGGTAAAAATTAAATAAATAAATACGCACTGGCGGGAACGACTAAGAGAAATTAATATGAGTGAGAAAAATAGCGAGAAAGAAATGAAACAAGTGTTTTCTTTCATCATGTAACCCCTTGAGTAACATCCAACAGGAGTGACAAGAACTTGTTTCCGCTTAAAAAATAAATCAATTTTGCATTTTATTATGGAAACGGGACCGCAGGCACTGTATTAATAGATCTGGTCAAATTAAATTTTTTTCCCACGTAATTAGAGATAACGGGTCTACTCGTGCAGGACTTATCTAAACTTCTGATGCGCATTTTCAGCAATTCAAACTTTTGTTCAGTTACAGTTTACGTTTCGTGTGACAGACCGAAAATCCATGCAATATTCAGAATTATATGCCATGTGTTTGATATTTTGACTAACCATTGTCGCCAAACAGCCAGCCTTCCAGGGGGGATCCTCTGGATCACCGCTTAAATTATAGAGTTCGCCAGTATGAAAGACTTGTGGCTTTATTCAGTATAATTGGCGTAAACCTATGTGCATATCCTCACAGGTTGAATTGCAAATTATCCGATGGAATTGGTTCCCTTACGACTGAACTAGCTAGCATCACAGTGTGCTCTGATTCGGGTCCGTGGAGCGATCGCAATCACCATTTGGACACGTGTTTTTTGAACATCTTGAAAATAATCTTTCACATCGACATTTTTTATTTTTAATTGTTTGCTTGTATGGGCGCTGCAGTTCTTCCTTTTGTTACATGTTACAAGCAGGGGGTTCGCACGTTATGCACTCAAAATACTTGTTGTAATGCGCCCTTAAAACAGCAGTTTAAAACTGATTATTGACTTGAGACCAGGTTTTTGTCAGTCATGTCGCGCAAGAGCATAAAGCGACCTCAATACAGCGGCTCGCCAGCAGATCGCCTGACCACGCCTCATTTTTAGACCAACACACCCATGGGCGCTCAATGTGGCGCAAACGCATTCTCTATTTACAGTGGCGGTTCTAGCTTGAATGGCGCCCTGGGCGAGACTCCCCTCTGGCATTTCTCCCCCCTTTGCCCCACTCATAAGTAAATTAAACTAACCACAACAAAATAAAATAAAATATTAAAAATAATGTAGAAATAAAATGTAAAATTAATATGACAAATAGCACAAATCCTTTATCACACTTCACACAAATGGGAAAACACATTAAAGAAAATCTTATTTTTTCACTATTGCACTTACAACAGCAAACTCAAACTACACAATTGTAAAACTATTTCTAAACATTGGACAGTTTAGACCTTACAAAAGCTGAATGATTAGAGGATTTAAACATGCAATTAATAATAATAATAATAATAATAATAATAAGCCTAGGCGGGACCTAGCTTGAAAGTTAATGCAGCGACTGTCACAGAAACTGCCTCATATTAGCCTATACAGTTGGAAAGGTGAACAAACATATCTAGATGGAATGCAAGTTAAGTGGTTGTAAATAAGGTTAATGTTGTTTGGCCTAACTTTCTAGGTCAAAGCATGGTCATTCAGAGCCACTGTCATGATTGTCAGTGATCGCTGGTGCAGGCTGAGCTCGTCTACGTCTCACTCACACTCGTCCACGTCTCACTCACACTCGTCCCTGTCTGCCAGCCTCCCTGTCATGAGTCCCAAGAACAAGTCAATGAACATCCTACCTTTTCTTGTAAACTGAAAAAATCCATGCCAGCCACCTCATCTGCGATGTTTCCACGATAATCCACAAGTGATAAATGAGCCCCTAAGAACCATACCGGGCCAACCCATGTTGGGGTACTTTTGAGAAAATGGGACTCAAAGTTGCCAGAGTAAACACTGCACCTAGAGTCATCTAGAGTAAACACTGCATTTGGTACAAACTCAAGATTTGTAAAATCATGCACATGCACTTCTTGAGCAGGTTTTAGGTGCCCTTCTGCTGCATTAAATTGAAACCAACCTCCTCCTGAGGAGGAAGCATAATCTTCTGATTCATTTGGGACAAACTTTGGGTCTCTGTCATCTTCCACTTCACCATCATCATCAATCACAATAAGCAACTCCTCATCAGTGAGATACCGAGCTGCCATGTTTACAATGAATTATGGGAAGGTTGTGGGATGGCGTATTATGGCCAAGGCAGTGCAGTGCATATATACAGGGGCAGAGAAGACATTTGCTTGTATTAACAATCCATGTGGGCAGATTGGGTTGGGCTGTTAGGAAATGTAGATCTCAGTTTTCTGCACATGCTGACTACCACAACTCAATTTCGGCAAAAGTGCGGGATGGCCCGGTATGGTTCTTAGGGGCTCAAATATTCCTTAGATACTGCAGGCGAGTAGCCTAGAAATCTAGATGTACCCTAGCGGTAGCAAATAGTTTTACTCAGCCGGTACGTCTAGCCACAAGCCATAGGGCCCCAGTACTACTAAGTGATTGGTTCGACCAAGGTTTGGTCAGACCAATCACAACTCTGTCTGTCGTTGGGCGGGCTTAGCACGATGACAACAACGCTGTGATGGTGCAAAACAACTGAGATGGCTGTGGCAAAGGAACACCGGTCGTTTGAATCGGCTTTGGCATTGACTTTGGAAGAGTCAGACTTGGGCTTTTCTTTGAAAGATGAGCAGAAAAAGGCACTCAAGTCATTCGTTTCAAAGACTGATGTATTTTCTGTTTTGCCGATGGGATACGGCAGAAGTTTAATTTACCAGCTGGCTCCGCTGGTAGCTTAATGAATGGGAGTCATTGAAAACCCACTGGTTGTAATCTCGCCGTTGATCGCCTTGACGGAGGACCGGGTCACAGAGGCGACCAAATTTGGACTCGAGGCCATGCAACTCGTTGTACATAAATTGAAGGAAATTCGAAATGGCCATTGTCAGTTGGTCTTTGGTAGTCCTGAAGCCTGGCTCATGCAGAGGAACAAGTTTACAAGTAATGTGAACTGAATTTACAGCCAGTTGTGTTATACACGGCCCCACTGTGATATTATCATCACAGCAGACTGAAAGTCGGAATGCTCCTCTTTTATCCTCCTCTGCTGTCGCTGTTAAACTTTGTTAAGTAGCTTATATATTAGGACTACGGCGATGGACGCTAGTGTAGATGGATAGTTTGATCAGACCTAATTGCTTTGTGATGTTGAATATATTGCCATATTGATGTAGTCATTAATGATGCCACAGTGGTTATCTTTTAACATTAAAAGGTACTCTGATTTGTATTATTATTATTGTTGTACTCAAATTCTTCACGCAACGGCGACGTCCAGGCATTTTCAACAAAGACGACAAAAACAAAAACGGGGACAGGCTCTCTGATACTACTAAGTGCAATCCGCGCCTCGGATTTCAAAATGGCGGAAGGGATGTAAAATAGGGGAACAGTAACGTCAACTCCTTAAGTTCTATTGGTGGTTGGTGGGAGGGATTGGTGACAGACAGGTCTCATCTCTCTGCTCGTCCATCCAGGGTGGCCCAAATGTCACCAGGGGCGGGCCCTGGGGCGCAAAGGTGTTTTTTGTGTGTGTGTGTGTGGGTGAGTTTTTTTTCTCGCGCCGCTCGTGCCGTCCCCCCAAAAATGCCACCCTAGGCAGCTGCCCACATTGCCCATGCCAAGAACCACCACTGTCTATTTATATAGTGTAGATCCTTAACATTAAAATGGTAACTGCATCGGTCTATAAGTAGCAATAACACTTGCGCTACACCTATGAAAATGGGGCCAAATGACGCGGGCCTATATACTTGGGGAACGAAAAAAAAAAACCATCATTACTGTGAAACCAAAGACTTCCTCCACTGTCTTTGGGGAAACTTCACTCCACCATGGTCTGAAGTCCTGTTCGGAAATCATCACTGAGGTAAATGCGCATGCGTACCACAAGAACGAGCCCTGTCACTATCTGCATGTACAGTTTCCAGTACAGGCTCGCTATTTTCCAATTACAAAAGTGAATCGAACACTTTGCATTCTCCATTAATAAATGGTATCTAGCACTAAACCAAGCCTCGGGCTGAATGAACAACTCTCTTACTTAATTCATACACCCTACAAACAAGCACCTACGCCTGAAACCAATTCAAGTTGTTACTTGAGAAGAAATTCCAGAAAGTGACTTAGCGTTGAGTAGCTGGCGAAGGTTCGTGATCAAAATTGGACACAAAAACCAGAGGAGAGCCGCACAGCCCTTGAAAATACTTTAAATACTCAATGAATGTTCAAATCAATATTATATTTGAAGCACACGCAGTTTATGAAATGTTTTTACTCTACCTTTAAAAAGCTTAGGACATGCATTGAGCAAGTTTATGAATGTAAAAGGGTACAATTAAAAGAATTCCCATCGTCTGCCAAAAAAAAAATGTAGAAAGTAATTTTTAACAAAAATCGCTATTTTTTTGTTACTTGACCCGCCCCCCCTCATTAACAAACATTCTGAGCAACACAGAAAAGTGACTCTGGCAGTCCGCTGTGTGGTCACGTCATTAGTTGTACACGGTGGGCGATTGTGCGTCAAACAACGATGGTATCCGGGTCAGATTCCGATAGTTCCTCAGAATTTAAATTGAATCTGTCAATTTTGATGAAGAAGAGTAGGCTTCTTTTTCATGGAAGATGAGGAAACTCAACATAAAGCTGCTTTCACACCGGACGAGAAAAAAATTTTTTTGCATGACAGATTACATTCAAAGTCAATGCAAAGACCCTAAAACGTTTCGCCTGTATTCGCATCTTTGCATTGACTTTGAATGTAATCTGTTGTGCAAAAAAAAAAAAAGTTTTGCGTCCGGTGTGAAAGCAGCTTAACATGGGATTCAGAACCATACAGATTCCAGCCTGATTACTCGAGCAATGAAGACAGCTAATTGTCAGTGTCTCCACCTGTCCCGAACTGTACAACACTGACCAGCCAAGTAGCGGAATGATTATTATTCCGGTTCTACAATTGTTTCTCTGCACGGCGTGTTGGATAACCAGCCTACTCACTTTTCAACCTTAAGTGAGTTCAATAGACCTGACATTTGGTTACCTTACCTAACAAGACCATCTATATTATAATAGCTGAGTGGCCTCTGTGTGCGTGCGTGCGTGCGTGTCTGGCCAATCTAGATTCCACCGGTGCGTATCTGCAGCAATGGTGCATTGTTCACTGTAATATGAAGATGAAGTTACGTAAAATAGAACCAGTGGATCCCCACGGGCAGAGTGCTAGTATAGAATATATTAGGTTAAGAATAGCGTTAGTGGTGGTTGAACTCACCCCCGATCTAGCCAGTAGTGAAATGATAATGTTCGCGGCTCTATTCATTTCTGTGCACTGTTTCATGAGCTCTCGAAACAATGCGTGTAAGCCATACCCCGCAGCTTGCTATTATTAGCTAGTTAGCGAGCGAACACGCAGTGCGCAGATACATAGGGTCGTGAATGATATCACAACATGTGTAAACCATATCTTGCAGCTAGCTATTATAAGGTTGTAAGCTAGCAAGCGCACAGTGCACAGAAATAAATAGAGTGCCGTTAATAGTATCATTTCCCTACTTAGCTGGCTTGATCACACGAAACAGCGAGTTGGCTGGCTATTGAACAGGCAGTGCAGAGAAACGATTTGGGTTCCGCAAATAATAATAATAATAATAATAATGATATGTAAAAACATGAATACTCGAAATGTTGGCCGCATATCGTAGGTTTCAGTGACCCTGGCTTGCCTGGGCCAGCAAAGTTGGCACCAGTTCATTCGACTTGTTTTGTCCATATTCTCGATATCTCTGCATCGTTCGGCCACAGAAACATTCCATGGCCATATGGATGCATTGCACTGCATCCCCACACTACACGTTGCTTTCCGTTCACTCTCGGTGATTTTTGTTGATCCATTCTTAAAGATATTCCCCGTCCAGACCAGAGTTGTGAACTACGGCTAACCACCTAGAAACAGTCCGTGTACAACTTATAACGTCACGTGGCTGAGCTGGCCCAGCGCAAATGTTCTCAATTGAGGCAAAGGGGGCATTCCCTCAAGTGGATAATTTAGCAGATAAAATGCGTTTTTTTTAAACATTGCGTAAAGTACATGATATTAAAATCATCACTAATTGTTCAAGATAGGTACTATGTAGCATTTTATCACATAGAAAACAAAGCTGAATATCATGTCCTAAGCTCTTTAATCATAATTCACCCTCATGAGGTAATTAGGCTAGCATCAGTTGTAATTATGAAAAAATTAGCATCAATGCTTGGAAAAGCATAACTATCTTTCAAATCTAAATTCCACAAAACACATCGTGCTTAAGGAACAAAACACCTTAGATAATAGCTGTCTTTGTAGTTGAATATGTAGAAAAAGTAATAAATTACCTGAACTCCTCCCGGTTCCATCCAGTTTTCAATGTGGTGCCACGTTACTTTTAGCTGATTAGCGAACATTAGCTTATCTAGCTAATTGTGTTACAAGTGTGTTAAGTTTCACAGCTGACCGCTAGTGGCTGTGACTGAAGGTGAGCAAACACACATGCAGATTCCATAGAGCAAATCTGTGAAATGTTAGGACGTTGGAGATTTTTTGTCAGGGACGTGCTGGGAGTGTCTAGAACACTGTAGTGAGTGCAGAAAAATGAAGATAAAATGTGTTGCATTAAATTGTCCTCATTTGTCGTGAAAAAAAGAGCACACACGCGCGTGCGCGCGCACACACACATACACAGAATTATGACAATCAAGGAAGAAGTTTCTCTTTTTCTCGTTACTTTTCCTTTTTCTTTAATATCATTATAAAATTCCCCATCAATATTCTGTTTTGATTATTTTTGTTTATTTGTTTGTTCATTCATTTTTTGATTGTTTTGCTTGGCTTTGCCCATGTACCTAGTTTTGGTTGATGTTGTTTGCCTATCCTTGTCTTTTTCCTTGAATATAATCTGTAATGTCATGACTTGTCCTGTCCTCTCTTGTTTTATCCTGTCCTGTCCTGTCTTGTCTTGTCAGTGTCTGCATTAGTCCAGCATGTCGAGTATGTCTGTATACTTGTCCGTCTGACTGTCTGTCGACATACTTGTCCGTTTCTCTGTATGTCTGTCTACTTGTCTGTTTTGTCATGTGTCTTGTCACGGCATTAGGGTGGGTAGGCTGTGGTTACGGAGTGGCTCAAATACATGTCTTTGAACTCCATTTCAGTTTGAGATGAAGAGAAGGTATCCTCCTGAAAGGGGAGGTGGTGGTGGGCCAAAAAATAATAAAGTTAGTAAATACGTTTCCAAACCGATAAGCCAGCTAGCTTTCTTGTCAGGTAATCTGTATGAAATAACTGTTTCGGAGTCACAGAAAGAGATAGAAACTTTCAGACAAGATAATTTTATAATCATAACCTAACAAGCAAGGTATGTAGCAAACACTTCGTTTTCAAATGCTCGGCAGCTCGCCAACAATTAGCAGTCAAATACAAACGAATTGGGCACTAGCCGGAAACGCAGAATGAAACCGCATATGGCACAAAAGTAATTTGGCCAAAATCGATAAGCAGTCAGATAAATAGCCAGCTCGTGCTGTTACCCAGAACCAGGAACACGAGCCCTTCAACATACTCCATTGCTACTGTGTTTCTGACACGAGGTTATGTTGTGTTTTGGGCTGCATGAAAGATGACAAGAAGGTACTTTCCACTGTCGATCCCACCTACAATTGAACAGGTAATATGCTGTGTGGAGAATGAGTACATGTTACCAGCGCTGAGTAGAGGGAAGTGAAGTAGATCCAGTACCATGCAGTGGAAAAGCACCATTAGTCGTCTACCTGGTGGCCCTGTGGTGTTCGGCCCCTTCATTGCTGCTTGCAGCTATATTTCTGGCAATGTAATCACAGGATCTTCCAGGACTAAGTCTAGGAAGTGAAAAGCAGTCACAAATGCAAAAAAATTGCACGAAATAAGCCTTTTACTTGTTTTTAAATGTTTAATATCATTTTTAAAGACCAGAAATTTAAACGTGTTCATGAACTTGAGCTAAGCTGTGTATTTGAACAATCAGAATCAATACACTGCATGCATACGTTATGCATGTTCAAGATTGTTAATGTTCTGGTCTGGCAGAACCAAAGTGCTTTTGAACTTTAGCTAATCTGTGTCTATTTTCAATCAGTAACAATGCACTGCACACATACAGCATGCTTATTCAAAATTGTTAAAAAAAAAAAAAAAAGTGGCGTGTTCAGACTTAACTTCAATTAAATGAGGCCTATTCATGAAATTCTTTTCCTGCAAAATTTCCATCAGCCGGTGGGAAGCCTGTCAGCCTTTAATTAACCTGAGCGGAATTAAATTTTGCTGCCAATTAATATATTTAGTTGTTAATTGTAACGCTGGGTAGATGACGATGCCATTTATGATTTTTCAGGAGATACAATGTTTAGACATTGAACAGCAGGAAGGGGAAAACAGCCATATAGCTCTGATCAAACGACCATACCTGGGATTAACCAAGCAATTCATATAATTCATGGCCTATAGATGTAGATGGATATTTACATTATTTAAACAGCCATTGTGTGCCTGACTGCAGAGATAGAGTACCAGCAATGATACAGTTCAATTTGGACTGTGAAACATGCTTAATTTACAAGTGTTCTACAATCCCGCATGAAGTCCCCTCTCAGCTTTAAATTGCGAATATTCTGGGTGAACAAAATATTGAAGTACCCCTCAAAAAAGGCTTTAAATTGGAAGACTCAAAACCTAATTACTGAACAAACCAGTGTCATTCCTATTAATATAAATACTGTTAGCAGTAATCAAAAGCATGATTAGTGTACTAAAAAACAGTCGTAAAATTCCTGGAGCCCAAACTGCTTTTGTGTTATTCTCAGAGACAGCAATTTAATATGGCAATGCGTAAAACACTTATGTTTGATAGTTGCTTATAACCAGTAAATTACAGCTCAAAAATCACAGAGGAACTGAATCAGTTACAAATAAAACAGTATATTATGAGTAAAATAAAGCTGCCCTTGTTTCTGATGACTAACCCCGGTGCTTCCTTTCGTTCCCTGGAGCTGTGTCTTACAGCTAAACTCAAAACGAAGTGCAGCATCCCCCTGAAATCAGAGATACAGTCGAGGTAATATTACAGGCAATGGACACTTTTCCTCTTGGTTGACCTTGAACATGTTCGAGACAAATTGTTCAAGAACTTAACATTTAATTTGTATTCTTTTAGTGTCTTTCTGAAGTTGATTTTTATACTGGTTACATTACACGTTGTTCCATGTTGAATGCGTTTTATCATTTTTCGGACTAAAATACTTTGAACGGTGTATTCACTGACTTATTGTTGGCATTAAGTACAGGGATAGCCAATACAATCATTTTGTATTTGTATATAGGGTGTGCCTCCAGAAAGGTCTGTCGTCACTGTAGGCTCTTCCTTAAGCAAAACTAGATCCCATGCTGGCATGAGGAGATTAAATATTTAAATTAGAAAAAAAAATGATCGCTTTACTTTGAATTGATAGGTCATGCATATTCATAAAATGCTGAATGTTTAATTTGCATGATATGCAATAATAGTGATATAGGCATTTGGTTGAATCAAACAATTTATGTTTTTTCATCAATGCCTATGGTTAGAGTTATGTTAATTGTTTTCTCTTTGTATATTACTCTCAAATCAGAGCTACAGTACTTGCCTGTCACTCACTTCACATTCTGTCTTTGTTTTGTGAACCCATTTTCCCAACCCTACAGAAAACGAATGTGCAATTTAACAGACAATCACAAGCATACATCTCATGTGCTTACATTATGAGACTCAGGGGAAGGGCTTCGGCAGCAGATGCAGGGCAAGTTATTAAGGCATGGTAGCTGCTTAAGCTTGGAGATGCAGAGTAGGGGTTCAATGCTGCAACTGAGGTCCATGATTAAGTAGGTAAAAGATTTAATGAGGCAGGTGGTTTTGTACTCAGTGATATATTCTAAGGGCGAGGCAACAGCTACAGGCAGGTAAAGAAACACTATGATGGCCAGAGTGCTTTGCACTGTTCTTTGGGCTTTCTTTTTCATGGGGCTAATCTTCTCCTTGCCCAGGACTGACTTCCTCAGATTCCTCATGATAGAAATGTTGCAGAAAACCATGATTACGGTGATGGTCAGGATCATTCCAGTGAAGAACATACCTGTGAAATATCCCTTCCATACCCTGATGAAGCCAAAGGCTATAATGAATGGCCAAACCAGCATGGAAATGGCCACTCTAATCTTGTTATCCTTGACACTGGTGAACACAATGGGGTGGACCACGGCCATGTAGCGGTCCAGGCAAATGCAGGTGAGAAAGAGAGGGGAGGCATCTTTGATCCCATATGTGAAGTGCATTAAATATAAATCGATGAGAAAAAATCCGTAGATAAGGTAGTCGAGGGCGATAATCAGGGAGAAGAAGGCATCTAAAATGGCCAGGCTTATGAAGAAGACATCAGAGGTGGAAGAGTCGATCTCCTTTCTGGCCACCAGCCAAAGTACCATGAGATTGGCAGGGGAGCCCATAACAAAGTTGATGGTATAGAAAGTAAATTGAACCGTATAATAATAATCTGGATGATTACATTCTTCATACACACTCAAGAGCTGGAGACTGGATCCTGAAGAGGAGTGGTTCAACGGTAGGATTGAGTTGATGGCAGAGCTGTTCATTTTGGCTTTTATTTGGTTTGATGCCTTGAGAAAAAAAGACTGAAAGTAAATGAAATGGTCAAGCCTAACTGAACAGAGCAATGGTCCTCACCACTTAAACTGACTGCAAGACTAAATAATGTTCTTATATTTATGCTGATTCCTGCATTATTTTACATCATTCTTTTCTCAAGTATTTCTCATCAAAACACATTTACTGCAAAAAATACCGATGGCAACACACTGGCCAATTTGCACAAAATCAAGCTCGCTCTATTGATAAATAAATTAATCATGTGAAGGGAGCTTCGCAGAATTTTGTAGAATTGTGGCAGTGAGGGATAATTTTTTTCTGGGAAGACGGCCTCCATGCTGGAAATACTACCTATAAGCAACCACTCTTTACTCTGAGAAACTGCACAGCTGCTTCCCGAGATTGGAGACAGTGTTCCCAGAAGACTAGGTCTGCCCTTTGGGTTTACTGTATTACAGTCTGCAACAGGCTCTCACTCAAGCACAGCTTAAGAAATGAAAGAGTGGTTCATCAGCTTGAAAGAAAGAATAAGTGACTCACCTGAGAAACTGCAGAGGCTCAGCATTCACTCCTTAAGGTCAGACAGGCCAGTAGGCAACTGTATCCTGATCACCTGTGTCCAGGAGGGTTATGTTTTTATTCAATATAGTTCTAGTTCATGTAAATGTATAAATTTGTGTGGTATGCAAGCAGTGCAGCCTCTAGCCAATCACAAATCCAGTGAGGGAGCAATAGCACAATACCCTGTCACCACAGGATTATATTTGAGGATGAGTGGGTGTGCCAAAAGTTTTGCGTAAATGGGGGCTAGATTTAGGGCGCGGGTTTGATTTGTGACAAATAGCTATGCAGTAAAGCAGAGGAGGGGCTAAAAGGAGGATGAGTACCCCCCTATCCCTGTTCTAACAATATATTATTTGTCAGTGATGCAATCCAAGAAGTGCATCCCAGACAAACAAGTGACGCAATGCAGTCAGCCAGCTGGAGCACAAGTGAGACTGTAACCTGGTGTAAGGTCTTACACATGAAACCACAAGCTTCATCAAAGCAGACTCAAACTATTTCCCTTCATCTCCACCAAGAAGAGGACCTGAATAATCAGATACAGTAAATGTATTTCTGCAGATAATATTAGGTGCATTTATGATGGTTTGACTTTCATTTAAATGTTTGGCAATGAGGAAGTTGGGGTTTACAAGTAATTTTCTTTACTTTCACTGCATAGACTTCACTAAAGCCTGGCATCTGTTCCAGGAAATCTATTGTCCTGTTTGTTTTCATGCTGATCGTTAGAGAGGAGAACACAATCAAAGGTGTGAGATCTCACACAGCAGCTGATGAGCAGAGTCAGGTGTATTGGGGTTGAGTTGATAACTTACAGGATGGTAAATCCCCTTGATCTAAAGCTGACCCCCTATTGGCATCGGCGTAGCACATATTTCCTGTCGGCCCGTTAACCTCTCAGTTGTGAATTTAAGGTAGATTACTGTTATAAAAATACCATTACCATTTCCACATTTTTCACGCGCCATTTCTCAAAAGCCGCTAGTCCGATTTTAATGAAGTTTGGAACATAAATAGTTTCCAGCAGTGTATCCCAACCCTGTTCCTGGAGTACCCCTGCCCTGCATATTTCAGATGTCTCCCTAATTTAACACACCTGATTCAGCTGATCAGCTCATTAGTGGAGTACTTAATGATCTGATCTGGGTGCGTTAAATCAAGGAGACATTTGAAAAATGCAGGGCAGGGGTACTGCAGGAACAGGGTTGGAAAACACTGGTTTACAGCATGATGATTGTCCTGAACCTAAAAAATATGGCCCTTTTGGTATTCTTTTAATTTCAGGGGGTGCTGAATATATAATGAGGTAGATAATTTTCAAGTCAAGAGCAAAATTTATTTATTTATTTATTTATTTATTTATTTAGATTTATTTAAGCAGGGGGCCTGACTGAGACCATGTCTCCTTTTCAGCAGGGCCTGCAATACAGACAATTAAAATAACAGTTTTCAAGGACATTTGTACAAAAAAAAAAAAAAAAAAAACACTGCCATTATTAAAGGGAAAACATTAACTAAAACAACAACAATTCTCTTGACAAAATAATTTGATCAGAGTTTTAAAATGTCCAAAAGGAACCAGTTCTTTCAATTTCAGTTCAGCTTGCAACTGGTTCCAGGTATGTGGGACATTATAATAAAAAGCTGTCTTACCAAGCTCTGTTCTTACACGAGGAACATTGAGACACAAAAAGTCCTGTGACCGTGTCCCATGGCAACCCACTCGCTGCATAAGTAGACTAGCTAGACAAGGAGGGATTTTCATTAAAACACATTTATAAACAAATAAAAACCAGTGGTAGTCACGTCTAGCTTTCAATGACCCCCCACCCTACTGACTTGTATAAAAACACAATGGTGAGTGCGGAAATCAAGACCAGTGATAAATCGAATAGCGGAATGATAAACACAATCTAAAGGTTTTAAAACAGAAGTAGATGCATTTCTATAAATCACATCACCATAATCAAGCAGTGCACAATCTTCTTTTTATTTTCGAAATTGAAACAAGCCCTATTCCTGTATAAAAAGCCAATTTTACTCCTTATCTTTTTTGTTAAATTTTCAATATGCATGTAAAAAGTCAGCTTGTCGTCCAGCCAAATGCCCAATTATTTATAATGGGGGACATGCTCAATTTGGCTACCCTGCAAAAACCCTTTGCATTTTGTTGAAGAATCCAACTTTAAGAGGTTTAGCCCATAAATGCTGGATCAGGCAACCAGTGTGCAAAATAAGAAGTTGATATATCTATTACTAATTGAGGTATGGTGTTTTGAAATTGTCATGATATGCCCCCTTTGCAGCGGCCATCTTGGACACCTAATTTGCATAATTTATGCAAATCACCTCCATCCCTGCTAATTTGAATGTTTGCTTCTCATATCAATAAAGCAATTTGATGTGAGTGATGAAATAAATATTTTCATGCTTAAGGGTCATTCCATGTCAACTCAGCCACCCATGTACATGACACCTCTCAGATTTTACTCAAACTTTGTCCAAAAATACTTTATGGTTCCAAACAAAAGAATCCCAAGTTTCATGTCAGTATCTCTGACGGTTTTTGTGTGAAAATTGCTTGAAATTTGGGTGAAACGCCCCCTTTTGACTTATGTGAATTGGTCATTTCATTTTGTAGCATTTTGGAAGGACCATACTTCTTACGTAATAGAGACAGGAAGCTGAAAATTCATGTGCTGGTGCATTCTGGCCCATATATCAGGATTCTGCAGCCAGAATCACCATGAGAGATCAATGGGGTGAGAGGAGGGCCCCCAAAATCCAATTTTTTTTTAAGGCGGCGAGTGATTTTTGTCTTTTTGGGGGTCCCTAGGATTCAGTTCAATGAATGTTACTGTTCGAAATGTGTTTCTCCCTCCTATTGGGGAACTTTCCCACCACCAAACTAAGTTTTGGGCTAATAGTACCATTGTTGGGGGACTTGTGGGGGTCAGAAAACCACTTTGGACAAAAATGATCCTCTCAGACCCTGGACTTCAGACACCCAGATGCCCTGTGGGCACTGGATGATGGTAATGGCATTTATACTCGACAAATATACATATTTAAACATTCATTTAATGAAATAAAAACTTTGATTATCAACCTCCTTCTATATGAACATATTTTATGAAAAAAGGCATTCTGAGACCCTTATTCAGCATTTTGAAGTCCAGAAACTAGGTCAAACAGGATTACATAGAAAGAGTGGACTAAACTCTCTAAAATCTGTAATAATTACATGAATGCATGCGTTCATCAAAGAAAACCTGAGGTAAGCATCCAAAATGATGCAAAAACGAACTTTAACCCCTTGTACACCATAACACGACCATGACCTAATGTAGTGGGAAACCAGGTTACAACATACTGCCAACAATTGTTCAAGATGTGGTTTCAGCACATAAGCAAAATAATTTATTGGGACACGTGGTAGTATTCTATTGTTACCCGAAAAAAAGAATACTATTGACAGTATTCAGGATCCTTCAGGTCTTTTGTCCTACAAATTGAGGAAGCAGCAACATTATTTTTTAATGGTCATATTCCGCAACTTTGTACTGGCGCGCACCACGTCCATGAATTTCAGCTGCTTCTATACAGTGGATAATATGCTGGAATGGCATCCAGCATAGAACCTGTTCCTGGTCAGATGACCAAGAGGGGATATTATAGGCACCTTTCATGAATTTCACATAGACGTCACCATGTTGCTTCTTCCTCACGTGTCTTGCATCTCTTGGAATCCTTGCAAATTTATTCTGATTGGGTTCCAGCATATTTACACTACCCTTGCTTAAGACATACAGTACTTGGGCCCTTATTTTAACCCTTAGCTATATCTCATTTGGTAGGAATCAAAAACAACATAATTTATTGGGACACTTGGTAGTATAGCATGGGATGCCTGATCTTGCATGGAGTGATCAACCTTGACCATGTTGACAGTATGTTGTAACCTGGTTTCTCACTACATTAGGTCATGGTCGTGTCATGATGTACTAGGGGTTAAAGTCCCTTTTTGCATCATTTTGGATACTTACCTCAGGTGTTCATTGATGAACACCTGTGTTAATGTTATTATAACTGATTTTAGACAGTTTGGTCAACTCTTTCTACGTAATCCTGTTTCTGGACATAGAAATTTCTGCCGAATAAGGGTCTGAGAATGCCTTTCTTCGTAAAATGAATTCATATAGAAGGAGGTTCATAATCAAAGTTTTTATTTCAGCAAATGAATGTTTAAATATGTATATTTGTCTGGTTAAAATGCCATTATCATCATCCAGTGCCCACAGGGTCATCTGGGTGTCTGAAGTCCAGGGTCTGAGAGGATCATTTTGGTCTGAAGTGGTTTTCTGACCCCCACAAGTCCCCACCAATGGTACTATTATCCTAAAACTTAGTTTGGTGGTAGGAAAGTTCCCAAATAGCAGGGATAAATACATTTCGAACACTAACATTCACTGAACTGAATCCTCGGGACCCCCAAAAAGATAAAAATCACTTGCCGCCTTAACAAAATCTTGATTTTGGGGGCCCTCCTCTCACCTCTCTGATCTCTCATGGTGATTCTGGCTGCAGAATCCTGATGCATGGGCCAGAATGCACCAGTACATGAAATTTCAGCTTCCTGTCTCTATTATGTGAAAAGTTATGGTCCTTCCAAAATGCTACAAAAAGAAATGACTAATTCACATAAGTCAGAGGGGCGTATACCCAAATGTCAAGAAATTTTCACACAAAAACCATCAGAGATACTGACATGAAACTTGGGATTCTTTTGTTTGGTACCATAAAGTATTTTTGGACAACGTTTGAGTAAAATCTGAGAGGTGTCATGTAAGAGGCACCTCAATATTGGCTGTTTTGACATGGAATGACCCTTAAGTATTCTAAAAAGAGGAAAGGGGAGAGTCGCAGTTAAGGTCCATGTGTACTATACCTGTGAAAAAGCATTACATTACAGCGGTAACATGGTGTTTAGGAACTCCAGGAGAAAACCTCTGTTATCACACTTTACTATAAGGGGACAGATCATTTGCTTTAGTAATTCTGAACTAATGAATGACCTGATGATATTGTGCATTAATTACTGCTGGATGTATCATGAATTCATGTTTCTCAACATTTCATGATACAGTCTTCGTGACTTGTGTGATTCATTCACACATTAAGAGAAACAAAACCCCCAAACTACTTTTTTTAAAGCTTATTCCCACGTCCCATGATCCCTTGCGCGAATAATGGGAGCGACTTCCGCTGCATTCTGTCACTGAACAGTTTACTTTGGCAATGGCTAACGCTAATCCTCTTTTTTGAAGCGATTGGAAAATAATATGTGAGGGAACATCACCTTTTACCCCTCAGACGGGATAATGTTACGGTAACGCTTCCTTCTACTATCGATCAATGGGAGGACAACCAGAAGCAGTGGCCACAGATAACGTACAGTAGCGTATTTGGCTACATTAGCGACACCGTTGCCACAGACTGCAAGCTATGAACAATTTAAAAAATTTAAACAAGGTGAAACGTAAACTTTTTGTGTTTAAAAACATATTTTTTAAACTTCTTGTCATCTTCAGAAATCATTTGTTGCTTTCAAACACCAACTCTTCTCATTGTTTACCTCTTAATTTATTTTTAATATACCTCATGAAGAAATGTCAAATAATAAATTAATCCAGTACTTTCTCCGAACATCTCCTGTTCCAGCAATTTTTTCAGCAGTGCAAACTAATTTATATTAACATTGCACTTGATCAAAATGATTTCAGCGTTCAGAAGAGCGGGGAAGCGCAGTTGCACACTGGTTGCCACGAAGCGATAATTAAACAAGGTGAACTCCGATTTACGCGATGCGTAAAATACAGTGGGAGCAATAATTATTTGATCCTTTGCTGATTTTGCAGTTTTGCCCACTTGCAAAGAATGGAACCATGAAGAATTTTTTAATCATAGGTACATTCTAACATTGAGAGACAGAATATCACAAAAAAAATCCAGAACAACATCGTACAAATTTTATGTATTTATCATATTTTCACATGAAATAAGTATTTCATCCATAGAACAATAGAACTTAATAATTGGTGGTGAAACCTTTGTTGGCGAGCACAGAGGTCAGAAGTTTGTTGTTTTTCATCAGGTTTGCACGGATCTTGGGAGGGATTTTGGTCCACTCCTCTTTGCAGATCCTTTCCAAATCCTTAAGGTTCCGAGGCTGTCGCTTGGCACCTCGAAGCCTCAGCTCCCTCCACAGATTTGATGGGATTTAGGTCTGGAGACTGGCTAGGCCACTCCAGGACCTTAATATGCTTCTTTTTGAGCCACTCCTTTGTTTCCTTGGCCGTAGGTTTTGGGTCATTGTCATGTTGGAAGACCCATCCACAACCCATTTTCAGTGCTCTCACTGAGGGAAGGAGGTTGTCGCCCAAAATTTCTTGGTACAAGGCCCCATTCATCCTCTCCTTGATACAGTGAAGTCTTCCTGTCCCTTAGCTGAGAAACACCCCCAAAGCATAAGGTTTCCACCTCCATGCTTCAGTGGGGATGCTGTTCTTGGGGCTGTACTCAGCATTTCTCTTCCTTCAAACACTGCGAGGGAGTTGATGCCAAATAGCTCTATTTTGGTCTCATCTGACCGCATCACCTCCCAAGCCTCCTTTGGATCATCCAGGTGTTCTTTGGCAAACTTCAGATGGGCCTGTACGTGTGCCTTCTTCAGCAGAGGAACCTTGTATGCGCGGCAGGATTTTAATCCTTCACAGTGTAGCGTGCTACCGATGGTTCTCTTCGTGACTGTGGTCCCAACTGCCTTCAGATCATTAGCAAGCTCCTCCTGTGTAGTACTGGGCTGATCCCTGACCTTTCTCATGATCATTGATATCCCACGAGGCGAGATCTTGTGTGGAGCCCCAGACCAAGGGAGATTGGCGGTGACTTTCTGTTTCTTCCATTTTCTAAATAATTGCCGCAACAGTTGTTAACTTCTCACCAAGCTGCTTGCTTATTTTCTTGTAGCCCATCCCAGCCTTGTGCAGGTGTACAATTTTGTCTCTGATGTCCTTAGACAGCTCCTTTGTCTTGCTCATGGTGGAAATGTTGAAATCTGATTGATTTTGTGGACAGGTGTCTTTTATACAGCTACATAGCGATGTAACGAGTTGACACAGGTGTTTTGGGTAATGAGGTGAGATTCGGAGTGCCTCTTAATGGAAAAGTAACTGCTCTGTGGGAGCCAGAATTATTGCTGGTTGGTAGGGGATCAAATACTTATTTCATGCAAAAATACGATAATAAATATATATAATTTGTACGATGTTGTTATTCTGGATTTTTTTGTGATATTCTATCTCTCAATGATTTAAATTCTACACAGTTCCATTGTTATGGTTCTGCCTCATGTGTGTTGTCTTTGTGCTTATTTATGGTAATGCTTTACTTTCGTTTTATTTTTCAGCTTTCATTCCCGCCGTCTGATGTTCGATTCTCTCTTTGCCCATACTCCAGTGATGTCGTGTGACAGCCTTCAGCATGCCTGAGTCTCGTAGTCTAATCACGTCTCCTCATTCGGAATCGGCTGCGGTATTTCATTCATTACTTCCACCTGTGCTTGATTCTGGGTCTCACTAAATGCGTTCTCTGATAGGTTAATTACTAACCCGTACTAACCAGCACTTATTTGAGGGTGATTGTAAATATTTTTTCACGTAGTATTAACCTTTATTAACTCATTAGCGAGTGCGAGTGTTTCTAGCTTTTGTAATTCCTGCCTAAGCTTTCCCTGATTAACTGCGTTTGAAGCTGTGCTTTCCTTTGCTTCTCTCGTGGTGCTTTTTACTCGTCACGTTTAGATTACCTCAATCTAAACTGTCAGGCTTGATTGATTGTCTTAGAGTCTCGTCTCGAGTCATTATTGTTAACCCGGTTCTCGTGTAATTGTTTTATAAATCCCATGTGTTTCTGTTCCATTCGAGATTGCATTCCGAGTCCCCGCCTCCTCTTGTGGCTATATCTGTGGCAAAGTGAGAAGCGACATCAGACGGAACTTTGTATTGGCTTTCCTCTGCATTGTGAAATCTCAGCTCCTGTGCCTTCCCAAGTATTTCCTTTGTATGATTCCCGAGCCTTGTGTTTTGCTGCGCCCACGTCTTGTCTGCCCTGTGTCTAAGTCTCCCAGTGTGTTCGTCAGTTTAGTTAGGTCCAGTTTTTGTTTTTCTAGTTTATCCACTCTTGGAGTGAGTATTTCTGTTTTCCCCTACCTTGGGCAGTGTACCTTAGTTTTTCCCATTTGTTCAGTGCATGTGCACGGTGTTTTGTTTCTGGCCTGTGTGCCCATTTTCTTCTTGAGTGTTTGGTGTTCAATAAACAGTTCTGGATGCTGCATCTGGTGTTCCCCTGACCTCTGCTTAACATCCATTCTTTGTAAGCGGGCAAACCTGCAAAATCAGCAAAGGATCAACTAATTATTGCTCCCACTGTATGTACCTGCCAAACAAGGTGGATGACCTTTGACCCCCCCACCTGTGGGGGGGTGTATGTGTCTGGCTGTTGGGTGTCATACCACTCAGGGGAAAAAAGAGATTTTGAGTGAGTAGTGTGTTGCTATTTTGCCCTGGTCATTAAAGAGCAAAAAGAAATTTGACATCAATTCATGTGAAAATGTTAGATTTTGTGAGTATTTCAACCCAGATGTTTGAGCAGGGCCGGCGCGAGACATGAAAATTCGGGGGCAAATATCCATCCCTTTATTGACAACAGTTCTTTCTGGCTAATTCTAGATGGTTTTCCTTTAACACCTTTTCCAATTTAAGAATAATCAAGTGGCAATTGAAGACACGAATTCTCTCCCCCATGCAATCTAACTGCGACAAAACAATGGGCTACATTCAGTACAGAAAAATAATTTAATTATAATTGGGTCTATCACTTAGCGACGGCATTTCAGAACTCTTCAACGAATGAAGGTAATTTTGGTGACAACTACGTGGTTTCGTCCATACACATTTTCCAATCGGACAGCTGTCTATTTTTTATAGCAAGTTGCATGACCGTGCTGCAAAAACAGGTGTATGTACTTGTTGCCGAAATTACCTTCATTTGCAAGAGAGTTCTGAAATGCCACTCTCACTGGGAAAAAAATTACCATTGCAAAGTGCATAGACCTATTTATAATTGAATTATTTTTCTGCACTGAATGTAGCCCATTATTTTGTTGCTGTTAGTTTGCATGGGGGAGAGAAGTCGTGTCTTCAATTGTCACTTGATAATTCTTAAATTTGAAAACATGTTAATAGAGGAAAACCATTGAGAAATATAGCTGCAGGCAGCAATGGGGGGGCCTAGCACCGTAGCAGGCCAGCCCAGGTAACCACGGTCACATGGCTGAACTGTCAGATACATCACTGTTAGCACACTTGAGAAATTTAAGATTAAATCACCACTAATCGAGAGAGTTATGTGCTTGTTTCCTGTTTTACAGATTCACTGTCAAATTTGATTGGTTTTGGGGATTAATGACCACCAACTTTATAAACCAACATGAAGCTGAGGTCCTGAGTTCAACTAATCAGTTTGGTTCTGTTATTTGAAAGCATTGCAAAGATAAATCCTAATTTCTCATAATGCCATCTTGCAAAGGTCAACGGTTACTAAATTTATTTTGCCTGCTGTCGTAGGTATCATGACTCAATATCCCAACTTTTGTGTTGATACATCAAAGCAGAGATGCTGAGATATGGGCTTATTTCATGTTTGGCAACTTGGCCACTGATTTCGATTGGCTTTGACAATCCTGCCCAAGCATTAATTACCACCAATTGTATTTGGCGATATCCTGTTGGGGTCCTGAGACCATTTGTTAAGTTTGGTTTGGTTAAGTGAAAGCGTTGCCAAGATATGACCTCACTTCCTGTGACCTGAATGTCCGCCAGAGGTGAAAAGTCACCATATTAAGTAAATTAATTTGTTTGAAAATATATACCAGGGACCTGTCTCACGAAGCTAGATTTCGGTTTAGTCAGGTAACTTCTGGATTAACCCTGGGTTTTCCGTATCACAAAGCTGGTTCACTTCTTAGCGGGGTACGTTGCCGCAGTAACTTATGCTGACACCTAACCTGCTCCGGAGCAGGTTAAGTTCAGGATAAGATCTCAGCGGGAATATAAAACCACCTACTAGCCAATCATTGTCTTGGAAAAATGGCCTGCCCATTTCTTGAGAATCCCGTGGAGGAAGCCGCACGGTTAGTGAGAGGAGTGCTCCAGAGAGAGCGCATGTTCCGTGACCAGCAGGACCCGTTCGATTTCCCCAAGGAGGTCCTGTACGAGCGGTACCGATTTTCTGAGTGGCCTACACGAGAAGTGGCAATAGATTTTTTTTGCTCTAATGTATGATCAGCAGCAACAGATTGCTTGTAAATGTATATGACAGTTTGAATTTACTGTTACCTCTATCAAGGACGGCATTTGTGTTGGTGGAGGTAGCAGCGTTTAAGCGAGGGTCTCACTATCAACTGTGCAAAAAAATACATGTTACTTAAGCTACTTTCACAATAAAAGGATAATTGTGTTTTAAAAGCAGCCCAGTGTTTTAACATTTGGCGCACTGAAACATACCATGTCCATATGCCGTGCTTTGTGAGCTGCTACCTCCACCAGGGTCTGATGAGACTCCCCCCTCCACACCCTCCGTTATGGGGCGACCCTGATAAGATAAGGCCAACTCCTCTGCAGGAGTGTACGGTTGTGTAGGAGGATTCCCTCCCATCTTTTTTTGTCACATTTTTTCCTGTGAGCTGCACACAATGTCAAATCAGTTCCATTGTGATCATTCTACAACAAAGAGACAGCGTAAAAGGTAAAGCTTCGTGCATGTTGTAGTGTAGACTGTTGTAGACTATGAATGTATATTGTTCACATCGTATGTAGCCTGGAAGATATATAATAAACTTACTGACCGCTTTGAACTATGTTCTTGTATTTATTTTTTTACTTCCTCCCAAGTCCTTTTGGCTCTGCTGGGGTTGCAACTGAAATGATGAGGTTAAATTGTCAAAAAGAATAAAAGAAAATCGAAACAGGCACATACATTTGAGAGAGACACAGTGGTGATTTAATATTACAATCCCAGTAACTTAAGCATTGACAGAGTTGGCGATTTTTTGCCAAGATTCCTTGCAGCCTCTGGCAGCTGCAACAAGTATTGCTTTATGCCTGAATGATGTCTTTATATTCTTCATTCATCCTTAGAATTATTGTTTACTCCTCCGTCGAGAAATAAGTTGCTGTCTGCGGCTTCTCCATGGTGCGCAATTGGTCAAATGGAGTTAACACCGCCCCTTTTATGAGCACGAGCACAGATCTAGATTGGAAACTCCTGGGTTCACTTAACGAGTTGATAACCGGCTTCATGAGATCGATAATCAAGACTGCGGATGTCTGGTTAAGTGCAGCTGGGTAACTGAGAGAAACCCCGGGTATGTTAATCCAGCTTCGTGAGACAGGCCCCAGGTCTTGTGTTGATACACCAAAGCAGTGTTGAGATATGGGCCTACTTTCGGTTTGGCAGTTTCGTCATCCATATGAGTATGGTTTGGTTGTTTGGAGGCATTGTTAAGATACTGCCTCACTTCCTGTAATGCCAACGTCTGCCAAAGGTCAAAAGTTGGCAAATTTATTTTTGCCTGCTCAAGGAGGTGTCATGAGTCAATATTCCAAGTTTCATGTCGACACCTCAAAGCATTGCTGAAATATGGGCTTACTTCCTTTTAGGTGGCTTCACTGCCAATTTCGATTGGCTTTGACAACCCTGTCCAAGGATCAGTGATCAAAAAAATTATTTTGCAACATCAGGATGATGTCCTAAGTGAATTTGATGAGTTTGGTGTGGTTATTTGAAAGCATTGCTAAGATATGAATTCACTTCCTGTGACTTGAATATTTGCCAGGGGTCAAAGGTCACCAAATTAAATAAGTCTTCTCCAGACTGTGTCATATGTCCATATACCAAGTTTCGTGTTGATACCCTAAAGCATTGCTGAGATATGAGCCTACTTCCTGTTTGGCGGCTTCGCTGTCACTTTCGATTGGCTGTTATGACCAAACGTTTTGGGGTTGAGATACCGAACTCAATAGACTTCTCAGGCTTGGTCTGTAGATCATGTTTGCCAAAGTTCGTAATGATCGGACAAACTCTGTAATTTCTGTAAATTGAAGCGCATTTTTGACAAAATTCAAAATAGCCGCCAAATTCTGATGCTTATATACAGTCTTCTAGGATTGGTCTAAGGATGTCCAGCAGCATCAGCAGACACTGGAATTATGGCTTTTGTGCCTGTGTGTTTGATGTTTGTGAGGCTTTCTCTCGCGAGTGTGTAAGTGACTCTCTACCCAACAAAGGGAATGACGCGGGCCTGTTCACTAGAGGAGTCATTGATTTTCCGCTTTAATTACTCCAAGCACAAAAGGACCAAAAAAAAGATTTTTCAATTACCATAAACAAAGCTTGGATTATGCCCAGGTTCTTCAATGATGTTCACAAGTTCATCTAAAACCTAAAATTTGTCGGCCTAAAGCGTATAAAAATCCTGCTAGCTTAAGGTCCATGCAGCACTGTTTGACGCTGTAATAATCCTAATCATGTTATAAGCAGATCGTTTCAGTGGGCTGAGTTTTGATGCTTTAATAAATCCAGAAAGCGTTCCAAGGGCTGTTTTTGATGTCTTGATTCCAGTGAAATAATGGATATGAATGCAATTTTCACTCCTAAACATAGCCGTTTGTAAGACGGGAATTCCAGCTGGGACGGTGCCTGTGGAAGACTGGGTGGGGGTTTATGACGGCCCAGGACAATCAGCAGAACTCTGGCGACGTGAGGGGGCTAACTATCACAGTTCCCCTCCCATGAACCTCATCCCCGGCCCTGGCCATGTGTTCATGAAACTGGACCTTAAACTCATCTGTTTACATTTTCTGACACTATAGTAATGGCAAACCCTTCTCATATATTCCACGTACCACTATGCAATACTTATGGGCTCATAACCAAAATTATCTTATACCATAATCCAGCTTAAGAGCTTTTCATAACAACTGCATCATATTAGTACATATTCATATCATGTTTGGTCTTGTTATTCTCAGGGGAATCCAAGGAGTTGAATGGAGTATGTTTCATTCCCATTGAAATTATGGTTCATCCCCTTTTGGAAACTACTGAAAATTGGTCAGAATCCTCTCGGGTAATCACCCTATTCTTCTCTCTCTGCTAAATTGTTTTATTACATCCTCCAAATGGTAGAGACCCAAAAACCAGATTCGACTCCCCTTCCAGGTCGTTTATGGCCATGCCGCCTGGATCAAAGATGTGATTTGGCTTAAAGCAAGGACAGACAATCAATTCGGGGAAGATTGTATCCGATCTCTCCCCACGTACGTTAGTGCTTGAGTAGCCATTTTAATTATGGAAGATCGTAATTCGAACTTCCTGCACGCTTGCTTTGTGTGTAGCCTTTTCGCCAGGTATGACTTCACTCTCATTTTCTAAATTGTTTGTAACTTGTAATTGGTTTAACTTTGATTTGTTTGATTTAAGCTATTGCCTACCTGGGGAATAAATTATGGCTATTCCTTGAAACTTGTGTGGTCTCAGTGACTCTTAACACTTGTACATTCTTTCTAGCCACGTTGCGGCGGATACCTAGGGGTTTAATCCCAACTGAGGAATGACTGGCCAGCGGCCTGGTATGGGAATTGGTTTTATTAAGTTAAAGAGACAATCATGATCTACTTTCATAAAGGGTTTATGTATTGCCGGTTCTGGGATTTTAACCTTAAGGAAACCCATGGACGAAAAGTTGGTTTTCTGTTAAAATTCCCTGAAGGAACCCATGGGCGTGCATAGATCTGGGTTCGCAGTATTCATGCCAAAACATGCTGTTGCGGTGATGGTTGACTTCCAACCTCTGATCTAACCAGCGAACCAAGGATCCGGCAATGATGCTCATACCCGGGAGCATCAATTGAGTGACGGCGGTTGTCTCCTAAGAGTTCGAGGTATAATCAACCCAAGGTCCACGCATGTTTTCCCTAAAATATAAATTCTAATTCTAAATGGACTCAGATTTAAAACGAGAGTAAATACAATAATTGTTACGATTCTTTTGCAGTGATCACTCATATGTTTGATGTCCCGCCTCTTTCGGGTGTAATATTCTAATACTCACATTGGATAATTCACCGCATGGCGGCAGATTAGATATATCCGTGATTACAGCATGGCCCCGTTTGCGAACGGAGAAAGTTCATTAATATTATTTTAATTTTGCCTCACAACAGCCTGAGTGCACGCTTGAACCTTCGCTCGGTTTAGCTTTTCCTGACGCAATCCGAAGTGTTTCTGCATTGTGCTGGCTGGTGTATAAACCTCCACATCCAACGGGATCCTGGTTTCTTACGTCATCTGGTCGACTCCACCAGTCGTCATCTGCCTACGGCTGCTGCGGTGAGTATAGCGGTGTTTCTACTTTGTAGGATTCAGGGAAAGTTAGAATTCATTGCGTATGGACCATTGCTAGGGGATCGACATATCCCCAAACAGGCCTGGGACCGTAGAAACTGGGCACAAATTTCCATCCTCTCTTTTTCGGGATTAGAGAATGAAGTGCAAGCTATAGGAATGTTTGCATAAGCCTACGTTGTGTGTGGGGTTCGCTGTTAAAACAATGCACTGCTATCTTGGGCTTGTGAACTGTGTTTTGTGTTATCTCTTTAGACTGCTCTGTCTTCAGATTAATCCGTACCATTCGATATTTTCATGCTTTTGCGTAGAAGGTTTAATGGCAAGTTGGAGATGATTAGGTTTCTGTGTGCAGTCGGGGTTTTTTGGCATTTTTAAGTGGATGAAAATATCTGTTGTTGCTTGGCACATTGGGCTGTGCTCTTCTTAGACTGTGCGGGTTGGGGAGCCTGTATCCTGTGGCAGTGCGATGGCGGGGATAAAGCTTCCCACTGAAAATGTTGAATACTCTTGGCCTGTGCTTGAAACCGGAAAAGACTGTGTATATTGCGTTCGAAGGTTTGCGTATGTGTACCGAAAGTAATCGCCAATTGTATGTATTTGATGGCTTTGGTGCAAGGTCCTGCTGTAACTGCGCGGACAATCTTGCCCAAATACTGGAAGAAATGGGGCACTGGTGAAATGCCAGTGTGATTTGAAGGAGTCTTGCATGTAGGGGAGTGAGGAGATAGCTTCGAAAGTATCAGTGGATTGGATTTACGTGTTTATTGTTGGAACAATCGCACATGGGTTGCAAGCAGGTTCATTGGTGCTCTGACTCACATCATTGGTTCCGTTCGAGTTGGCAAATATTTCCAGCCTCTTGTCTTGTTAAACTTCGTGTAAAGGTACACTGTAAATAGTACTACAATGGAGTAGCTGGTTGGAAATGCTTTTATAGATTGGTTTGGTTTAAAAAAAAACAACTTTGTCGATATGATTTGTTTTTTTCCATTTGGTCCAAATAAGCTGATTAATTCAACGTACGAAAATTAAGTTGTGTTCATTTGCGCATGCGTATCTGCGCACCTTACTGAGGTACGTCACATGCCCGCCTAACTTGAGCAGCGCGGCAGAAGAGGAGTTGGAGGCTCCTGTAGTCCGAACTGGCTGGAAGACGGTAGCTTCAGATCCACTACATTCCGAGTCAGGAACTCGACAGCCTTTCTTAAGCTTGTTAGTATATTGAGAATATCAATTTAATCGTTACTGAACAGTGTGTCAGCTCTCAGCTAACTTAGTTGATAGAGTTGACTGCTTAGCTAGCTAACACTAGCTATTACCTATTATGAGAGTCTTTTTAATTTGTTTCAGGGTTTCCCATTAATGTATTAAAACGTTTTGAGCCGCCACAGTTTAATTTGTCCTTCCACAGTTTGACGGTCGGTTTCCCCAGTATAACCGACAAATGAGACTCCGACACACGCGCCACAAGCAGGCACACACACTCCTGTGTACAACCGACACGTTTACGACCTGTTTCTCTCACACACAACCTTCTCCGCTGTACTGCTAGTTACGCCATGGAGTCCCAGCATTAACATTTTACTGTAGCCGAGGTAGGTACTCGACTGTAAACCAAAAGTAGTCTTTTTTTTTCGGTCTCTCATGCACAAATAGGTTTTGAAATGTTGCATTGTGATTGACCGTGTTAAAATCGTGTTAAAATTTAGCTAGTAGCAGGTAATTTGACAGTGACATTTACATGCACACAATAAACCTGATTGTCGTGAGCAACAGAGGTTAAAGGGATAGTTCACTTTTTTGAAGTGGGGTTGTATGAGCTACAAATTGCCACTACTTACATTAGATGCAGTAGAAAGCTCTCTGATCTCCTCCAGGTAGCCGCACCAGGGCGTAGTGCCGGGTGGAAATTTATGCGATACACTGTTGTGAACGGAAACACAGAAACAGCGTATTTTCACGGCCTAAAAGAGGTCCTACCTGAAAATAATACAACATTTCAATTGTACGCCATATTTTAAAAAAATTACAGCACTTCAGCTGCTCGGAAAAAAACACAGTTGCTCTTGAACTAACCAACTGACGTATCACTGCGCGCTGTAGCGATCAGCTGTTTGGGTCACAGTAAAGCTGCTTGCACAAACGCATGTATTCACGTCTTCGCATTGACTTTGAATGTAATCTGTGTGCAAAAAACTCATTTCGCGTCCAGCGTGCAAGCGGCTTAACTGCGGTTGCGAGGTCGGACGGCCGTTTAACTTGTGCAAATATTTCGAAAATGGTCCGTGTGTGTCGCTTTCTTGGACGTGAAAGCAAAGCTGTATCCTGGTGCACTTACAGCTTCCACCGCATTCCTCTGCGGAACATTGGACTTGTAGCTGTGGCTAGTTGCCTCAACACGGATATTGACACGCCACCCGTATCCCTAAAAGAACTCCGAGTTTGCAGTATTCATTTTTCCAAAGAGGATTTCGTTTGGCTTACATTCAGGGAAATCTCAACGGTGCACGCTGAAGAGCACTGCTGTACCCAAGCATCTTGTAAAAGAGTGAAACACCTGTGAAAAAGTCTAATGTAACATTGCAGCACAAATTGATATCGCATAGGGTCTACGCAGCCACATACTGAGTATCTGCTGTGCTGGTTATTGTAGGGATTTTTTTTTTTTTTTTTTTTTTTTTTTAGACGTGAATCTATGCCATTGAAAAACCGGCTCTGCCGCAAACCGCTGGGAGTCTGACCCAAACAGCTGATTGCTACTACGTGCAGTGAACTACAATGCACCTCGCGCAGGGATATGTCAGTTGGTTAGTTCAAGAGCAACTGTGCTTTTTTCCGAGCAGCTAAAGTGCTGTAATTTTTTTAAATATAGCATACAATTGAAATGGTGTATTATTTTCAGGTAGGACCTCTCTTAGGCCGCGAAAATACGCTGTTTCTGTGTTTCCGTTCACAACAGTGTATCGCATAAATTTCCACCCAGCACTATGCCCTGGTGCGGCTACCTGGAGGAGATCAGAGAGCTTTCTACTGCATCTAATGTAAGTAGTGGCAATTTGTAGCTCATACAACCCCACTTCAAAAAAAGTGAACTATCCCTTTAAGGCAGGAAATTTGATGACTCAAAAACGCCAGTTAACATGGGCTAGATTAAACTTGTTTCCGCCCACGCCTGACGGCCACTGCCTGTTTGCTGCTGCTGACGGCGGTGTTGCAGAGATACAGCACAGTTGTAGCATGTGCTGTTACTGTCAGTGACCTTGCAAGCCATGTTGCAACCTTTCATGTATTAAACTGTCAGATTCACATCCCCCAAGAAACGCACGTGCAGTCTTCAACATCTGTCTTCACCCTCCTGCCTCCTGCCCGGTATTACATGGCAGAGTCTGACCATGGTAGGTATTGTACTTTAGGCAGGCGTTTAGGCAGAGACACCTGTTTGTGGCTGGCTGCACTTTCAACAAGCTAAACAGCTGAACTATGGCAAGTTTCTGACTTGCTTCCATTAAACACGTTGATAACTGTACTTCATTGTTATTCCAAAGGTGTGAACACGGTTTATAAGAATGAGATACTTTGGCTAAATATGTATCAATTTGAAGAAAAAATACAATCTGGGAAATGAGAATCTCTGGAAATATTTAGACATAAGACATTGTAGACCTATTTGGAATAATTTCCATGTTAATGATAATCTGCTGCTTTCGGTTACCAAGTACATAAAGCAGATATGTGTTTTATAAATTATCAGGGTGACACATGAAATAATCTCTAAACAATATGGCAGAAAGGCCTTTGAGGTAATACTGAAGATGATGATGAGAATTTTATTAAGTGTGGGTATGTGGTGCATGTGATTGAGGATCACTCACAGGGTACCAAACTGACAAACTGTATACATTCAAATAGATTCAAGTTTGGAACATATACACAGTTTGCCAGTCATAAAAAGTGATTTTCAGTTACGATTAGGGCCTACACAGACAAAATCAAAACATAACCCAACAAACTGGGGAGTCAACCGTTCAATTACAGTATCAGAAATTGTAAATATCAAAGCAACTCGATATGTGCGTCTTTGTGATGTAAAACAATAAAATACGGACACTCCACTTGTGCTAGCCTACACTTTATTTCTACGAAATGTGCTGAATCAGAGAATAACCTGAAACAAGTGGAGTACAGTTACTAATGTGTTTAATGGAAGCAAATTGGAAGCTTGCCATAGTTCAGCTGTTTAGCTTGTTGAAAGTGCAGCCAGCCACAAACAGGTCTCTGTGCCTAAATGCCTACAACTTAATGTCACCACACAATTGGTCTAAAATGTAAACACGTTAGATACCCACCACAGTCAGACTCTGCGATGTAACACCGGTCATCACCACAATTAATTCTTGTTTTACAGCTAATTCAGGGAAGCATGAATTGTGGCAATTACTACATTAAAATCCTGCGCTGTATTAATATATCTTGTATATCCTATAAACTTGTTAAATCATTTGAGTTACAAAAAAGTTTGTCCTTATTTTAGTGTAATATATTTTAAATGATACACAGCTTTGGCATGAAATTGGGATACTTCAAATCTTTGGTCTCCGTGGCATACATATAAGTAACCTTTTACTGTATCTTTTTTTTGTTTAGGCACGCCAGTTTTTAAACTCAGTGAAGGCTGCAAACATTAGTATGGTAAGTTCTTCTGTAATTTAACATATTTGCATTGGCTATGCTATTTCACAGTATATAAAGTTTTACATTTGTAGATAGAGCAGATATTTTCCTCTAACCTGTGCTGTGCATTTTGGGGTTAAAATTAGCCTGTAAAGTCTGACTCTAAACAGCATTTAACCTGGAAAGCTTAAATATTGGTGAGGAGCCAGTTAAAGACAAACAACAGGAACTAATACTAAATCTTACACCATTTTAATCAAATGGATGCAGAACTCAGTAAGATCAATGAGATATTTATATATATATATAAAATATTGTGTCCCATCCTTAGAGCCTTCCACCAAATCCCAACTGATGTAATTATTTATTGTATTCAATCAATGTGATAAAATTACTGAGGCATGTTTGTTTTCTAGTGCTCAGCACATACCTACATGTAAATCTAAAGAAAAGGTTATTCCTGTGAGGATTACGTGAGGAACCACAAGCGAGAACCAGCGAATACAAAAATGGAGGCTTTATTTCTGAAGGGGGGAAACCCCCAACAGAGCAAGCAACGGTACAATGTCCACAATCCAAAAAAAATCAGAATCCAAAGGGCGAAATCCAGAACCGTGAACAGGGCACCAATCACAAAAATCAGGGTCGTACAAAATGGGTTCGGTAACAGAGGATGTGGCAAAGTACAGGGAATAGGCAAAAATCGTAAATCAAGGACGGTCCAGTCAGAAAGGTAATCACAATGAAAACAAGGCGAAAAAAACGTGGCAAAAGGAGAACGTTCTGACAAGGAAATGCTGAGAGAAGACTCCTAATATACACTCATGGGAAGTCACATGCTTAACAAGACACAAGTGCAAGAAGTCAGACTGATTACAAAGGAGGAAACATGAGGGAGAACCTAATCACATGAAATAGGCAACTGCCAAAACGCGGAAAGGGATCACGAGACAATCCTATCGACAAATATACAGCTCCAGTCAAGGAGTTCTAACGTGCTTAGATGCTAAGAGAAAGGACAGCGTGAACAGGTGTGGAGGATCCACTGAAACGCAGCAGAGAAGATTAGGGAGAGACAAGAGGCGGAGACTAGAATAGGGCGAATGCTGAGAGCTTGTTAATCAATTAGTAAGTGCAGCTATACAATCCCTAGTGCTCGTTAGTAAGTTAGTACAATATACACTGTTAGTTTGGGTTAGTACTTTAACAAAAACAACAAACTGTTAGTATGGGTTAGTAATATAGAAAAAACAAGGCGAAGGAAGTAAACGAGACTGGAAGGAAGGTAGAAATCCAGAAACCATTAAATCACCCGAAAGAGTGGGGGCTGTGAGCAATGACAAGACAAGGGACCAGACAGGGGGAGACAAAGTGCAATGCATGGCAAAATAAAAAACATGGACCAGAATGAAACTATGGTAATATGCAAAACATGGAAAAACTAAACAAGACAATACATGAACAAAACTAAGTACCAAATCACAAAACATATCTCAAGGCATGGTCAGGCAAGAACAAGATCAATATACAAACAATCATAAATCTGGCAGACAGATCAAAAGCATGGCAAACAGGCAGAATCACAACAATTCCAGGTTGGAATGACACGGTTTCTGAATATAAGAGGCAAGCCTTATTTTGGCACGCCTTGTGGAAATCAAATGGTTCTCCAAGAAATGGTTTGATTGCTGAAATAAGGAGAAGTACTCGTGCCAGGTACCACTTAGCTATTAAAACAGTTAGAAAGAATAAAAATAAGTATATAGCACAGAGAATGGCCAGTTCATTGCTAGAAAATAAAAGTCGTGATTTTTGGTCTGAGGTCAAGAAAACAAACTGTAATTCTAAACGTCTACTGCACAATGTGGATGGAAAGGTAGGAAAACAGGCCATTGGTGACCTCTTTGCTCGGCAATATTGTGATTTGTACAATTCTGTGCCGTGTAATAATAAGGAGGACATTTTTGCTCAAATTGATAGAGGTATTGCCTCGCAGTGTTGCTCAACTGAAAGTCAATGCTGAAGTGTTCACCACATTAGTGTTGAGGATATCCAAATAGCTATGGGTTTACTGAAGCATGGCAAGGATGACGGCTATCAGGGTTTATCCACCAGTCACCTGAAACATGGGACGCCGAGACTTAAGGTCATCTGTTCCATACACATGTTGCAGCATGGTTTTGTCCCTTCTGACCTTTTGCTGTGTACTATAATCCCCATACCTAAAAACGCGAGAAAGTCGTCCAATGACTCAAGTAATTATAGAGGCATTGCACTTAGCAGTCCAGTGTGTAAGCTTCTAGAAATGGTTGTTTTGAAAAAATGTGAGGGTGTACTAGCAACGTCGGATTTGCAATTTGGTTTCAAGAAGGGAGTATCGACCACACAGTGTACCTATGTGGTGAATGAAACTATACAATATTACCTTAATGGTGGTGGTCAAGTTTATGCAATGTTATTGGATGCAAGTAAAGCATTTGATAGAGTGGAATACACAGCCTTGTTTAAATTGTTAATCGGTTAGGGACTTTGTCCGTTAGTATGCAGGTTACTTGCCTATATTTATACAAATCAGAAAATTAGAGTATGTTGGCTGGATTATCATTCAGAATTTTTTACCTCTTCAAACGGTGTTAAGCAGGGGGGCATATTGTCCCTGACCTTGTTTTCAGGATACTTGGATGAATTTCTACTTAGGTTGTCCAAATCTGGCTTTGGTTGTCGCATTGGTACTACCTTTGTTGGAGCACTTGCTTATGCGGATGATATTATTTTATTATGCCCAACAAAGATGGCGCTGAGATGTCAACTAAGAGTGGCGAATATCTTCTCTTGAGAGTATAAGATAAGTTTTAATCCTGAAAAATGTCAGTTACTGTTCTTTGATTCAACAGGGGACAGGAACCATGACGGGGTGGAGGTAATCTTTCAAGGTATAATAGTAAGAGCAGAAAAGTCTGCTACTCACTTGGGTCATATAATTGGGCGAAACAGTAATGGTGAAAACATTGCTAGAACTGTTGCTGATTTTAATAGAAGAGTGAATGTGCTGCTATCTAGGTTTTATCACTGTAAATCTGAGATGAAATGTACACTGTTTCAGTCTTTCTGTACATCTTTTTATGGCTCCCAGTTGTGGGATCTTAGTAGTAATGAGGTGCATTTGATTCATACGGCCTGGAGGAAGGCTCTTCGTAAATTACTAGGCCTTCATCCGAGGACACGCTGTAATGTGTTGCCCTATATCATGGATAGTGATACTTTCGATGTACTCTTACAGAAGAGATTTTTGAATTTTCTCCAAAATTGTTTGCGTAGTACCAATTCAAATGTCTCACTAGTCATTAGACTGGCTTTACAGGGCAGCAGAAGCTCTGTGTCAAATTCTATCACTGTTTTATCAAATAACCTAAGGTTACCTAGATGGAAATTACAATCTGTAAACTTTTCATCTTCTTTTGCTGTTAGAGGTGAAAACAAGACTGCTGAGGCCATTAGGGCCTTTCTTCTGTTAAGGGACGATTGTGATAATCCGGAGGATAAGGAAAACATTAAAGGTATCTTGGATTATCTGTGTACTGGATAGGCTATTATGACAAACACCCACTCATTTCTGAAAGAATGCTACCCTAAATTTTTTATATTACTAGTTGCACGCTTTTACGTCTGTTTTTTGGCCACTTTCCTTGTATGTGTGTTTTCTTTTTCCGTGGTATATATGTGTTTCTCTGTTGCTTTACTTTACTGTAATGTGATGTGTCAAGCAAACGAATAAAATGCATAATAATAATTACCTTAACAGCATTCAGACTTTTGAGATTTAATGTTTAGATTGTCTCAGCATGTGCATCTCAGTCATGCACAGGCTGCATCTTAACTCTCCATACATGTAAGGCTAAACCTTTTCTCTACGAAGTTTCAAGTTTGGGTTGCTTCTGCGCAACAACTGGTGCACACATGTGCTGCTATTTCACCTTCGCCATACAAGTCAGAAGCTTTTTGATTTTTCAGTCCAATCTGTACAGATATATTGCCCTCTCATATGCTCGCTTATGATATCTTCCTTGCATAACTTGGCTTGACTTTTGTCCAGAATGCCTTAAAAGCCTCTGTTCAAAGACAACATATTTGAACAGTGCAGCCATGTCAGTGGGGCCATGTATGGCTGTTGTAATCACCAAAACAAGCAGGGCAGTCTTTTGAAGCTAGCGCCAACTATCCACAGCACTCAGCTGACACGCATATTTCTTGTCTCCATAGTGATGCATGTGGAACTGCAAAGCCTGTGATTGATCTTTTTCAAGACGATCTTACCTTCTGAGACATTTGAAGCTTGATCACAGACATTATGGATGTGGCCATTCCTACCCATGTACCTACACCAACTGCCCTTGCACTTTCAAAACCTGTAATGCCCTGCTGAGTCATTTGTCCAGGTACCATCCTTCTGAGTTATCACCTAAAGATCAAGAGAAGTTTTTTTTAAATGCCAGATATGTGAAGATAATCAGTTGTCTTCAGAAGTTGACTATTTCCATCATATTGGACACCATTTGAAGAATTATGAGACAGTGACATGTATATATGTGGGATGCTCCTATAAAACAAATGTCTATGGGTGTTTCAGAACTCGCAAATGGAGAAAACACAAAGCAGAAACTGTGGACAATTTTAAGCCTGGAATCATAATAAATCCAGTTTCTAGTCACACTTAACTATTCAGATGACTGTGCTGTGATAGAACCAACCGATGAGGACTTAATATCTGATGTAAGCCAACACTCAGGGGATCTCTCAGTAGATATTGAGGTTAAACTTGCTTCTGTCCTGCTTAAGGTAGAACATATTTTTCTTGTTTCAGGTGCAGCTGTTCATGGGTTACTTGATGAGCTGCAGTATTTGATTGGTAAGGTATCGGTGCCTGCATTTCAGAATACTTTAACACAGTTATTTCAGAATCATGACTGTGAATTAGATCAGTCAGTTGTCCAAGAAATTGCTACTGTGCTGTGCACTTCCAGTCCTATCCAAGAAGCTATAAGAAAGAATGGTCCTTTGCTCTCCTTTTCCATGCAGAAGACATACTACAAACATTGCTTTCGTGTAGTGGAACCAACAGAATATGTGTTAGACCCAATAGGCCAACGTTCTCTCCAGTATGTACCTATACTAAAAACCCTACAGCAAATTCTTAATTGTCAGACAATATTAGATAAGACAGTAAATCTAAAAGTAGGATACCAACAGAGAGAGGGTGGTAGAGAGGAATACTGTTCATTTTTTGATGGAACTTATTTCAGAGATAATTACTTTCTCTCAGATGGTTGCAAGATATCTTTGATTTTGTATTTTGATGATTTTGAGATTTGCAATCCCATAGGCACATCAAAGAAGATATATAAAATTGGTGCTGCTATGGCCCCAATCTGTTATGGCGTCAATTTGTTATGGCCCCAATTTGTTATGGCGTAGCGGACAGCAAGGGATGACAGACAAAATTTTAAAACTTTAACAGATTTAATTTAACAAACACTTTGAACTAATCTACAATCTACTTTACTGACCAAGATTGAAATAAAAAAAAGAGATATTTACAATCCCTTGGTAATTGAGATGATGCTGCTATGTTGCGATGTCCTGGGACAGGAAAATGCTCCAACACAGGCAAAAATCCACAAAAAGCTTCACAGGTCTTGAAAAGAGTGACAGGTCTGGTCAAATGTATCCTTCCACAATTTCTCCTTGCAATTTCTCCTACTACTTTTCACTCTCTCAATTTTTCTCCTTATATACTCTTTTCAGCCCCTCCCACCTTCCAGACTTTTCTCCAATTCTCTGGGACATTCCCTCTGAGGCATGCCCAGGACATGCCCCAAAACCTAGCTCCACACTGGGCTTAACAAAAAAAAATGTCAATACTGCCATCAAGTTGCTTTTTTTTTTTTTTTTTCCACATTACACCTCCATTCCAAAAAGGAAAAATTTTACTCATAAAGGCAAAATTTTTCTTTTCAATACAAAAATGGTTAAGTAGACACTTGTATGTGTGTATATATATATATATATATATATATATATATATATATATACATATAATACAATATGCTAATAAACACGTGATATATATACACATACTCAAACACGGGATAAGCAATCAGCAATTACATTGTCAGTACCCTTTACATGCTTAATTTCCAAGTCAAACTCCTGTAAAATCAAACTCCAATTCAACAATCTCCGATTCTTGTTTTTCATCTTACTCAAAAACATTAACGGATTGTGGTCAGTATATACAATCATTGGCTTTTGCCCTTTACAAACATAAACCTCAAAGTGTTGTAAGGACAGAACCAGAGCCAACAGCTCCTTCTCAATTGTGGAATAGTTCTTTTGGTGGCGACTGAACTTCCTGGAGATGTATGCCACGGGATGCTCAATGTCATCAGAGTCACTTCTCTGAAGGAGCACAGATCCACAAGCTTGGTCGCTAGCATTGACCGCCATGGAGAACGGTTTGTTGAAGTCAGGAGATTTGAGCACGGAGAAGTGACACAGCAGAGACTTCAGGCGATCGAAGGCTCTTTGGCATGCTTCATCCCAAGCGAACTTTACGCCTTTCTTCAGTTGGTTGGTGAGACTGAGAGCAATCTCAGCAAAGTTCTTGCAGAACTTGCGGTAGTACCCGATCATTCCAAGGAAGCGGCGTAAAGCTTTTTTGTCAGGAACTGTCCAGGAACTGGAAAGTCCATTTATGCCACCACCTTACCCTGGCCTATGACGTAGCCAAGATACGTGACAGTAGCACAACCAAAGTCACTCTTGTTCAGGTTAACAGTCAGGTTAGCCTGGGTCAAGCGCTGGAACAACGTCTCTACATCTTTCAGATGTTCTTCCCAGGAGTCACTTTATGTGATCAGGTCATCGATGTATGGACCCGTGTGTGGCAATCCGGCGATTGTAGACTGTATCATCCTTTGGAACGTGGCTGGGGCATTTTTCATGCCAAAGGGTAGGACTTCATACTGGTATAACCCAGATGGTGTGGCAAAAGCAGAGATGCTCTTGGCCCTCTCAGTTAAAGGCACACACCAATAACCCTTCAATAAATCAATCTTGGTCAGAAACTTTGCTTGCCCTACTCTATCGATACAATCATCAATCCTAGGTATTGGAAACACATCAGTTCTAGTTACAGCATTGACTTTGCGATAATCTGTACAGAATCTAGTATTTCCATCAGGTTTTGGAACTAGAACACAGGGTGAACTCCAATCTGAGTGAGAGGGTCTGATAATATCATGTTCTAACATGTACTCAACCTCTTTCTCAGCAATCTTTCTCTTTTCAGGATTCATCCGGTTCAGATGCTGTTTTATTGGTTCGGCATCACCAACATCTACATCATGAGAGGCTATAGAAACTCTCTTTGGAACATCAGGAAATAGATCTTTATATTTCTCGATCAACCTCTCAAACTGATCTTTCTGTGAGGGTTCTAAGTGCTGGAGTTTTACATCAAGATTTTGCAACACTTCAGAATTTGACAATTTACATGAAAGAACTTCAGCTTTAATTCTAGGTTCATCATCTTGAAACTCTCCCTCATCTTCACAAGTCTCAGCCATAGGAGGATCTGAAGTGACAGCTGCAACCCTAGCATTCCTATCATGATAAGGCTACAGCATGTTAATGTGACATAACTGTTTTGGCTTTCTCCGATCTGGAGTCTTCACAATGTAATTGAGATCATTGAGTTTTGTCAGAATTTCCTAAGGACCATGAAATCTAGCCTGCAACGGATTGGACTGCAAGGGAAACAACACAAGGACCTTGTCTCCTGGTTTAAACTCACGGCTTCTAGCCTTATGATCATACCAAGTTTTCATTTTTCCCTGACTTGATTTCAAGTTCTCTTTGGCTAGGTCACAAGCTGCACGCAGTCTTTCCTTGAACTTGCTAACATAGTCTAACAGACTGATATGCGGCTCTTTCTCTTGCCATTGTTCACTCAACAATAGCAAAGGTCCTCTCACTTCATGGCCAAACACTAGCTCAAACGGACTGAATCCAGTAGACTCCTGCACTGCTTCTCTAGCTGCAAACAACAGCAAATGAACACCTTCATCCCAGTCTTTCTCATGGTCATAACAATAAGTCCTCATCATTGTCTTGAGAGTGGAATGAAACCGCTCTAAGGCACCCTGACTCTCTGGATGATAGGCACTGGAAAGAATCTGCTTCGTACCTAGTTCATACACAACCTGCTGAAACAATCAGGAAGTGAAATTGCTACCTTGTTCTGACTGAATTTCCCTGGGAAGGCCAAACAACGTGAAGAACTTTATCAAAGCCTTCGAGATTGCAGTTGCCTTGATGTTGCGTCGAGGTGTGGCTTCAGGGAATCTGGTAGATGCACACATGATTGTCAACAAGTACTGATTTCCAGATCTAGTCTTGGATACCAACACAATCAACGATGACCTTGGAGAAGGGCTCCCCAAATGCTGGGATAGGCTGCAATGGAGCTACAGGTAGGTCTAACTGGTGTTTTCCAACTACCTGACAAGTGTGACAGGTTTTGCAAAAGTTGGAAACATCTTTCCGAAGTCCAGGCCAGAAGAAGTGTTTCATGATCTTGTCAACAGTCTTGTTCACACCAAGATGACCTCCTAAAGGCAAACTATGAGCCATTGTTAAGATCTCATTCCTGTAGACCTTCGGAACAACAATTTGCTTGACCACTGCCCAATCTGCATTGGCAGGGATATCAGGAGGGCGCCACTTCCGCATCAACGCTCCATCCTTGAGATAATACCCAACTGGAACTGCGTCTATTTCTTCATTAGGAAGGGCTCTCTTCTTTAGTACACAAATTTCAGGATCATTGGTTTGCTCCTGAATCAACCGCTTTCTGGACAGAGACAAGTCTCCAGACACATCATAATCACCAGACCCATCTGGCTGGCTGAACAGAGAACTGATAAAAGTGTCTGGTAAGTTCTCAAACGGAGAAACCATAGTAGGCTAAACAGAGTCATGAGGCGAACCACCTGAGTCATGACTATTCAATGTGCTGGACGGCACCACATCATCTTCTTCTTGAGCCTTCTTGGCCATAGCACGGGTCACTGCACGGGAAGGATACAGAGATGGGTCTTCATCGCCATCTTCAGTGCTCGGCTGTGAAGTAAGATGAACAGGGGGAACTACATTGCCCCCAGCCAGGTCATTGCCTAGCAACAGAAAAACACCCTTGATAGGTAGACTTGACATAAGTCCCACTTTTACCTGTCCTGTAACTAAATCTGACTTCAAGAATACAGAGCGCTGGGGTACAGATACAGTCCTCCCTTCAATACCTTGTACAAGTATGAAATCCCCAGAAGCGGTCTCATCACTAACTCCAAGGAGTCCATCAACAAAAGTGACTGAGAAGCTCCGGTATCCCTTAGGATATATATGGGGACAGGAGGAGAATGCTCATTCAGAGCCACAAATCCCTCTGGCACAAATGGAAGAAATTCCTCCCTCACAAAGTCAGCAGTATCAGGCTTCTTAGCCTCACAAGGAGCAGGCAATTTAGCAGATCGGTCATCTACTACAGGGGTTTCTAACCTTGTCTTCACAAAGGCATTGGGTTTGGTATCCTTTTTCTTTTTTCTTTCTTAGCTTTAAGGAACCAACAGTTAGTTGTAACATGACCAGATTTCTTGCAATAATTGCAAACTAGACCACTTTTGTCACTGTCAGCTTTCAGACTTTGATCAGACCTTTGACTGGATTTCTGAGCACCATCACCAGATTTGTCTTTGTCTTTGGGTGAGGAATCTTGGGTATCACCGTAACCTTTCTTCTGAAATTGGGACCATCTATTGTTACTGCTGGACTGAAATTTGGACTTATGTGTGAGAACATATTCGTCTGCAAACTTGGCAGCTGATTGCAAATTCAGTGCTTGCTTCTCATTAAGGTAGGTCTTAATATCATCCTTGACACAGTTCTTGAATTCTTCAACTAACACCATCTTTTTTAGTGAGTTGAAATCCTCCATAGAAGTACACCAGTGCTCAAAGCAAACCTTCTTCTCGTTAGCAAATTCCACATAAGTCTGATTGTCAGATTTCTTCAGATCTCTGAATTTCTGTCGGTAAGCCTCTGGAACCAACTCATAAGCTGTCAAAATAACCTTTTTGACAACCTCATAATCAGAGGAATCATCTGCAGACAAAGCCGAATAGGCTTGTTGAGCTTTTGTGGTGGTTTTCATCCAGACATATTTTCATATCATGAGGTTCCCCCATCCCCAAGCAATTGGAGAGAGACAGATTCTTCAGACGATTAGGCTTTGTTGAGGCATATTGATAAATGTAAAGCCGAGTTCTTTTTGCGCAAGAAGAACCGATTTCTTATTTTTAACACCCAGCTTTTATACCTTTCTCACCGGAAATATCTTCCAAATATGGTCTTTCCGCATTCTCATTCTCGCGCTACAATTGGCCTGGCAAACCAAAACGCCACTACCTAATCCTTCAGGAATTCAAAGCAAAAATGAGCTGCACATGACTAAAAAGGAGTGGAAAATTCCACTCAAGAGATGAAAAGTACAGACAAAGGAATAGGATACAAGTGGATACATAAATGATTCAATTGTTTTTTTTTTCAGTAACAACTAATGATTTTACTGAACAAACATTGATCAAAGCTACAGAAATCAAATGCATCACCTGATTATGTTTTTGAATCAACTAAACAGAAGCCTGCTTACTAATCAAAGCTACAGAAGCCGGCTGCTTATGTGTGTGAGCTGCTCATGCATGTGTGAATTGAATTGCTTGTTTGTGTGTGTGTCTGTGTGTGAACTGCTTGTATGTGTGTGTGTGTGTGTGTGTGTGTATGTACATGTGTACATGTGTGTTTGCACTGCTCATGTGTGTGCAAACTGCTTGTATGTGTGTGTGTGTGTGTGTGTGTGTGTTTTTTATGTGTATGTGTATGTTTCTATGTGTTTGCACTGCTCATCCCCTCCCTATGCGTATGTGAACTACTTGTATGTGTGTGTGTGTTATGTTGTGTGTGTGTGTGTGTGTGTGTTACTGCTGCTTACATAATATGGTTATTGATTATGATTATTGATTATGGTTATTCAACATGGCAATTGTTCTACTGATGAATATGATGAGAAATATTGAAATATAATCTTCAACACTTTACCCTTGAGGACAGTTTGCAACATCAGAGGCCAGTGTTCCTTTGGCCACTGACAACTTTTAGCTACCTTCTCGAAGCACTGGAAATACTTATCAACCTCCTTTTCCGAGAATGGAGGCACCAGCTTTACCTCCTCGCTAGCATGAAATTTGTTTTCAGCTTCCATTTTGATTTTTAGTTGCTCCATTTGGAGCCTTTCTTCTCTGTCTAACTTCTGTAAATCGAAATCTCTCTGTCTCTGTCTCTCTCTTTCTGCTCTTTCCTCTTTCTCTCTCTCTAATTCTCTTTGTTTTTCTTTTTCCTCCCTTTCTTTTCTCTCTTTTCTTGCTAATTTTTCTAACTCAAACTGCCTTTCTTTCTCTCTTTCTGCTCTCTCGAATGCTCTTTCCTCTCTTTCAATCTCTAGCATTTTTAATTTAAGTTCCATTTCTACATTTGGATTTTCCACTGGAAACTGTTCCAGATCTCCTGGTGCAAACACATTTTCATCAATGTAATATTCAACAATCTCTCTCGCCAGTCTTGCTTTTTGCATGGCTGGTTTTGCATCTGTCAGCTCTAACTGTGCATATTTCTAGCAGTTCTGTCTTTTTAAAAGACTTCAAAACCTCTACGGTTGGTGATGCCAAGAAATCATCCAGTGCTGTTGATCTGTCAATATATATCTAGGAAAATTCAAAAAACAATTTCACAATTTGAAATTTTAGATTTTCAATAAATGACTCACACAGTGGTCTAGCCCGGACGAGCCCCCAATTTGTTATGGTCCCAATTTGTTATGCAGACACAGCAAGGATGACAGAAAAATTTTAAAACTTTAACAGATTTAATTAAACAAACACTTTGAACTAATCTACAATCTACTCTACTGACCAAGATTGAAATAAAAAAAATGAGATATTTACAGTCCCTTGTTAATTGAGATGGGGCTCCTATGTTGCGATGTCCTGGGATGGGAAAATGCTCCAACACAGGCAAAAATCCACAAAAAGCTTCACAGGTCTTGAAAAGAGTGACAGGTCTGGTCAAATGTATCCTTCCACAATTTCTTCTTGCAATTTCTCCTACTACTTTTCACTCTCTCAATTTTCCTCCTTATATACTCTTTTCCAGCCCCCTCCCACCTTCCAGACTTTTCTCCAATTCTCTGGGACATTCCCCTCTGAGGCATGCCCAGGACATGCCCCCAAAACCTAGGTCCAGACTGGGCTTAACAAAAAAATGTCAATACTGCCATCTAATGGCTTTTTTTTTTTCCACATTACAGTGCTGTGTACTGGGTTTTAGGAAATTTACAGCCTGGTTGCCATTCATCATTAACATCAATTTATTTGGCTGCTTTGATTAATAGTATTGATGTTAAGAAGTATGGCTTTAGCAGGGTATTAGAGCCATTGATTAACAACCTATGTACACTGGAAAAGCGTGGAATTTTTTTTGCCAAATTGGGTAAAATATTAAAGGGCACAGTACAGTGTGTTGTTGCAGACAATCTTGCAGCTCATGCTTTAGCGGGCTTTTGCCGAAGGGTTCATGCAACCTATGTAGCCAAATTGCACTGCACATAACGAATTTCAGAAAAAAGCAGTTTGTACAGGAGAATTTTCTGTAAGGACTGAGGAAATTCATGCAGAGCACCTGAAAACTCTTGCAGAAGGCCAGCGACAGAGTTTCTTTGGTGTTAAAGACACTTGTGTTCTGTCAAAAAGTCTTTCACATTTCAAAGTGACTACTGGCTTCCCACCAGATTTTGCCCATGACCTATTTGAAGGAGTTGTTCCTGTAGAAATTGCTGTGTGTCTTAATGTGCTCATTTCCAAAAAATATTTTACATTATCTGATTTAAATTGGGCTATTTTGAACTTTGATTATAAGTGGACTGACAGAACTAACCGCCCACATGCTGTACCATGCAAATATGCATCAAAGAGGACAATTGGTGGCAACACCCATGAAAATTGGAGTTTACTAAGGTTTTTGCCATTTTTGATAGGCCCCAATGTTCCTGCTGATGAGCCAGCCTGGCAAATTCTAATGGACTTGAAAGATATAGTGGACATTGCAGTTTCACCAGTTCAAACTGAGGACTCACTTGCCTACTTGGAGTTCAAGATAGCAGAACACAGAACAAGATATCAGGAGCTGTTTCCAGATGCAAGTCTTGTCCCAAAACACCATTACATGGAGCACTATCCCCAGCTGATGTGGAATTTTGGACCACTGGTGGCACTATGGACTATGAGGTTTGAGTCTAAACACAGCCTCTTTAAAAGAGTTGTAAGGCCCACAGGCTGTTTCAAAAATGTGCTCCATTTTCGATCAGAACGCCATCTGTTGCCAAATGGCACATCACCTCGACTCATGCAGCCCACAGAACCCCTCTTGAAGTAACACATGTTACATCGGTTCCTATTGACCTTCTAAAAGATGACATTGCAACTGCTTTGAAGTGCAGATACCCAGATTTGCAAACTGTAAGTTTGGCAAAAAGTTTGACAAAAAACGGACACAACTATAGGAATGATATGCTGGTACCACATGGCTCACTCTCTGGGCTGCCGGAGTTTGTTGAAATAGTTCAAATGATTGTTGTTGAAGGGAAGTTGTGTTTCTTTGCAAGAAAGCTCTGTGGATGGTACCTTGAACATTATAGAGCTTATGAACTTAAAGTTGCCTCCTCAGAGAAGGTGGGACTTCTTGAAGCAGATGAGCTGACTGATCTGTACCCATTGGTTGCCTACACAGTTGGGGGAAGATAACTGGTCACAGTAAAAAGATATATACATGTTTGAGGTTAGTTCATGAGTGGGTTGTCATGTCCACAGGCTAGTTCCTGTAGTAATGAATATCCTGGAAAAGCTATAGAATTTGAAAATCTCTTAAATGCCTGTTAATATTTGTGAAATTGCAGAATTGTTTTGTGAAATTTTTGGAAGGGTCAGAAAATTGTAGAAAATTACAAGTTAGATTCAGTATTTTTAAAAATACTGAATTTCCTTGAAAAATGACAGACATGCAAACACTTTCCCCATTGCATCTATTGTATATATTAATACAGTATACTGATCTTTTGGTCAAATGAACTTGTTCTGGCAGAGGCTGTGCAATGAATAAATTGTGCTGACCCCTATTTTTTATTATTCCTGTATTTGGCACCTTTTTAAGATTTTTTTTTCTTGGTAGTCTGTGGAGCTTCCTAATTCTGAACTCAGACAAAAGTGTTTCTCATCATGTACAGACAGGGTGTCTGCAGGTCCTGAAAGGCTTAAAATCTCTTCAATTTATTTTTATGTTTTTAAGGATTAGGCCTCAAGTTGTTACTCTTAAATTTGAATTTGAGGTCCATTTCTTACTGTCAAAATGAGTCAACTTGTGCATCAGTCAGCATTTCAGATATGAAACCTAAAACCTACTACTGAACCTAATACTTGCTTTTTTACTTACCTCCTGGGAAAATGGCTACAGATGAACCCAGCTCACTTAATACTTACCTGTCTAACCTATAAATAGAAATCCAGGAAAATCTTTGTATTCACCTGTCCGAAGTTATGTGGAAAATGTAGCATCTTGCCATCTAATCTAAATGAAACTTTTACAATGACGTTATAGAATCAAGTTAGTAAATGACCATATTCCTAACTAAAACATAACCTGTGCACTGGACCAATTATATAGTACTCACCTTTTTACTTAATGCTTGAATAAGAAAAAGATTGTTTGCCCAAAAATCCGTCCTACTGTTTTTACATTCAGACATCAGACCCATCCTTGAACTGTCATGCTTATGGCTGTAATTTTAATTCTGTGCTCATTTTTTTCATTCTGTTCTTTTCCAGTGTATAGGTCAACATGGCTGGAGGGACATCTGCTAGGCTGCTTGTTGTCTTGGATGAAGACAACTGTATGCGAATGGTACTTCCTGGTGGAATTCCTGATTCCCTGCAAGACCTCGTAGATGAAGTCAAAAAAGCACGTGCACTGTCTGGGAGAATAAGGCTCAATTCAAAGACACTGATTTTGGGGGCATATTTGTTAATGTGACCTCAACTACAGAAATTAAGGACCTCAGCACTGTCAAGGTAATCCAGATGGACAATCACCCTACTGAGGCACTTGGTTCTCCACAGTCTGGCTCCTGCTCAGCTACCCAGGATGATGATTCTCTTTCCATGGCATCTGCTGACAGACAATACCATTCTGCTTAGTTCATCACCTGATTCACAAAAACTGAGAACTCAGTTTTTTTTTGTAATGGCCAAAAGAGTTCCCAATCCCATCCTTCTCTTATGAGACAGAGATACAGCTTCAAAAAGGAAATGCAGAATACAAAGAGAAGAAGCAAAGGGTGAATGTTGGCTCAAAAATGTTGTCCAATATTTTAGAAAGATTGGCAGAGGAAATCTTCAAATACAAAGCTTACCCTAAAGATGTGGACTTCTCTGAAGTTCCAGAGGCTTTGAAAAAGAAGCATCCCTGCCTCACTGAGCCTGGTTCTTACAACGGCTGCTATGGCTGGAAACAAAGACTTAAGTACAAGATGGCCAACTATAGAGCGCAGCTCAAAACATACAGGACTCCTGAAGTAGCTGTTAATTCACTAAAAGTGAAGGCAGCAGAAGATGCCTTACCTGCAAAGAAGGTGAAGCGTCCAAGACGTTCCGAGCTCAACTATTATCCATCCCTGCCATCTGGCGAAACTCCACAAAGCATGGAAAAAGAGAGAGTTACTTTTGACAGAAGTGAAGGAAAAAAAAACAGACGAGTCATCGCTGAGAAAATGGCTCAGACATTTGCCTATCGAAGACAAAAAGTGGTGGATCAGCAACCTAGGGTGGAAAATGTCATGACCAGATGACCTGCGCTGTTTAAACCAGCTGAGGTACGTAGTGGTATGAGAGGGAAATTTATTTTTCATATTGAAAACTGCCCTTTAAAAAAAATCTACTTTTATCCAGATAAACGCTGAGTTCCTAAGAATCACCACTGTTCCACTTGAAGCAAGGTCCATGGAGCAGTTGGACAAGCACACCGGGAGACTGGTTTAGATCATCAGTAGCAGGAGAGGAGCTGTCCGGGTGAAGACAAACCAGTTCATGAAGGCTTTGAACCAGGTAAAGGATCTCTAGATAAGATCTGATTTGTTCTGTCTTATGTTTTAGTTTATGTGTCTGTCTAAGCAATTATAGTCCAACATGCTTTATTCCAGTGAATCTCAAACTTTTCAGGTGGCCAACCATTTAGCCAGTTAAAAAAAAAAAAACTCTAACTCATTAAATATGTGGGAAACCATTATCACCTCCTCACCACAACAGCCTACTGCTTTAACAATAGTATACAAATGAGCTTTTACTTTAAATAGCGCAATTTAACAATTAACCCAAATTATTAAATAATATCTTTACAAATTGCAAATTGCAAGTAGGGTACTCAATCATCAGTGTTGCTGCCCATTTTAGTGGGAAGAATGGTAATGGTTTTGAGATTTCAGGAAAGGAATGGTTTCTACTCCTCTATAGTCCATATATGACAAGTGTCCATTATGTTACTGTTCTTTCAGACCGCCAACATCACAACCCGAAGAGAGAACATCATTAAATCCCTCATCATTTACCTGGGAGAGGATGTCAAAAGCCTCATCAAAGAATACAAGGTATGGGAACATGCTCACTGTCGCAGTTTGCTGGAGTGACACTGAGATTGAAAAGTGGCTTTTGGTATGTCACTGTTATTCCACTGTCAGATACCACTTCTCACCAGCAGGTGCCGCTTAAAAACTGGTATGCCACTTTGTTTGACTGGTACGTCACGCTGGATATCACTTCTTACCAGCAGCTGCCATGAACACAGTGGGCTTCTGCTGGTAGGTAAGCGGTACCTCTGCCAGTAGGCCGGCTTCATGAACAAATTTTTTTTTTCTAATTACTCAGTGCATAACTATAGATCCATGTATGCTTTTTCAATTTCTCTGCAATACCACATCATGCCATACCACTCTGGGTATGGCACCGGAATGGCCAGCAAGTGGCTTATAGGCCACTGTGCCATACCACATGCAGTGTTTCAATAGCGTACATGGATCCATAATCATGCACTTAATAAGAAAGAAATATCTTTTGAAAAATCACACCGGAAGCACAAGTGTAGCATATCTGAATATATTGGGGTTGGGCTGGCTTAGTAGCAAGCACCAAGGCTGGCCTACCGGCAGAGGTACCACTTATCTACCAGGAGAAGCCGACTGTTTGTGGCAGCTGCTGGTAAGAAGTGGTATCCAGCATCACATACCAGTTAGACAAAGTGCCACACGAGTTTTTAAGCAGCGCCTGACAGTGAGAAGTGGTCTCTGACAGTGGAGTAGGAGTGGCATGGCAGTGGAATAAAAATGATATACTAATAGCCAATTCTAGATCTTGGCTCAATTTTTGATCCAACTTTTCCTTTTTTCAAATTTAACATTTGATAGTGTTCACAGTAGGTGATGTCATCAGCTAACAAGGAACACTGACAAAAATGTGGCTCACATTTTGTTTTCCACTACAAGACCATACTGTATGGTATTCACGGTTTCCATGGCAACCGACCATTAACACTTCAGCATCAATTTGCAAACAACAGGCACCACCTGTTCCACTGGCATTGTGGCTAAGCAGTCACCTGTACTTTCTTCAGAAAATGCACTGTAGTATTTTACTTACGTTATGTTATATTTATTTGTCAACAGAACACACAGGAAGCTGAGACGAAGACAGAAATGGAGAAGATTGAAATGGGGATCTTTGTCATTCTCAAGGAAGACCAGCCTCTCGAGCCACCAGAGGACATCTTAGTTGTTGTTGATGGAGTGGAGGTACTCAATGAGTTGTCTTCTGTTGCATCTGCTTGTGCCTTGCTGTTTGGACTCATATTGGACCCTGAACCTGAAATACCCCAAGGAGCTGGAACGCACATTTGAAGTCTTTCAGAAAATATTACTGGAACTTGAAGCAAGTGGGATGAGTGCAAAAGTGCGGTCACTTAACATGAAGCTGCTGAATGCTGAATAAGCTTAGAGCTTACCTTGCTGAGAAAGAAACTGTAGGAATGTGAAGTACTGGCAACATTGGTTTTAAATGATTGTTCCCTTGCTTTATGATGGCTAGTAATGTGGCTATTATGTTCTGGCCACATCTGTTCTCACTGTATTTCTGTTTCTGATTCTGTGTAAAAGTGTGGTCACTCATAGTGGTTTGATACCAAAAACTTTATTCTTAAAGTGTAATTGTGTATTGCAGTTAACAAAAATTTGACTAGTATGAAAGTAGGTCACTTTGATTGTAAGTATAAGGTGATGCCAACTCTGGTAATGTTCTCAAATGTTGCAGGTGTTGTCCTGGTAGACAATTTAAATGTCTATTTACAAGGAAATAAAACTAAAAGTTCTATTTTTGAAAAATTGCGCTTTTTTTCACATGGTTTGAGTTATAATTGGTTACGTTACATAGAATAACTAATTTGGTACAACTAATAATACAGGTTACACACAATTAAAAATAATATGTTAATTTATAGATTTAAATAAAAAAAAGGTCATGTTAAATAAAATAATTTAATTTGAACTTAATTTGAAGCAATAAAATATAGGTTACACAATTAAAAAATAACAGGTTAATTTTTTTTTAATTCGGTCGTGGGAGACACTGACGTAGGTTACGGTCTTTTGACTCTAGATGAAGGAAGAAAAAAAAAAAAATTATGGATGTTTCATAAAACCTTTTGACCGACAATAAGCGGCACGTATACAACTCTAAAAACAAAATCAGATATATTTTAGCGCCCAGATTGTCGCGATATAGGTGATATATGTATGATAGCTACATTTCACTCTTCATGAATGAATGAATGAGCACCAGGCGCGCAACCAGCACCCTTAAGTCCTCGGACTCATGTCGTGAAGTGAAATGACAACAAAGCATTTTATCTTACGGGTTTTCTTGTTTACTAGATATTTTTACATGGTGCGCATTCTCTAACGAACATGAACAACTTCCGTATAATATTTTATAAGGTAATCAGTCATCGCAGTGTTAATCGAAGTGTTTTACAATTCCACATTACTTCAGTCTCTGGCTCCAATGTCTCATTTTGAAAATTGCATGTTGCTCTGACAGTGACCACTTAGCTTCATCAAGTGCAACATCACCCCATATTCTTGCTTGTGATAGTGTTGCTGGTTTTAATGGAAAACGCGCCCTCGTAAAGCCGTAAGATTGCTGGGTAGAGAGTTTAAATGCTCGCATTCATAGTCCCACACCCACTCGAAGTCCGCAGACACTGCCCGGTCACCCCCTCTGTCCATGTGGCCGCCACTACAAAACTGAAAAAAAAAAAATATATGGAAAGTTGTGTTAATTATCCCTCTCTTCCCCTCATGTGCAACCACAAGCCTGTCGTTTCGGTTCTGAGGCAGTTGAAACGAAACGCAATGTGGGAAAGACGCGAGTCTAGAACACGGCCTTAGATGAATAGCCTAGCTTTGATATTAAATAAATATATTCACTTTGCTATGGGCCTTTTTAAACAACAACAACAACAACACACAAAAGCAACAACAAATGTCGATATAAGTTTTACTTCTCTCTCTCTTTCAACATTCTATTATAACCATGTTGCAAGAAAGTGATTTTGTGAGTGACCGTTCAATGGAATGGCCGTCCGACGTGATTCCTAGCGCCAGCTGCACGCATGTATGCCTTTATTCCCATGTTTGATGGTTGGGAGTCAAGTCATTGCTTATGCCTGCACCAACCAAACTAGACCGCCGCGGATCAAAATCCCGCTATTTGGCTATGGCACTTGGAAACCAGTAATTGGAAAGTTGTGACAGTCACGCCTGAAAGATTGTGAAATAGGCCATTGATTTTCAGCAACAAATCGGATTTTGTTTCAAATGAATTTAGTGGCCACATTGGTACAGTGAATAAAACGTTAAGATCAGAAATAAATTACTGTGTGGCGTGAAATTTTCGTCCAGCCCGTCGGGCAAGCGCCTATTAATTTCCGCTTGTCTGACAAAATTTTCACTTGTTCCGGGTGCTCAGAAAAGCGATTTTTCGAGCCCTGCATCATGAGGGTAACCCCTCCTCACTAGCCACTAATGACATTTTTAATGTCAATCCTTTGAGTATGAACCACAATATCAGCATAAATCGAAGATACTCCGATCTACGATCTGCTAAAATCTATGGGCCCTATTTTAACGATCAGCGCTCGGTCTGAAATGTGTGGTGCAAGTGCATTTAGGGCGTATCCCAAATCAATTTCTGCTAGTTAAATGGCGGTATGTCTAGGCGTGTAGTAAAGCGCTCAGTGCAAAGGGGTTGGATTTTTGCTGCATTCATGTGGTGTCGGGATATTCGGAAAAACGACTTTCCAAGTGGCAAATGCAAATGAACGCCCCCTCATGTCAGAAAAACAACTCGGCATCTCGGCGATAATTTTGGTACACGAGTTGCCGGCTTGACTTGATATTGATGTCACATTCACCGAAAAATGGCGGATGAAAATCAGTGTGTAGTTTACTTTTAAGCAAATACGGACGTTTTTCTGATTAAAATACATATGGGTCAAAACACAGTACTGGTACTACATTTATCTACCCCAATTAAAAGTCGAATACATAATTTATTAAATAAATGTTGCTTCTTTAGAAAAATTACTCCCGAATGTCCATGTTACATACGGCTTTATGGAACACTGAAGCTTAAATGTCTCTTTCAGCAGAAATTCACCTCTCCAGAAAATTTGCCTTGGTATATTCCTCTCCAAGTGCAGCAAATATTATTTGATAATGACACACCTCTGGCATTGACTAGGTCTCAAATTAAAATTGCTGTACATTTGTGTCCTCGTTACATACTGCCCTTGAAGACCATGCTAAATTCTGTTCTGGTGCTTCAGTGAACTTCAGACTTTCATGTTTTGGAACAGATATTAAACACTAAACCAGTGGATCCTAATATTAAATGTAGCTTGTGATTGCCCTCTTCAGCAGTACTTTCATTATGTCCTTGTTACGTACGGCCTTTTGCAGAATATGACTGGGCATATGCATACCTCAGGGAATTCGATCCTGCCCTAAACAGCAGAATATGACTGGGCATATCCATATATACCTCGAGGAATACTATCCTGCCCTAAACAGCAGAATATGACTGGGCATATCCATACCTCGAGGAATACTATCCTGCCCTAAACAGCAGAATATGACCGGGCATATCCATATATACCCCGGGGAATACTATCCTGCCCTAAACAGCAGTTGTGGGCAAGGTCCTCCTGCTACAGAAAATGCTTGCTTCTAACAAAAAAAAAAGGATTTGAATTTTTAGGTCTGGTGTTAGATATTTTGTACCAGTACTGTGTTTTGACCCATATGTATGAAATTAGTCATATTTTATGGCTCACCTGATCCATTTTGGTTGTTCTTCAGTGTCACAAAAAAACTGGAAACAGCTGTCAGTGTTTTCTTTAAACGCTCTGAGCATTTAAGTACAACTCAGCTTCTTTGCAACATCCATGTTTTTCCCACATTGACTTCAAAGCACATGAACACAGCGAAGTCGGAAGAACGACTTGCCGACTTGGGAACTCCGACCTTCCGACATCGCATGAATGCAGCATTAATCTTTTAACAAGAGGCTCCTCTGAGCCTGTTCTCGGGCCAGGTCTAGGCCTGGGCCAATCGACAAACCGCGGGCGCGCATGAGCAGGACCATCGCGACCCCCCCAGAAAAAAGGAACGGAGACGAAACTTACACTCTTGGCCTACTGACCAGAGTAATTAATCATAGGCATGTTTTGGGTGAAAAATGGAATAAACCGATTAGTGTCATCTCACATTCCTTTTAAAAGCCCGGGGAACTTGTGCCTAGGCGGATGGCTATTGAAAGGGTGGACTTGACTGCCCTCATAATAATAATAATAATAATAACTCTTAACTACATCAGAATGAGGGCTGCTCCTGCCTGAAGTGAAAGCGCGTGAGCAAACTATTGTTTACAGTAGCCTATGGAAAACTGATCTCAGGGATCTTCAAAAATGCAATAAAAATATTTTAAAATATTGCTCAAAATTATTTTAATCATATTCAGGTGTTAAAAATTTTAAGTGAATCCCCAGGGCCACAGTTGAACTTTATATCGCATTACAACTTGTGCATAAAACAAAACAACAAAAAAAAAAAAACTTCTGAGTCACCGGTAAAAATAAATAAATACGCGCTGGCGGGGAACGACTAGGAGAAATTAAAATGAGTGAGAAAAATAGCGAGAAAGAAATGAAACTAGCGTTTTCTTTCATCAGGTAACCCCTTGAATAACATCCAACAGGAGTGACAAGAACTTGTTTCCGCTTAAAAAATAAATCAATTTCCAAATGAAATGAGGGACTTTGCATTTTATTATGGAAATGGGACTGTAGGCACTGTATTAATAGATCAGGTCAAATTAAATTTTTTTTCCACGTAATTGGAGATAATGGGTCTACCCGTGCAGGACTTATCTAAACTTCTGATGCGCATTTTCAGCACTTTAAACATTTGTTCAGTTACAGTTTGTGTTTCGTGTGACGAACCGAAAATCCATGCAATATTCAGAATTATATGCCATGGGTTTGATATTTTGACTAACCATTGTCGCCGAACAGCCAGCCTTCCAGGGGGGATCCTCTGGATGACTGCTTAAATTTTAAAGTTCGCCAGTATGAAAGACTTGTGGCTTTATTCAGTATAACCTGCGTATATCTATGTGCATATCCTCACAGGTTGAATCGCAAATTATCCGATGGAATTGGTTCCCTTATGATTGAACTAGCAAGCATCACAGCATGCTCTGATGCAGGTCCATGGTAGCCTGGTACAACCAGACTCTGCTACTTCGCTTTGCTTCGTACACAGAGTCTGGACAGTCGTCATTGACAAGTGTTTACTTCCTGCTGGGTGGGCGCTTGTCTGAAGTTTAAAGTCATTGGTGAACCCGTAAATCAATCACTAACGTTTGGCGATGATGCATGTTATGCGCCAGCTCAGCCGCCTAGTACTTCTGCTGTAAACACAGTCCTTCATACCAGGAATGCAGTGAAAACAGACTAATCAGTACAATAAGTTAATACTGGACCCATACATATGCCCATCTACCAAATTTTAGCCTTCACTTATTAACTTAAAATAACCAAAAGTGCTCTTTCTAATCTCCTTACAAGAAACAAACTGTTGAGCTATCGTTTTTCCTGCAGATACTGCTGCTATTTAAAAAAATATTAGACACCCGAAACCAACGGCAGAATCGGCGAGAATAACGCATTATTTACATCAGGACGAAATCTGCGATGACACGAAAACTGAACCGTTAACCACACTTGCGCTAACATCATACCGAGCTCGCTATCAAACTTTATAGCAACACAGTTTGGCTCTAAGCAGCCATTTCATTCATGGATAATTAACATAACACTGAGACAGTGAATAGGTCTTGTGACACGAACAAAAAAACGGCTTTTAAAAAGTTCGCTGCTAACTTATAGTGTTAAATTCGCGGGCAATGTAACACTAGAAGCTACAAGCTAGCTGAGGTGGTTCGGCTGTCTCTCACAGAGATGAACAGGGTGCCTATTTCATGATGGCTATTAAATAGATATGACAATCTGTAGGGAGTAGCGCTACAACATCATTTCCATTCAAAAAACTAACCAAACATTCATCTTGTTGTGGCTAAAAGTCGCTGATACCCGGAATTTTCTCCACGACAGAGCGAATGGCCTCCTGTGCATCTATGTCCATAGCCATTGTTTATTTCGGAGACTACAATTTCAAACTCGGCGCAGCTGCTACATCATGGTTCTCGACCACGCCTTCTGTTGGCTGGTTGGTCCGGCGTATTTTCTGCCGTGGTAAACGAGGCAGAGCTCCGAATGACCAGACTGAGTGATGAAGCGAAATGAAATTGAGCGGAAGTACGAAGGCTGGCGGTGCAGGCTAGGTCCATGGTGCGCTCGCAATCACCATTTTGACACGTGTTTTTTAAACATCTTTAAAATAATCTTTCACATCGGCATTTTTATTTTTAATTGTTTGCTTGTGTGGGCGCTGCAGTTCGTCCTTTTGTTACATGTTACAAGCAGAGGGTACGCACGTTATGCACTCAAAATACTTGTTATAATGCACCCTTAAAATAGCAGTTTAAAACTGATTACTGTCTTGAGACCTAATGCGCCTTTAAAATAGCAGTTTAAAACTGATTATTGACTTGAGACCAGGTTTTTGTCAGTCAATCGCGCAAGAGCATAAAGTGACCTCAAGACAGCGGCTCGCCAGCAGATCGCCTGACCACGCCTCATTTTTCACGCCCATGGGCGCTCAATGTGGCGCAAATGCATTCTCTATTTACAGTGGCGGTTCTAGCTTGAATGGCGCCCTGGGCGAGACCCCCCTCTGGCATTCCCCCCCCCCCCTTTGCCCCACTCAAAAGTAAATAAAACTAACCACAACAAAATAAAATAAAATATTACAAATCCCACATGGAAAGAATCTATCTGAACATACACAGCCCAGCCAAAAAAAAAGTTGTGCACTCAAATATTTAGTTGGAACCCCTTTAGCTTTGATTACAGTGCAAATTTGTCGTCATCATTTTGACAACCATATGCAATGCCAGAACATTTATTTTCGATCAGAAATGCTATAATTTTTGGCCGAGATCTTGTCTTCTCTACAAAATGGTTGAACCACTCGGTGGTCTTTCTTGAGCACACCCCAATAACTTTCAATGTGGTTAAGGTCAGGACTTTGTGGTGGCAAATTTGTCTGTGAAAATGATTCCTCATACTTGTTTTTGTCATTCATGGTTTTCTTTGCTAGATACAGGCTAATAACTTGCCCGTTCTATAATACTGTAACATCATTTCCACCATCAAGGGATGCGTCTTCCAACATGATTTTTTAAGAAATGAGTAGCAATGTGCTTCATCAGTCAGGGTTAAAATGATTATTGCCAGCTGAAACATATTAATAACCACAATCATGATCCAATAATAAAATTTGTTTATTCATTTCCAAATGGTGCCTTTTTTTTTGGCCAGGCAGTGTATATGCGCATATATGCAACCTATATGCAGCATATAGGCCAAATTCAGGTACATATATGAGCTTATAGAGGGTATATAGGTCTCCTATATCACTTCTTTATTTCCACATATTGGCCCTATATGTACATACAAGGTATATGTCTCCTATATAGCTCATATACCCAGTGGCAGGTTTTGTTTGTCATACCTATTGTATAGCTCATATCTCACTTTTGCAACTGTCATACATGATGCCTAGGTCATATTTTTATTCTCAAGGTAATATCTGCATATTAGTCCAAATTCCCTTCAGAAATAACAAGAATTTCACGCGATAACTTATTAATTGCATGCGAACTGTGAGGTAGCGTTCAGGAACCAGATGCGAGAACCAAGCAGTGCAGTAGAATTGGATTTTATTAAGGAAGGGGGTGAACCATCGCAGAGCAGGAGGCAACGGTACAGAGTCCACAATCCAAAAATCAAAATCCAAAGGGCGAAATCCAAGCCGTAACCAAGGCATCAAACACAGTACTTGTGGTCGGGCAAAAAAGGGTTTGATACACAGATGCAGACAGTAATCCAAAACAGAGCCAAAATCGTAAAACAGGGACGGTCCAGTCAGAAGAGAATCTCAAAGAATACAAGGCGAAAACAAGCGTAGCACAGGCAAACCAAGGGTAACGTTCTGACAGGGAACTGCTGTGAACAGACTGCTTAAATATACGTAAGGGAAGTCACATGCTATGATTGGGAACAGGTGAAGTGGATCAGACTAATTACGAAGGAACAGACACGAGGGAGAACCAAACCACATGAAATAGGCAAAAGCCAAAACGTGGACAGGGATCACGAGACAACCTATGACAAAACACACAGCTCTGGTTAGGGAGTTCTAACGTGCACAGATAATGAGAGAACAGAGAAACAGGCAGGACAACAAGGTAGACTGAGAAGACAGGTGCTAGAGGATCCGCTGAATTTGCAGCAAAGACTAAGTTAGTACTATATATAATGTTAGTTAGAGTTAGTAGAATTAACTAAAACAACAAACTGTTAGTATTGTTAGTAAAGACAGAACAGCAAGGTGAAGGAAGCAAACGAGATTAGAAGGAACGATTGAAAACCCAGAAACCATGAAATCACCTGAAAGCGTGGCACGCAATACTGGGGGAAATAAGCTGTCACATAACACAAGACCAGACAGGGGAGACAAAGTGCAATGCATGGCAAAATACAAAACAATGACCGGAATATAACTGAGGGAATGGACTATGGCAGAAAATACAGAATAAACAGAAACAAAACATGGCATGGATCAGGCAACGGCAAAACATGAACAGAACAAAGCAGAATCATAACACGAACATGTGAAATTGGCATCACCTTTGATCCTAAATACATATTGACATGTGACAACGGCATGTTATGTGTAAACCAGTCATTATTAACAATGGCAAGTGAGAGGAGACAAAAAGCTAAGATATCAAAACAAATATCTAATACTATTTTTGACATTTTTTTCCTGAAACATTAACAATAACAAGGCCATCAATTCTTTCTTGACCATACTTATTTCCATTCTTTGAAGATTGAGTTGTCTATTGTGGAAGAGAATGAAATGTATAAAAACAAAATGGTTTGATTATGTTTATTTCATCAATTAAGCATTTTTTTGAGTTTAAGTCACTGCCAGATTCACCACATTAGATAAAATTGGATTCACATCATTACAGCTCATACACATCCACTGAAAGGTTATACACTACACTGTTACATCCACCAAATGCAATGTATTCTATCTTGTCTGTAATGCAGTTTCTAGATGAACATGGCTTAGAGGTCCTTAGTCTAAGTGTAGCAAAATAAGACAAAAATAACAAAATAAAAGTACACAGAAGAACATACATTCAAGTAAACATGCCTTTCAAAAGTCATTTTCATCCCCACATCTATTTGAGCATTTCATTGCGGTTAATGAATTTGAACACAAAATCTACATTTCTGTTCACAGTTTTAATGAACAGACACTTGTCTTTTTCTGAGGTGCTTGTATAGCAGCTAAAGATCCCAGACTTTTTCCTACGGGGATGAAATAACAAGGATTCTTAAATTCCCACACGGAAAGACCCTATATAAACATATAGGTTTTAATCCCTGCCTCGAATCAACCAGCAGTGGTCAGCAGCTCTTTTCAGAAGTAGCGCGCAATTGGCCAATGCTACAGGGATGCAAATTGCGAAGGGCCTGCTGGGAAGGGTTATGTAGATTAGAGTTCCCCTAGGCGCGTCCTGTTGGCCAGACGAGCGCTCATAAAGAGGATTCTTACCTCAACTGTAATAGGTTATCTCCTGCCCTTGTTCGGTCCTTCCGAAGTTTTGCCAAATGAATGTATAAAAGCCAATTGCTTACGGGTGCAGGCATTGGAGGAGAGCTGCGAGCGGTGTACATTCTCCTGAATTGTCAACAGGGGGCCGCATATGCGAAAAAATCTAAGTACTTGTACACAGTTTCCTAATTGGATATTCCAGCTTCGGGTGGGATTGAAAATGCCAAAAAAAAAAAAAAAAAAATCTGTATGTTTATATAGGTTCTATCTGTGTGGGATAATGTAGAAATAAAATGTAAAATAAATACCACAAATCCTTTATCACACTTCTCACAAATGGGAAAACACATTGAAGTGCCCCTTCCAGCCATATCCCGACATTTTGTGTTAATCCTCAATGCCCTGCCATCGAATTCATGCCATTATTTGTGGGAAAAGTTCCTGGGATCGCTTATTTGATGACCTTCTAACCATCACTGAAAGGCAGTCTGAGAAGACGGGCGAGTTCCCTCATGAATATCCAGCGTTTAAATGAGCTTCGCGCTGATTGGATAGTTCAGCTACATTCATGAATATTCAATATGTATACAGCCCCAACGCCCTACTGGCCCAGAGCCTAGCTACCTACATTCATAGACGGTGAAAGACAACAGATTATACAGGTAGCATAGTAAGACTTTCTGCGACGCAATGGCGACACAAAGTTCACAAATATTGCCTTATGTATATATATACATATATATATGACCCGGAATCTGAAGAGGAGGCCGATGCAATGCTGGAAATGCCATCAACACACATAACAATGGATGTTTCATAGTGGTAATTTTACTAGCCTTTCTAACAAATTAGACAAAATGTCTCGCAGCCCTCTGGATTGCAGAGCTGCCAACTCCAACGCATTCAGCTCAAATCTCATGCTTTTTAGTGGCATTCGCGTTCCTGTGCTGTAGTCAGCAATTATTCAATTAGTGCACATTTAAGAGATTCTCTTACAGAATTACAGTCGTTGTGCATGAAAGTTTATCAGTTTCACATCCATCACGGTTCATTTCCCCACTAGTGACATGGAAATCAATTATGACTCTGGAATTCTCACACTTATCTTTACTCAGGAAATGGAAGCAATGGAATGGCATGAAGACATTTCAAATTGTCTTATTCCATTCAAACAATCGAAATGATCATGAAAGGCATTCATTGCTTTCAATCCCCAAGTAAAAAAAGAGTGCAAAATGTCCAGATTCATAATCGCTTTCCATGTTACTAGTGGTGAAATCCACCGCTACGCTAGTGAAACTGAAACTGCCAAGGACTTCACTTACGCGTAAGCATCTCATTAATATACGTGCTGATTGAACAATCGCTGATTTCAGTGAATATGTCTCGAACATACGTGAGACCTACGCCGTATGCGTGAGAATGCTAAGAAATTTGGCAGCCCTACGATTAGGCTATTGATTTTTGTGGGAAAATATTAATCCATTATACTCAAATGTATTATCAATCAAAAACTAACAAAAGCATTACTGTATTGATCTATTGCTGAATTGTTGTATTAATTCATTATATATACAAATGCATTAATAATCAAGTATTAATTGATATTAACTGAAACAATGTATTAATAATCAAGTATTCACTAAAGCAATGTATATCTGAGTGAATGTGCTGTAACTCTCTTTGTCTTCTCCATCTGGGATTTTCTTCTGCTTGCAGCAGAGACTTTTTGTTCCTGTCATCTAAAGAACACAGAAGTACTAAATTTAAAGTCAAGAGGTGAACCATAGTTGAAGTCTCGGCCTAACTGCAAGCTGAAATTTATAGCAGCGAGCCAGACAATGAGTAAGGAGGGGGAAAGAGCTGCGATATGTTGAGTAATAAGTAAACAGAACATTTTTAGTTTGAGAAGGGGCACAACTGTGTTGATGTATTGTAGGGCAAATGGATGACGTAAAAGCCCTCCCCTGCAGAATAGGGTCCTATAAAGATTAAACTGATGAGAAACTTGGGGCTGCTCTCAGCCCTCTGGTCCTCTACGACCAGAGATTCTGTACTCACAGAAGCTTTTGTTTATCTGAGTATTCTTCTTTCCAACTCTTTGCTAAAGATCATCGGCTGAATATGGTTTCTGTATCATTTGATGGTTTGAAGGCTATTTTTCATTTGTCTGTATCTGTGCACGAGTTTCCCTTATTGTACTCATGTTTTTACCTTCTGAATTATTAGAGTAAAATTGTTGAACTGCCAAAATGTTTTTGGGTCCTTCATTTAAAAGTCAACGCTAACCAGTACGAATTCCTCAACATTTTTTAACCATTCTAAAAGTGGCCTAGCAATCGGAATAGCCTACCAGGATGGGCTTTTGTGTTAGTAGCCTATGCATCGAGCCCCAATGCCTCATCCCACCTTGCCAAAATGAAAACGCCATGAGACAGATGTCTCGTCATTTGCAATTGCCAATAGGTCACCCATATCCCTGCCTGTGATAAGTCATTTTCTGGTGATGAACAGTTTTTTTTTTTTTTTAACACAAGGTCATTCTACATCATGTAAGGAATATTCCATGAACAAATCTAACTGATATCTCTGAAATGACCTCCACTCAGTCAATATTAAAGTTTTGGCAGACATGACATGTCCTCAAACTAGGCTGGTTAGCTTCACAAGACGTTAATCTACAAATGCAAATGCTTCATTTCTGACATTTCCGTGGTGATACGACGCAATCCGTGGAGAAATCCACATCCAGCTTAAATCGCAACTCTTTTGCCATATATTCGACTGACCTGCTTTATGATGGAGAGCATTATCGTCTACATTCATTTTCAATGGTAGAAAAGAAGTTCCAAAACCGAATGACACCCAAACTATCATGCATTCATCCGCTGAAAGTAAACTAAAATCCGATTGAAAACATAATAGACCAGGCTTATGGAAAGCAACTTCCGCGTAAGCGAAGTGTAAATAAATTCATTAATTTTAATATGTATGATGTTAGAAATTAATTTTTATTGCTATTCCACTCATGTGGAATAGCATCAGTTCACACAAAACCACCTTTAGATGGCGCTTCAACACATCCCTCCTCACTGACCCTGAATTTGACAGTCTTATTAAAAAAGAGTGGGCATCTTTCCTAGAAATAAATGACTCTCCAAAGTTATCTCCGTCTATTTTATGGGAAACCGGTAAAGCAGTTCTACGAGGGATAATCATCTCATTCTCCACATACAAAAAAAAGAAAGAACAACATCAAGAAACTGAACTAGAGCAAAAAATCGATCAGTTAGAAACCATTATTGCAAAGAATCCATCTGAGAAAACACAGAATGAATTAAGAAAGTACAATTTTCAGTTGAATGAAATCACAAATAAAAGAACTCAATTCCTAATTCACAGACTTCGCAGGAAACAATTTCACCATTGCAATAAATCTGGAAAATACCTAGCAAATTTAATCAAACAAAATAAAGAAAAATCAACTATCTCTGTTATTAACAAGGACTCAGCAGGAAGCCAACACCATCTTACCAGCAGAGATAAATAATATTTTCAGAGATTTTGATACCAAATTATACTCACCCCAGAAACTAATCCAAACCCAGTTGATATCAACTTATAATTCTTCAATAATATTTTTTTTCCAGCACCTTCCCAAGCTTACTCCTGACCAAATATCCTCACTTGAAACACCAATAACAGAGAATGAACTATCCACTGCCCTTAAAAGCATGCCCAATAACAAATTGACCTTGCCCGGACCTGATGGAACTTCCCTGCTGAGTTTTATAAACACTTCTGGTCTATTCTTGCCCCCACTCTTTTGCAGACTCGTCACTGAAATAAAACAGAACTCCGAATTACCAATAAACATGAATACAGCCACAATTTCCCTTCTCTGTAAACCTAACAAAGATGCCTCATTAACATCAAGCCACCGCCCAATTTCTTTGCTTAATGTGGACTTAAAAATCATTACTAAAACACTTGCTCATAGATTAGAAAAAGTAATCTCTTCCATAATCCATCCCGACCAAACCGGCTTCATCAAAGGCAGATACTCTTCAAATAATACACGCAGGCTCTTCGATATAATGGACTATTCTTTTCAACAAAAAACGCAAACTATGATTGTCACACTAAATGCTGAAAAAGCTTTTGACAGGGTGAACTGGTCATTTCTCATATCAACATTACAAAAATTTGGCTTTGGAGAGTCATTTATTAACTGGGTTAAAATTCTATACTCTGCACCTTCAGCCACAGTTATCACCAATGGACTAATCTCACAACCTTTCACACTGCACAGGGGGACTAGGCAAGGATGCCCACTCTCTCCCTTCTTATTCACCATTTTCATCGAGCCTCTAGCTGCAGCCATCCGCCAAAACAACATCATCAAAGGAGTCCAGACACAAAACATAGACCACAAAATTAGTCTTTATGCTGATGACATTCTACTCTTTATACAAAATCCCCACTCATCCCTTCCAGAAACAATTAAACTCATAGAAACATTCTCTAGCACCTCCAACTACTCTGTTAACTGGCATAAGTCTTCCATCCTCCCTCTGCAAAGTAATAACCGGGATATGACAGCCTGCATTTCACCTATTCCTTTATGCACAAATCATATCACGTACTTGGGTATTAACATCTCCCCAGGCTATCAGAACTGTTCAATCTCAACTATACTCCATTGCTTAAAACAATAACAGACAACCTCCTCCGTTGGATGAATCTACCACTCTCCTTATCAGGCGAATCGCAACAGTTAAAATGTCAATACTTCCAAAAATTAATTATCTTTTTTACTATGATTCCAACCCAACCTACACTCTCATGGTTCAAATCTCTTGATTCAATTATAACAAAAAATTCTACTGGAAAACTAAAACGCCAAGAATCAAACTAATAACTCTCCAAAAACCAAAAGACACAAGGAGGACTTGCTGCACCAAATTTTTATCATTACTATCTAGCAAATCAACTACAATACATATTCAAGTGGATACATCCCCAGCAATCAGACAATATGTGGTTCGACCTAGAACAGACATTTTGTAACCGTATTTCTACCTCTGATTTACCATTTCTAAGTCAATCCATTAAAAACCACCCCTGTTTTAAAACACTGACAATATCTGCGACCCTGATAGCCTGGTGGAAATTCCACAACATCACAAACTCGACACTAGGTCCATCTAAACTCACTCCAATCTGGTACAACCCTGACTTTCTCAGCAACAAGAAACCGCTCTTCTTTCGCACATGGTCTGAAAAGGGAATCACTCACTTAAGACACATTTTTCAGAACCATACTCTTGCCCCATTCACTCACCTGGTCCAGGAGTACGGAATCAAGAGCAATCAATTTTTGGAATACTTACAACTTAAATCATCAATTCATGCCGCAAGAAATGTCACAACCACCAACCTCGACCTCCCAGCAGCATGTTTAGACCTAATCAATATTCGTTCAGTCAAAAAACTCCTCTCTAAAATATATAGAATAATATCACAATCTGATAAGTCATGATCACTTCCTACCACAAAATGGGAAAAAGACCTGTCAATTGCTCCTGATGATGACTTCTGGACCCAAATCTGCAAAAACATCTATGTCATGTCAAAAAATGCAAATCTACAACTAATTCAATACAAGGTACTCCATAGAACTCATTACACTGGGCACAAAATGTTTAAAATGGGATTTTCTTCTGGCACTTGCACGAACTGCACCCAGAACATCTCAGACACCTACATTCACGCCATCTGGCACTGCACACCAGTTCAGCAATTCTGGAGGGATGTCACAAAGTCACTTTCGGTCCTCTTGGGCTGCCATATCCCTGTATCCCCATCACTCTGCTTACTTGGTGACACATCTAACACAAATTTAACAAAATAAAACAATAGGCTACTCCTCATTGCCCTAACTGTCGCCAAGAAAACCATCCTCATGAACTGGAAATCAAAAAATATTACAAATATTGCTCAATGGAAAAACTTACTCTTGGATCACATTTCTCTGGAACACCATACACAATACCCCGCTATAGAATCCCACTCCATCTGGTCACAACAAGAACCCCACTCCATCTGGTCACCACTCCTCCTACAAACCTGATTCATCCATCTCCTTTAATACAACAGCATTTTTTGCCATTCTATTCCTGAGAACCAATCGTAATCTAAACCCCTACATCTAATATTGGCCCAAACATTCCTCTTTCCATATTACTCTAAAACAATCTACTGATTATTGTCCCCCAACAAACACATTCATATATGCACACACACAAATCTCACACGCACACACACACACACACACACACACACACTCCGCTAAGGCGAGTTGGCTTTTATGTTTTTTTTTTTTTTTTGGTCACGATGTAGTAGGGTGTCTCTAATTCTGTTATAAGTAAGTACATCCATATCTGTAATTGTTCTTGTTATTATCATTATTCTATCCTGTTTTTTTAAAATCTTTTTTCTTTTTCTCTTTCTTCTCCCATTCTCCCACCTTACTATGTTTGATGTGATGTTTATTTCTATAATCATTATTATTATTACTATTATTTCTAAAATTATTACTACTGTCACTATTAGTGTTGTTGTTATTTTTATTTATTTTCTATTTTCTTCTCCCCCCATGGGAAACATTTGTTATTGTTGTTGTTATTATCATTATTATTATTATCATCTCTGCTTATTCTGTATATATGCATCCATAATCTTTAACCTCCAATCCCTTTTATTTATTTATTTTTTTCCCTTCCCCACCCGTTTTTTTTTTTTTTTTTTTTTTCCCCCCCACCCCCATTGTAACATCAGACGGCGTTCTGTCGGTTATCTCCAGAGCGGACAGCATGAGGGAAGAAGGGTTGGGTCTCCTCTTTTCCCCACGCCACCAACTCCAAACGTCCTCACCCTTAAACAGCTACTATGAATCATTCTACTTCACTGCGGGTGGGGGCGCGCTCTTGGATGGTCCGCCTTCGGCTATAGGCCTGTGGGCTTGCTTGCCCAAGCCTCCTGTCTGTGGGCAGTCTGGAGTGAAAGTCAGCCAAACCCGGAATGGGGCTGCAGAAAGAAACTTCCCCCAAACTGCTGAAAAGAGGACCCTCACAAGAGTGAGGGGTTCACGTGAGGCCCACATGGGCTGGGAACTGATCCCGCGAGCTTCATGTTGGGCTGGGTATGAATCTACCAGCGCCTCATAGGCCGGTGGTGAACCCACGACCCTCATGCTCTGATGCGGCAGGGCTGCCTACTGCACCACCATGGCGCTCCCATCCCATGACCACAGTCCAACTTTCATCGAAATAACCATCATAGGGAAACAATAATCTGGATGATCCAGCCTGACTGACCCTGCTGCCCGCTCTGGAGCTCCCTGACAGCACCCTGTCCCACTCCTTATTTTTATTTCTTATTGCTATCATTATTATGATTTTTTTCCCTTCTTTCTTCCCCATTTATTTACCATTCTTTACATTTTTTTTCTTTTTCTTTTTCTTTCTTTCTCTCTCTCTTCCCTCTCCAAGTCTCAATTTCCTTTGTTTCCCTGTAGCTAATCCAACCACATCATTTTTTCTTTTTTTTTCCACCCCCCCCACCTTTTTTCCATCCCAAACCAGAGTTAAACATAGACACACATACACACAATACACAGACTACGAACATTCTTCCATCAACTCCGAGTTGCACCCCTACAAACTGTTGACTGGCCTGTATACTCTGTTCTTGTCAATTGTTCTTGTCAATGTTTCGTTCAGTCTTGCAATAAATATTAAAAAAAAAAAGAAATTAATTTTTGACCTTTATTTCGAAACCCCAATATGTAACCTATCATTTACAGCCGTAAACTCACATCTCATATTTTTGTCACTCTTCATCACAGGGGGTACTTGACGGTCTTCATCGCAAAAATTAGATCAGGCGAGTTTTGCCATGTTTTCACAGGCGGGGTCACAAATATTAATAGCTTTTTTTCAGTGTAACAGCATCACCCCAAACTCCAAAATAAGTGATATTTTGTTTGAAAGAAAACAATACATTTATTACATACACGTTATTAATTTTTTTCAAAGCTGCAGGGAGCCACTGAAGAAGGGCTGAAGAGCCGCACGCGGCTCCACAGCCGCAGGTTGCCGACCCCTGCCGTAGACTGTGGATGTCAGTTGGCACGTTGCTCGAATCTGTGTGTGGGCGGTTACACTCCAGAGTGGGCGAGAACCGGCGAGAAAATGAATATTCAATTTGCGGTGTTTCGTAACACTGCAACACATTTTTTACTGGCGTAAATTCTCCGCCTATTTCCTTTTTTTTTTTTCGCAAAAACCAATACTTTAAGTGGTGTTGGAGTTCAAGAACTACGACATGTCACAAACTGATTATGGACCTACCATATTCAAATACTAACAGAAAAATCCATTTTCTCGCGGAAGGGGCACTTCCATGGCGCTCAATGTGGCGCAAATGCATTCTCTATTTACAGTGGTGGTTCTAGCTTGAATGGCGCCCTGGGCGAGACCCCCTCTGGCATTCCACCCCCCCCCCCCTCTTTGTCCCACTCAAAAGTAAATAAAACTAACCACAACAAAATAAAATAAGACAAATAATGTAGAAACAAAATGTAAAATAAATATTACAAATAGCACAAATCCTTTATCACACTTCACACAAATGGGAAAACATTAAAGAAAATCTTATTTTTTCACTATTGCACTTACAACAGCAAACTCAAACTACACAATTGTAAAACTATTTCTAAACAGTGGACAGTAAAGACCTTACAAAACCTGAATGATTAGAGGATTAAAACATGCAATTAAATAAATTGCATATAAGCCTAGGCGGGAGCTAGCTTGAAAGTTAACGCAGCGACTGTCACAGAAACTGCCCCATATTAGCCTATGCAGTTGGAAAGGTGAACAAACATATCTAGATGGAATGCAAGTTAAGTGGTCGTAATTAAGGTTAATGCTGTTTGGCCTAATTTTCTAGGTCAAAGCATGGTCATTCAGAGCCACTGTCATGATTGTCAGTGATCGCTGGTGGAGGATGAGCTCATCTACGTCTCACTCACACACCTCCCTGTCTGCTAGCCTCTCTGTCATCAGTCCCACGAACAAGTCAATGAACATCCTACCTTTTTTGTAAACCGATAAAATCCATGCCAGCCACCTCATCTGCGATACTTCCACAATAATCCACAAATGAAAGAGTAAATATTCCCTAGATGCTGCAGGCGAGTAGCCAAGAAATCTAGACGTACCCTAGCGGTAGCAAATAGTTTTATTCAGCCGGTACGTCTAGCCACGAGCGATAGGGCCCCAGTACTACTAAGTGATTGGTTCAACCAAGGTTTGGTCAGACTAATCACAACGCTCTCTGTCGTTGGGTGGGCTTTGCATGATGACGACAACGCTGCGACGGTGCGAAACAACTGAGATGGCTGTGGCAAAGGAACACTGGTCGTTTGAATCCGCTTTGGCATTGACTTTGGAAGAGTTAGACTTGGGCTTTTCTTTGAAAAATGAGCAGAAAAAGGCACTCAAGTCATTCATTTCAAAGACTGATGAATTTTCTGTTTTGCCGACAGGATACGGCAAAAGTTTAATTTACCAGCTGGCTCCGCTGGTAGCTTAACGAATGGGAGTCAGTGAAAACTCACTGGTTGTAGTCTCGCCGTTGATCGCCCTTATGGAGGACCAGATCACAGAGGTGACCAAATTTGGACTCAAGGCCATGCAACTTGGTGTACATAAATTGAAGGAAATTCGAAATGGCCATTGTCAGTTGGTCTTCGGTAGTCCTGAAGCCTGGCTCATGCAGAGGAAGTGGCACGACATGTTGGCTACCAAGGTCTTCCGAAATTAACCTCATAGGAATTGTGGTGGATGAGGTACATCTCATTTACAAATGGTAAGAGGCATTAAGTAAACTACGTAACAGCGATAAAATCCATATTCAATATTTTCAAGTAATGTGAACTGAATGTACAGCCAGTTGTGTAATACACAGCCCCATTGAGATATTATGATCACAGCAGACTGAAAGTCGGAATGCTCCTCTTTTATCCTCCTCTGCTGTCGGTGTTAAACTTTGTTAAGTAGCTTATATATTTGAACTACGGGGATGGACACTAGTGTAGATGGATAGTTTGATCAGACCTAATTGCTTTGTGATGTTGAATGTACTGCCATATTGATGTAGTCATTAATGTTGTCACAGTGGTTATCTTTTAACATTATAATGTGCTCTGATTTGTATTATTATTATTGTTGTACCCAAATTCTTCACGCAACAGCGACGTCCAGGCATTTTCAACAAAGACAGGCTCTCTGATACTAAAAAAAAAAAAAAAGGGGCGGGACAGGCTCTCTGATTCTGCTAAGTGCAATCTCATCTCTCCGATTTCAAAAATGTCACCGGAAGGGCCCTGGGGTGAAATAGGGAGGACTTGAACAGTGGCACGTCAACTCCTAAAGTTCTATTGGTTCCTGCATCAGTAATTTGCGCTGATTGTAAGATAGGGCCCACTGGGGGAATCACTGAAGAGTAATTCCGCTGAGGTAATTACCCAAAAAAACGAGCCCTGTCCCTATCTGCACGTACAGTTTCCAGTACAGGCTCGCTATTTTCCTATTACTAAAGTGAATCTAACACTTTGCATTCTTGATTGATAAATGGTATCTTGCACTAATTCAAGCCTCGGGCTGAATGAACAACTTTCTTACTATGAGAGCTCAGCACGATATCGCAGAACAGGTTGTAGCGCTGATACAAGCAACTTGACTTTGACGAGCTAATTAAGCCACAGCGACCAGAAGAGAATGTGAAAAAATCCAACCTAGAAATATGTTTACGGATAAAAGCCCTGCAGTAAATGCCAGTCCTTAATTCATACACCCTAAAAACAAGCACCTATGCCTGAAACCAATTCAAGTTGTTACGTGATAAGAAAATTCAGAAAGTGACTTAGCGTTGAGTAGCTGACGAAGGTTCATTATCAAAATTGGCCAGAAAAACCAGAGGAGAGCAGCACAGCCCTTGAAAATACTTTTAATATTCAATGAATATTCAAATCAATATTCAATGTGAAGCACACAGGGTTCATGAAATGTTTTTACTCTACCTTTAATCATAATTCACCCTCATTAGGTTATTAGGCTAGCATCAGTAGTAATTATGAAAAAATTAGCATAAATGCTTGGTAAAGCATAAATATCTTTCAAATCTAAATTCCACAAAAGACATTGTGCTTAAGGAACAAAACACCATAGATAATAGCTGTCTTTGTAGTTGAATATGTAGAAAAAGTACTAAATTACCTTCATTTAAAATGCACTCCTCCCGGTTCCATCCAATTTTCCATGTGGCGCCACGTTACTTTTAGCTGATTTGCGAACATTAGCTTATCTAGCTAATTGTGTTACAAGTGTGTTAAGTTTCACAGCTGACTGTTCGTGGCCGTGAATGAAGGTGAGCAAACACACACGCAGATTCCACAGAGCAAATTTGTGAAATGTTTAGGATGTTGGAGATTTTTTGTCAGGGACATGATGGGAGTGTCTAGAACACTGTAGTGAGTGCAGAAAAATTAGGATAAAATGTGTTATCATAAAATTGTCCTCATTTGTCATGAAAAAAAGAGCACACGCACACACACACACACATTAACACACACACAAACACACAGAATGATAACAATCAAGAAAGAAGTTTTCTTTTTCTTTTTCTCGTTACTTCCTTTTCCTTTTTCTTTAATATCATTATAAATTCCCCCATCAAAATTCTGTTTTGTTTATTTTTGTTTATTTGTTTGTTTAATAATTCTTTGATTGTTTTGCTTGGCTTTGCCCATATACCTCATTTTGGTTGATTTTGTTTGCCTATCCTTGCCTTTTTCCTTGAAAATTATCTGTAACGTCATGATTTGTCCTGTCCTCTCTTGTTTTGTCCTGTCCTGTCCTGTCTCGTCTTGTCAGTGTCTGCATTAGTCCAGCATGTCGAGTATGTCTGTATACTTGTCCGTCTGACTGTCTGTCGACATACTTGTCCGTTTCTCTGTATGTCTGTCTACTTGTCTGTTTTGTCATGTGTCATGTCACGGCATTAGGGTGGGTAGGTTGTGGTTACGGAGTGGCTCAAATACATGTCTTTGAACTCTATTTCAGTTTGAAATGTGGGGGTGGTGGTGGGCCAAAAAATAATAAAGTTTGTAAATATTTTTCCAAACCGATAAGCCAGCTAGCTTTCTTGTAAGCTAATCTATATGAAAAAACTGTTTCAGGGTCACAGAAAGAGATAAAAACTTTCAGACAAGATAATTATATCATCATAACCTAACAAATAAGGTATGAAGCAAACACTTAGTTTTCAAATGCTCAGCAGCTCGCCAACAATTAGCAGTCAAATACAAGTGAATTGGGCACTAGCCGGAAATGCAGAATGAAACCGCATACGGCACAAAAGCAATTTGGCCAAAATCGAAAAGCAGTCAGATAAATAGCCAGCTAGTGCTGTTACTCAGAACCAGGAACACGAGCCCTTCAACATACTCCATTGCTACTGTGTTTCTGACACGTGAGGTTATGCTGTGTTTTGGGCTGCATGAAAGATGACAAGAAGGCACTTTTCACTATCAATCCCGCCTACATTTGAACAGGTAATATGCTGTGTGGAAAATGAGTATATGCTACCAGCGCTGTGGAAAAGCGCCATTAGTCATCTCCCCGGTGGCCCTGTGGTGCTCGGCCCCTTCATTGCTGCTTGCAGCGATATTTCTGACAATGTAATCACAGGAATCTTCCAGGACCAGGTCTGGGAAACGAAAAGCAGTCACAAATGCAAAAAAATTGCACAAAATCAGGCTTTTACTTGTTCTGAAATGTTTAATATCAATTTTAAAGGCCAGAACATTTAAATGTGTTTATGAACTTTAGCTAAGCTGTGTATTTGAACAATCAGAATCAATACACTGCATGCATACGTTATGCATATTCAAGATTGGTTCTGCCAGACCAGAACATTAACTAAGTGCTTTTGAACTTTAACTAACCTGTGTCTATTTTCAATCAGTAACAATGCACTGCACCCATACAGCGTGCATATTCAAAATTGTTTTTATTAAAAAAAAAAAAAAAAAAGTGGTGTGTACAGACTTAACTTCAATTAAATGAGGCCTATTTATGAAATTCTTTTCCTGCAAAATTTCCATCAGCCAGCGGGAAGCCTGTCAGCCTTTAATTAATTTTAAATTTTGGAATTAAATTTTGCAGCCAATTAATATATTTAGTTGTTAATTGTAACGCTGGGTAGATGACGGTGCCATTTATGATTTTTCAGGAGATACAATGTTTAGACATTGAACAGCAGGAAGGGGAAAACAGCCATATAGCTCTGATCAAACGACCATACCTGGGATTAACCAAGCAATTCATATAATTCATGGCCTCTAGATGTAGACTGATATTTACATAATTTAAACAGCCATTGTGTGCCTGACTGCAGAGATTGAGTACCAGCAATGATACAGTTGAATTTGGACTGTGAAACATGCTTAATTTACATCAGTATACTGCAATCCTATATGAAGTCCCCTCTCAGCTTTTAATTGCGGATATTCTGGGTGGACAAGATATTGAAGTACCTCTGAAAAAAGGCTTTACATTTGAAGACTCAAAACCTAATTACTGAACAAACCAGTGTCATTCCTATTAACATAAATACTGTAAGCAGTAGGGGTGTGTTTAACTGGAGAAAGATGAGCAGAGCTTTGAAAGATAAGTCTCAAAAGCATGATTAGTGTACTAAACAACAGTTGTAAAATTCCTGGAGCCCAAACTGCTTTTGTGTTATTCTCAGAGACAGCAATTTAATATGGAAATACATAAAACACTTGTGTTTGATAGTTGCTAATAACCAGTAAATTACAGCTCAAAAATCACAGAGGAACTGAATCAGTTACAAATAAAACAGTATATCATGCGTTAAATAAAGCTGCCCTTGTTTCTGATGACTAACCCCAGTGCTTCCTTTCGTTCCCTGGAGCTGTGACTTACAGCTAAACTCATAACGAAGTGCAGCATCCCCCTGAAATCAGAGATACAGCAGAGGTAATATTACAGGCAATGGACACTTTTCCTCATGGTTGACCTTGGACATGTTCGAGACACATTGTTCAAGAACTTAACATTTAATTTGTATTCTTTTAGTGTCTTTCTTAAGTTGATTTTTATACTGGTTACATTTTTCAGACTAAAATACTTTGAATGGTATATTCACTGTCATGGTTCTGTATTTTGATGTCATGCCTTATGTTTATGGTTATGCCTTTTCTTTATTCTTTTTGGTTATTATATGTTCCGGTTTTCTGTTCCTGCCATTCTAGGTTCCATTGCACTTGTCTCCCCTGTCTTGTGATCAGTTGGTTCAGTCCGTCTTCCCAGTCTGTGTGCTTACCTGCTTCGGGTGATTTCAATGGTTTCTGGTGTTTTACATTATGACTTCAATTCTTGTTTACTTCCTTCGCCTTGCTTTCCTAGATTACTAATAATTCTAATACTTATTGTGTATCATAGTCCACTAACTTCACTAATCCATGTATATATTACTAACTAACTAATGAACACTTCAGTTAATTTGTAAAGCTGCACCTCTACTATATATTACTAATTCAATCTCAGCAATCGCCCTGTTCTAGTCTCCGCCTCTTGCTTTGCTTTCTCTGCCTCTCCCTGCGTTTCTGCGAGATCTCTCACACGTGCTTAATTACTTTCCTGCACTCATTGTCTGTGCACTTAGAACTCCTTGACCGGAGTTGTTTATCTGTCATAGGTTGTCTGCGTGGATCCCGTCCGTGTCTTGGCTTTTGCCAATTGTTGAGGTTTAGGACTTCCCCATGTGTGCCTACCTCTGTAATTAGTTCTCATCCAATTCACCTGTTCCTCGCATAGCATGTGACTTCCCTTGTGTCTATTTAGAGTCTTCACTGCAGCACAGCCCTTGTCAGAATGTTCATCAGTTTTCTTTTGTGCAGAACTCCTTGTATGCCAATCGATTATTGTTTCTTCACGACTGTTTCGCCCGACCTTGATATTGCCTAGCCCTTCTGTTCTTTGTCTTTTTGGATTTTTGACCTATTTTCTGTACGACCACGATTAATGTTTTGGATACCCTGTGTATGACCCTCTGTTCTGGATTTCGACTACGATTTTGGCCTGCTATCTCTGTACCGTCAAACATCTGCTTTACTGGTTTTGACCCCTGCCTGTTTAGTCGACTTCGCTTTTTGGATTTCGTTTTTGGCTTAGCAATTCTTGTGTCTTCTGGTCCTGACCCTGTTTTCAATAAAGGCTTACGATTTTTGGAATTCCTGCTCTCGCGAGTGGTTCCTGAATGCACCGTCACATTCACTGACTAATTGTTGGCATTAAGAACAGGAATAGCCAATACAATCATTTTGTATTTGCACATAGGGTGTGCCTCCAGAAAGATCTATAGTCACTGTAGGCTCTTCCTTTAGCAAAACTAGATCCCATGCTGACATAATGAGATTAAATATTTAAATTAGAAAAAAAAATGGTCACTCTGAATTGACAGGTCATGCATATTCATAAAATGCTGAATGTTTAATTTGCATGATATGTAATAATGGTGATATAGGCATTTGGTTGAATCAAACAATTTATGTTTTTTCATCAATGCCTAGGGTTACAGTTACGTTAATTGTTTTCTCTTTGTAGATTACACTCATATCAGAGCTAAAATACTTGCCTGTCACTCACTTCACGTTCTGTCTTTGTTTTGTGAACTCATTTTCTCAACCTTACATAGGACGGATATGCAATTTAACGGACATATTCATGTGCTTACATTATGTGGCTCAGGGGAAGGGCTTCGGCAGCAGATGCAGGGCAAGTTATTAAGGCATGGTAGCTGCTTAAGCTTGGAGATGCTGAGCAGGGGTTCAATGCTGCAGCTGAGGTCCATGATTATGTTGGCAAAAGATTTAATGAGGCAGGTGGTTTTGTACTCAGTGATATATTCTAAGGGCGAGGTCACAGCTAGAGGCAGGTAAAGAAACACTATGATGGCCAGAGTGCTTTGTACTGTTCTTTGGGCTTTCTTTTTCATGGGGCTAATCTTCTCCTTGCCCAGGACTGACTTCCTCAGATTCCTCACGATAGAAATGTTGCAGAAAACCATGATTACGGTGATGGTCAGGATCATTCCAGTGAAGAGGAAACCTGTATAATATAATGCCCTCACGAAGCCATAGGCTATAATGAATGACCAAACAAGCATTAAAATGGCCACTCTGATCTTGTTATCCTTGACACTGGTGAACACTATGGGGTGGACCACGGCCATGTAGCGGTCCAGGCAAATGCAGGTGAGAAAGAGAGTTGAGGTGTCTTTCATCCCATATGTGAAGTGCATTAAATATTCATCGATTTGTGGAAAAAATCCATAGATAAAGTAGTCGAAGGGCATAATCAGGGAGAAGAGGGCATCTACAATGGCCAGGCTTACGAAGAAGACATCAGAGGTGGAAGAGTCGATCTCCTTTCTGGCCACCAGCCAAAGTACCATGATATTGGCAGGGGAGCCCATAACAAAGTTGATAGTATAGACAGCAAATTGAAACGTATAATAGAATCTGGATGATGACATTCTTCATACACACTCAAGAGCTGGAGACTGGATCCTGAAGAGGAGTGGTTGAACGGTAGGGTGGAGTTGATGGCAGAGCTGTTCATTTTGGCTTTTATTTACCAAGCAGGTCTGAGGGTTGATGCCTTGAGAAAAAAGAATGAATATAAATTAAATGGTCAAGCCTAACTGAACAGAGCAATGGTCCTCACCACTTAAACTGACTGCAAGGCTAAATTATGTTCTTATATTTATGCTGATTCCTGCATTATTTTACATCATTCTTTTCTCAAGTATTTCTCATCAAAACACATTTCCTGCAAAAAATACCGATGGCAACACACTGGCCAATTTGCACAAAATCAAGCTCACACTATTGATAAATAAATTAATCATGTGAAGGGAGCCTTGCAGAATTTTGTCGAATTGTGGCAGTGAGGGATAATTTTTTTCTGGGAAGACGGCCTCCATGCTGGAAATACTACCTCTCCTCTGAGCAACCACTCTTTACTCTTAGAAACTGCACAGCTGCTTCCCGAGATTGGAGACAGTGTTCCCAGAAGACTAGGTTTGCCCTTTGGGTTTACTGTATTACAGTCTGCAACAGGCTCTCACTCAAGCACTGCTTAAGAAATGAAAGAGTGGTTCATCAGCTTGAGAGAAAGAATAAGTAACTCACCTGAGAAACTGCAGAGGCTCAGCATTCACTCCTTACGGTCAGACAGGCCAGTTGGCAACTGTAATCTGATCACCTGTGTCCAGGAGGGTTATGTTTTTATTCAATATAGTTCTAGTTCATGTAAATGTATAAAATTGTGTGGTATGCAAGCATTGCAGCCTCTAGCCAATCACAAATCCAGTGAGGGAGCAATAGCACAATACCCTGTCACCACAGGATTATATTTGAGGATGGGTGGGTGTGCCAAAAGTTTTGCGTAAATGGGGTTAGATTTGGGGCGCGGGTTTCATTTGTGACAAACAGTTATGCAGTAAAACAGAGGACGGGCTAAAAGGAGGGGTAGATGAGTACCCCCCATCCCTGTTCTAACAATATATTATTTGTCAGTGATGCAATCCAAGAAGTGCATCCCAGACAAACAAGTGACGCAATGCAGTCAGCCAGCTGGAGCACAAGTGAGACTGTAACCTGGTGTAAGGTCTTACACATGAAACCACAAGCTTCATCAAAGCACACTCAAAACTATTCCCTCTCGTCCTCCAAAGAAGAGGACCTGAACAATGAGATACAGTAAATGTATTTCTGTAGATAAAATTAGGTGCATTTATGATGGTTTGACTTTACATTTAAATGTTTGGCAATAAGGAAGTTGGAGTTAACGAATAATTTTCTTTACTTTCACTGCATAGACTTCACTAAAGCCTGGCATCCGTTCCAGGAGATCTATTGCCCTGTATGTTTTCATGCCGATCGTTAGAGAGGAGAACACAATCAAAGGTGTGAGATCTCACACAGCAGCTGATGAGTAGAGTCAGGTGTATTGGGGTTGAGTTGATAAATTACAGGATGGTAAATCCCCTTGATCTAAAGCCGACCCCCTGTTGGCATCAGCGTTGCTTATATTTCCTGTCGACCCGTTAACTTCTCAGTTGTGAATTTAAAGGAAAGGGGAGAATCGCAGTTAAGTTCCATGTGTACTATACCTGTGAAAAAGCATTACATTACAGCGGTAACATGGTGTTTATGAACTCCAGGAGAAAACCTCTGTAATCACACTTTACAATAAGGGGACAAATCATTTGCTTTTGTAATTCTGAACTAATGAATGACCTGATGACATTAATTATTGTGCATTAATTATTGCTGGATGTATCATGAATTCATGTTTCTCAACATTTTATGATAGAGTCTTTGTGACTCTGTGTGATTCATTCACACATAAAGAAAAACAAAACCCCCAAACCACTTTTTTAAAGCTTATAAGGAATGTTTTTTTCAATATTTTGATGTAATGCTGATGGATTCAGGTCCGTAGCTTTACATTTTTGCCCTCCACTGATTGAAATGCTGCGATTGCAATTTAATTTTTCTTTTGGCTGATCTAGGGCCCTATCTTGCGCCAGAGTCCTTAAACCCGTTATTTGAGGATTTAGCATTGCGTAACAGGCGTTCCCCCGCAAAAGTTGCTATCTTGCACACCTGCCTATATCCCTAAAACACCTGCGCTACCTGTTATATTATGCATAGGCATGGTTTGGGCGTTACGCCAGTTAAACCAATCAGTGTGCTAGGTGCCATTGCCTTTTGGAGCAGGCTGCGCTATCCCAAATCCTCAAACCGAAACCCGTGATGGAGAGAGGAAGGTCGCCACGTTTCTCCGAAGACGAAGTTAAATTGCTTGTGCATGACGTCAAATCCAGACAGGGGAGGATCGGTTTTTGTTAAGTTAATCATGAATTGTATTATTTTATTATTATTATTTTTATTATTTGACATTGACATATTGTTTAATGTTTGGTATGTAATTAAAAAAAAACATCAAGCCTACCCCTTTTGTGATTGAAACTTCATTTAAAAAAAAAAAGAAAAAGGAAAAAATGCGTTTCACCATGATTGGGACATACCTCCAATTGAGCTGAATGGGTGTTGGAATGACCCACTAACATAGAAAAATAGTGCCACAGTAACTCTAACAGCAACGGGCAAGGCATACGGACAGCTGGCAGCGATGTCTACATCATCTGCAACCAGGTGACATAATTCCGTCACTGCCTGACGGGAGAGGCGCAGTTTTGTCACGCGTTCTCGTTCTGTGGGATATAATACTCAGGGCCGGCGCTAGACCTGAAAGTTTGGGAGAAAATATCCTTCCCTTTATTGACTACAATTAGTCCTGGCTAATTCTAGATGGTTTTCCCTTCTTAGCACGTTTTCCAATTCAAGAATATTCAAGTGGCAATTGAAGACACGGCTTCTCTCCCCCATGCGCTCTAACAGCGACAAAAAAATGGGCTACATTCAGTACAGAAAAATAATTTAATTATAAATAGGTCTATGCTCCGGCACTCAGCAACGGTAATTTCTTTTCCAGCGAGGGCGGCATTTCAGAACTCTTTTGCCAATGAAGGTAATTTCGGCGACAAGTATGCACACCTGTTTTTGCAGCAGGTCACGCAACTTGCTGTAAAAAAAAATTGACAGCTGTCCGATTGGAAAATGTAAACGGACGAAACCACGTACTTGTCACCAGAATTACCTTCATTCGCTGAAGAGTTCTGAAATGCCGCTCTCGCTGGAAAAAGGTTACGTTGCTGAGTGACAGCGCATTGACCTAATTATAATTAATTATTTTTCTGGACTGAATGTAGCCCATTTGTCGCTGTTAGATCGCAGAGGGGAGAGAAGCCGTGTCTTCAATTGCCAAATGGATTGCGGGTGATCTGAGGACCCGCTTTACGCTTTCCCTAACCTGTGTGGTCAAGATAGCAATTTTAGGGAACGCGCATAAACACGCCCACGGCCACGGGCACACCTCCAGTTGCAAATAAAGGATTCGGCATCATGTATAGCGGGTAGTGTGGCCGCAAGATTCCGTTTAGGGATAGTGGAAGCTGCTAAATGCGTAATTCACGGGTAGCGGGTAGTGGCAACGGGTTGGGCAGTGTGAAAGATAGAGCCCCTAGTGCCATGTGAGCTGTATGGTGCAAGCTGTCATCATAGGGGTTGGGTTTTTCCTTCATTTTTAATATTTTGTTTGTCTGCTTTGTGCAAGACTTGGTTCACAGCATCTTAAGACCATTGGGCTCTAAATTCGTAGACCAGGCGCAGTTTCAAAACGAAACTACGTCAGATCATTCAAACTAATGAAGTTGGAATGAAATACGACGGTTGCTCATTTATTTCTTCTGCCTGCATCATTGGGAAGAGAAACGATGGATGTTCCTATTATTACACCCTGTTGCTGCTTAAAATTTTGGGATTAACATGCATGGACAACAATGCAAGAGATATATTAAAACCCTGTATATATATATATATATATATATATATATATATATAGGCAGTTTGTGGTTGGCTGAGAAAGATGTGAAGTCGTTAGTTTGCATCACAGATTCAGCTGCGTTGATTAAGCCAGGTCGAGTTTCCATTACGCGTGCCAACCGCCTTTAATCTGACATCAGGACAATCAATATAGATATTATAATTTATGTCCTGATTCAGATAGTTACACTAAATAGTGGTTGCTGTAAATATTTATTGCATTGAAATGTGCCTGACATTCTGGAAACCTGCCTGTGAGGTTTCGGTGACGTGTGCGCAATGTGCGCCGGTCAGCCAAATTACCACTGCACAGAAAGTAAACCAGGTTGGAGCTGGCGAGCTTTCTGCGCAACTGCAGCGAAGACTTTTTCTACGAAATTATCACTGCGTCTTGATGAATATGTGACACCTCCCCCTACTAGGCCGCCACGCCCATCTCGGCGCACGTCTGTCTACCAAATTGCACCGCACGAAATTACCACTGCGTTGCACCGCACGAAATTACCATAGCGCGGGCTGCACCGGACAAAATTACCACTGCGTGGGCTGCGCCACGCTACGCCACGCTGCGCCACCCTGCGCTGCGCCAAGAAATTAGAGCCCATGATCTTAAGATATTGTATCAAGACAGTTGCTGCTTTAGCCCTGGTAAACTAATATATTTTATTTAATGGGGTGTAACTCCTGAATGCAAAAACCATGCATCATCATGAAACATCAGAATTTACATCAGAAAGATTAATCAATAGGTGGCGCAATAGCAAACCACTGGTCAGATCGCCAAATCACTTGTCCAAGTTCAAATTTTGCCTTTTGTGTCATGGTCAAATGCCCTAATAAATTCCAAGGAAAAGGAGATGGCACAAACAGGGTGGCCACCATCAGCCAGGCCATCATTATACTTGCCATGAATAACTATGTGCCATACACTGGAAATTGTTTAACCTCCTAAACCTGAATGCCCCTGGTACTGGAGGCAAGCTGGTTATGGCTTGCTGTGAGAGTCTGACCCTTATACACAAAATTGCTTTCAAGTTGTTTGTGTTTAAGATGACTAGATTAATAATCACACAATTCATTTACTGAATAATCAAGACCAATATACAACGTATAAGCCTGTAATTATTAAATAAGTATTACGAACTCACAGATCTCCGGAGGGTGACAATGAAAACATACCTAATAGTGGCGTTGTAGGGATGGGAAATAACCAAACAAATAATTAAAATAAAATTTTAACAAGGTGAAATATGTAAACAGTTTGTCTTTAAAAACACATTATTTTAACTTCTTTTCATCTTCAGAAATCATTTGTTGCTTTCAAACACCAACTCTTCACGTAGTTTACCTCTTAATTTATTTTTAATATACCTCATGAAGAAATGTCAAATAATTCATCCAGTACTTTCTCCGAACATCTCCTGTTCTAACAATTTTTTCAGCAGTGCAACCTAATTTATTTTAAGATTGCACTTGATCGAAATGATTTCAGCGTTCAGAAGAGCAGGGAAGCGCAGTTGCACACTGGTTGCCGCGAAGCGATAATTTATTAAATTTTTAAACCCTGAACACACCTGAAGAACACACCAAAAGAAATGGCAAAAAATGAAGCATTACCCATGTAACAATATGGTAATGCTGCCCATCAAATTAAACAGACGAACCTCAGCTACTAGAATTTATAAACCATTTTTGCATGCTCCAAACACAATTCCGACAACAACGATGAATGAATTACCAAACACCAAAATCCCTACAGCGCCACCTAGTTAACCCACTCGCCACAAAATTGATGCTATAGCTCTGCTGCTTTATGTCACATGCACAACCAATAGCTCAAATGAAATCAGAGACTCCTCAAATTCCAATGATATGCCCCGCTTTACTTTATTCGAAAACACCTGCAAGATATCAGCAAAAGAAAGGCGACAACAGAAATGGGTTCATAAAAAAACAGGAGTATTTTTTTAATACAAATTTTATTTATATACCAATACATATCATAACCTTTAGACACCACAAACATACCAGTGAAAACACATTGTGCACATACACTCATACATACATAAACATACCAACATGTGCTCATACACCAATATTATTGTCCTAATTCAGACTATGTAGAGATGGGTGGTTAGCCAAAGCATATACAAAAAAATAATAATAATAACAAAACAAAATAAACAACACAATTTAAAGAATTATAGAGGTTAAATTCATATTATAGTGATATGACTAAGGAGAAAAGTAATCATCATAGTGATGACCAAAACTGGGTCAAAGACTGTCATACCGGGCATAAAGCAAACACCAGAGGACGGGCAGCAAACACAGGCACCGTATGGACTCATATGCTGTGCATCCCCAGCAACCTATACCTGTTTAGCCTACCATGATTGCTCAATACCTAATGCGAAAGGCTAGGAGGAGAGCAAAAGGCCATTTTCTTTATCCATCTTTTTTTGTCTTATAAATCTTTTATTTTATTTATCTATTTTTTTATTATTATTATCCTTTTTTATATTTGTTTATCTATTCAATTTGGTCCAGAATACCAAAGTTTGAAGGCTACTTTTTGATATTTGTCTTTCCATCATCCAATGGACTTTAAGATAATTTTTGAAATTTGTTATATCAAGCTGTGTGCATGATTTCTGCTTAGTTATGAAAGCCTTGCCAAATAAGATAATGATATTACTAATATCGGATTTACCATTTTCCAATTCTCCTAAAATGACAGTTTGCAGATTAATAATATATGTTTTATTATATTTTAGTATCCACTTCTGGATTTGATCCCAAAATAAAGCGACGCAAGGACAGAACCATAAAAAATGCAAAACAGATTCCTCTCCTTCGTTACAAAATCTACATAAATTTTATCGTTCTAGGCCCCAGATATGTAAAATCTTTCTGGTGGGCAGAAATTTGTATAATACCTTATTTTGTACGATACGTATTGTTTCATCTGAAGTTGTGTTATATCCAATATTAAATACATCTTTCCACGGGATTATTATATTAATGGAGTCTTCCCACCTTTTTAGAATAGTTCCTGGATTTTCAACTATTTTGTCTTTGACAACATAATATTTATAAATTTTTTTTATTAAGTTTATTTCTATTTAATCATGATAAGTCTCTTCCGCATGGGCGGCATACTAATTGTTGTCTTGATTTCTTTACAATAGTGTTTTTCCAGGCATTAGGTAATAAGGCAATAATTTTGTTATATTCTAATGGTGTACATATTAAACCATATTTTAGTGAAATTTTTTGGAAAGTCATAATTTTACAATTACTGTCTATTAAATCATTTATAAATACTTCATTTTTAATGCTAATTATACATTTAATTAAATTTTTAATAATTTAATACTAATATTTTTATGTAAGAATTGTTTATTTACATATGGACGATCATGAATCAGCATATTACTATTAAACAAAATTATTTGCTGTAACATGTTATCTACACTATCTGGGGGGTGATACTGGTACTGCAGCCACTTTGTAATAGCATCATCCATGAAAACTGACATGGAGGGAAAAAAGTCATTTTTTAGCTGGTTGAAATGGGCAACTCTTAACTGAACAAATGGAAATAGCCCCTTCTCAAACACTGGATGGAAGCCTCTCAGTAATCTTGCTGAGAACCATTGTTGGTTATGGTATAATTTTGGTATAATAGATGCTTTGAGTGAATAGTTTAAACCCTTTAAATTCAAAAGATTCAAGCCTCCCTCTCGAAATTTATTACACAGATATGTCCTTTTGATTTCATCTGGTTTAATCTTCCATATATTCTTTGCTCATATTTTTTATTTAGGTCCTCTGATGGGGTGGGTAAGGAAGATATATATATTTATATATATATATATATATAATATATGTAACCGGCAGGACCAGTGTCATGAAGTTTGTCCCCTCGCTGGTGCCGTAGCTCCATTTCCCTCTGTCACGCCCTCCGGTTACCGGGCAGCGGCTAGTTATCTATTAGCCATTTTCTATAAAAAGCTCCCCAGTAGGCTGGTAAAAATCCATCGCTTCGGTGTATTTTGCGGTTACAATCTTGGTTTCCTGGTTCCTCGTCAGTAAAAGGTATGTGTCACGGTTTCATCTGTTACGTTTTACCATTTATATCTTTGTAAGGTTGTGCCTAATGTGATGTTGTGGACAATAGGCGTTCTACAGTCGCCAGACACTTCTGAGTAGGGATGGGTTGATGATGCTTCAAGGAGTGTATTGAAGCAAACTGTGTTGACACTGTGTTGGTCAAATAGTGACCTTTACAGCCTAAATCATTGATAAACAAAATGAAAAGATGGAAAAACTGCCTGTTTTAGCCAGGTTTTTGATCTTTATTCAATTGTCGTCTTTTATTAAAATATGATCTCATCCTTGTTTTCATTTGCTCCATTTGTTTGCTGAGGAAGTTGTTTAAAAGGGTTCAAAATTTGCTTATTTGTGTAAATGCTCAAATGAGTTGGCATGTAAATATAGCAAATTTGTCTGTAATAAAATTGAGAATTAAAATGTTTAACATGTAGATTTTGTTAACAAAGTGTTCAAATTATCCCACACTAAAAATGGATTGTTCTGTTTTTAACCCAAAAAGTTTTTGAAGGTATTTCTCCTGTTGGACACCAGTTGAAAAATACGTGAACAGATGAAGATGGTGTGCATTTTTATTAGTTGATAAAGCTCTGGATAGTTTTCCATTTTTCCAATATTGTAGCCTGTGATTGCTTTCAGCCAAGTAGCGTTGGACTTCAACTATGGAATTGCTTTAGTATTCGACATCCTGTTCTCCTCAACTTCCATATCTAGAGGTTTCCAGTGATTGTGCCCTAACAAATATTTTTGAAAAAATTCTGTCATGTGATAATACACTAACGATAAACCACAGAAATATACATATAAACACACAAAAATGTGTTTTCATACCTGAACTGGGTTCTGATCCATGTGAAGAGCTCAGTTCTTCTGCTGGGTCAGGCTCATGGCTCCTCATTTTCATTGGCTCTTAACAGCTATTGCTTTTAGTACTAAAAGTCTTTTAAACCTGGGGTTGTTGCCAGTGTTTGAGTGATTCCATGTTGCAGATGGACTCAGTTAATTTTCTCAGATTTTCAGCCAGTTCTTGAGCAGCTGGTTTTGTTAATGTTGAGGCTTGATGTTTGATCAATTGGATCATTCTTCAATGGAATAACCTTTTTTTTTTTTTTGTTTCTTGTTTGGTCAAAATGAGAGAGCACCCTGAGCATCTTTCAATGACTTCAAATTCTTCAGGAGTCAGTGGAGTAATATCATTTTTTAATGAGGCCAGTGACACCAGACTGCCTCCTTCTGCTCAGTCATTCTTTTGTGGTTGCTGTCCCATCGTTTCACCTTTTATTAATTTATGGAATGGTGTTCCCCAGCTGTTGCTGCATTTGGTGAGCTTTTCTTTGGCCGTGGTGCTTGATCGAAAAGTATGTGACAATTTGCCTCTTTTCTGTTAGTGTTGTAATTTGATCACATGATTTTTGTACAATTAAATTGATGGAATGGGCAATACAAATAATTTGCTTTGCAGTATTCCACATGAAATCATTTTGCTGCTGCATCAGTGACAAGACACCTGACCTTGCTCGCTATGCCCTAATAAGGCTCCTTTTAACCATGGCCATGTTTTCTGCAGTGTGTTTCTGTGGAAAATGCTGCACCCTAAGACTGATGTAGGAATTCATGGCTGTCTTTGTCCACATAGTGGCAAGTAACAACAAGAAATGCCTCCATATTAATCGAGGTCCACATGTCAGCTGTTAAAAAAGTAACAGAAACAGCGCTCTGGAGGTCCTTTTTTTTTTTCTCCTTTTCCTCCTCATATTTCTGGCCCACCAATCCTTGGTCCTTAAATAACCATACAAATATTGTAATTCCTTATGAATACATACATGTCTGTCTATCTATCTATCGACAGTACTCATTAATTAATTCAACCATACATTTCTTACACATACCTTTTTGGTAGAACATATGATTGCTGCAACAAGCTGCATGAGCGCCCTGAATCCCTCATTTTCTACAAGGGTGGTGGCACAGGCTTTGATGATCATGTTGATCACAGCCTCATCCAATGCTTGCTTGTTAGGAACTGCAAGCCAAAAAAGAAATATTTTGTTTAAAGCTTGTTAAAGGACTGTAATTTTACAAATAATATTACAGAGTCACACAAAGCCTTTTGTGTGTAATAAAGTATTTTTGAAAATTCAAAGTTTGTGAAAATTTCATCATACCTGGGGTACTCACAGCAGGAGTGTCTGCCAACTCTTCATTGCCATGCCGTATAATGCCTCAGCATTGACGTGCTCTTATTGATGTAAGACAATTCTGTTGAGCAGAGCCGACACTTCACCTACAATAAAACAAAAAGTTAATTTATCTGAAAACAAATCAAACCTCTTACTAGAAAAGAGTAGAAACATTGAATTAAAAACTAACAGTAAACAATGCCCAAAGGAGGAAAAAAGATTTACCTTATTTGGCGTCAAAAGATCAAAATTATTCCAGACTTGTGAAAATTTTCTAGAACGATCCATGAGTGGAAGCAAAGCAAAAAATCCAACAGGCACAGCAAACAGTTTAATCTCCATCCAACAAACCCGCAACACGTCGATACAGTTTGTTTCCTTATAAACACAATTTGGGGCACATTCAAACGACACACTTCCTGTATCGGTCACATGATTTTTTGTTAAAAGCGATACACGCACCCATAAGGGGTTTCACACTTGTGCACTTTCGGCACAGTGCTGGCCTTTCCAGTGTTGTTCGTCCCATCACTACTTCTGAGTAGTTGGCTACGTGAAGCACTACTGAAGGTATTTACAGCCTATTAATTGATAAGATTAGGCTGCTTGTTTACAGGTTTCTTTTTGATTAATGGTCATATTTTAACGAAGGTCTCTTTCGGTGAATCGGCTTATTGCCAGACATAGATAACAAGGTAAAATTATCCCCTCGAATGGTTGTCTGTTAACCTGTCAGGTTGAACGTGACTGATGCCTTTTGATTATTGTACAGCTCTTGTAAGCTATCCATGTCATTGATTCACGCATCTGTATGTACATATGTTAATAGTGATTGCCGCTCAGGGTTCATTGGCATATTGTGTAATATCTGAAGTATAATAGGATAATTTAACCCTGTAATCTACAGCACTTGTTAATTATGTTCTGGCTGTGTATTTATGTATGTCTTATTTTGACTGTTTTGTGTTTTTTAGGAAACTGTTGCCACTGCTGCTTTGCCTACTGTAAGCTTAGTATAATTAACTTTTGCTTTGTTTTTTTGTTTTGTTTCTTATCTTTTATCCCACATGATTGGATTTGGCCTTACCACTAATTGCCTCTTGTTGGTCTCTCCCTTACGGCGTTGAGATATATGGAGTATTGGCTGTCCCAGTATTTGGCTGCCTAGGATGTTGACTAATGTTCAGTTTTCCTTGTTCCCCTTCCCCCTCCAGAATTAGTAAGCTGATTCAACAGGGTGCTGGATTCGAGTCTTCATGCACTGCGATGGTTCTTTTTATAGTGGTAACTTGCACTTACTCACCATTGCTGTGATTACCCACATTTGCCATTTGCATGCTTTTATCCACTATTGCTGTGATTGTTCATATTTTGCAAAATATTGGCGTTGTTGGTTAACTGGAAAGATTCTAAATGGTGTGTCGTTCGTTTTCAAAGACAGGTAACCGCGTCTCTCCCTAATGGTTTTTTGCCTATATCATTGCTGTGCTGTATCAGTTTTGTTCCCCTTCCGGTGGCAGCCATTACCCCCCCTCTCTTCGCCAGGGCATAAATAATTAAATGGTCAAGTTGTCTTTTATTGCAATTATTCATCAATAAATTTTGTTCATCTTCTTTTACTTGAAATCACGTCTCTGTCCTTATTCCATTGTATCTGTGGGTGAACCCGCTTGTCTCAAATAAGGTGTGTGGTGGCCTACCCCTGTACTATATCCTGGGGTGAAAGGCCCCAGGTGGCGTAGTCATGCACTTTGGACCTTTCATATATCTGTTGGTCACATATATATCTATAACTGTGGTATAACCATTGAGTTTATTAATGCTATTTTCCCATAGAGGGTCATAGATTTTCCAGTCGAGGGAGACAGAATTTTGTCTATTTTCTGAAGTTTATTTTCAAAATTTATTTTTGTAATATTATTCAGATCTTTCGGGATACTTATTTCCAATATGTTGACCGGTCCATTTGCCTGTCCTACGGGAAAACTGGTAGACAATTCTATATCATTCAGAGAGCCGATAAACCTGATTATACATTTTTCATAGTTTGGCTTCAAGCCAGATATTTTGGAAAACTGATCTAAATCTTCGACTAAGGCCATTATTGAGTTTTCAGTTGGTTTAATTGTAAAATTCGTTTTATTGGCATACATTGTAACTTTAGATTCTAAATTGTGTAGGTCCAAGGCTCACCAAAATGGCTGCAAACCACCAAGAACAGCCATTTCAACTACATTTCCCAGAATTCCAAAAGCATTATCTGTAATGCAATAAAACTAATGATGTTGAACCCCTTTAAAACGTCAAGCAACCCATTGTTCTCTCTCTCTCTGGATTCTGCCACGGCGGAGCGTATAGAGATCAAGGGTGCGCATCTATCTGACTGAAAAGTTTCTTTGGAACAGAACAAAGAACAAAGTTTTTCGGAGCTCTCCAGTTGGCCACGGTAGAGTTAAAGATTAACTACGTTGTGTTCCGTAATTACTTAGGTTGCCTATACGCGTAATCTATTCAAGAACCGGTTAAAAGAATTCACATTGCGAGACGACAGTAGAATTTCTTTTGTTTCAACGTCTTTAACTTCTGGAAGAAACGAAAAGGCGACCAGCTTCCCTTTTGCTATTTTTCCCGATCAACAAGTCAACGAACTTTCTGCATTCTCTCGTGCATCATTGTGCCTTGAAAAGCGGACACCGTTTCCTGTCTGCTGACGAGTTCTGGAAACAAAGGGACCGATGCCCGAAGCCTTCACTCGGACACAGTCACTGACACTGGAGAACTGGGTCACTCACTCGGTCGTGATCCCAAGTAAGGCAATTTGCATCTGGGCAGATTTAGCTAGAATATATATATATCGCGCGATTCTATGCTAATTGTTGATGTGTGAATGTAATTATTACTGTATGCTTTGAGCTGTGTTTTTCTTTGCTTGCTGTCTTAATGTACTGGATCTTTTAATGTACTGGATCTTAATGTTGTACTCGTTGAAAACTTTGGTATGTAAGAGAATTTGTCTGGAAATCACGGATATTTACTCTATATTGCTGCATTGCTGAGCTGTTAAATATCCGATCTTTGAGTGAGCTCATTTAAAACTGAGGATTGCTTTGTTTTACATTGTTGCCTTGCTCTGTGTAAGGATTGTTGAGGAAGCTTGAATTGAACTGGGACGTTTGGCTTGTCTGACTGAATTGTTCAGCCCGCCACGACTGGGTTCTCCATCCTATCAGAATTTGCCTGCGCCTTTTTTCTGCTCTTTCTCTCTCTCATCCTCTCTTACTCTCTCTCCATTCTCTTTCTCTTTTTTTTCAGCTAGTTCTGTACACTGCTTACTGGGTGGGAAACACAGCCTCTGGCCTAACTCGTGCAGGAGTCTTTTTCTAATTCTCCCGCCTGTGCCATCCAGTTCTTTGTTCTCCCTCTCACTTTCTCCACCTCTCAAGCACATGTGGTTCTCAGACTGCCACATCATCAGTCCGCCATTTTAGATCTGAGTCCGCCCTCTTAGATCCGAGTCCACCATTTTAGATCTGAGTCCACCATTTTAGATCTGAGTCCACCATTTTAGATCTGAGTCCGCCCTCTTAGATCTGAGTCCGCCATTTTAGATCTGAGTCCGCCCTCTTAGATCCAAGTCCTCCATTTTAGATCTGAGTCCAAGCCTGCCATTTTAACTGCTCCCTTTTGGTACTCAGACTTACTCACACACATGCATACACCCACACACACACACACATACATCCTACCTTTAGTCTATTTGTATACGCTGTTCACAATATCACTGCTATTTAATCCTTCCTGTGTGTTTATTGTTTTATCAAGTGGTATTGATTGCATGTTCATTGCTACTGAGACATAATAAACCTTTTTATATATTTTCAACAAGTGCTTCTGGTTGTCTTTGCCTGAATATTAGCTTGAATCTAACCTCTGCCAGGTCAAGAGCTCCCCTTTCCTTCAGCGTGTGGTTATATTATTGATGCTGGATGTTAATGGTAATTATATTGCTGTTGAATTTTAGCATTGATAATTAAGCCTAGTTTTCCCATTTTTGTTGAATATTGTAATCATTCATTTATAACATAAATTGTGATTGTAGTAATTTGGCATTTATGGTGAAACATTAATGAGACTTAGTCATTCAATTGCTATTAATTTTCCCTTTACTAGAAGGATGGTGCCCCGAGGAACTTTAATTATTAAATTGAAGTCTTAAGAAATAAATTAACTAATTTATTAGTTATTAATTACATTTAATAGCCATTGTAATGCCCTTTTAAGCTGTTGCACCTACAATTGTTTACATAGAGACATTTTATGTTGCGATTATTTCATATTTTTTCTCTTAAAATTTTAATAGACAGTACAAACAAGTATGGAGATAGAGGACATCCTTGTCTCAAGCCTCTTTTTAAATTTACTGTTTCTGAGAGCTCACCATTATGAATTATTTAACATTTTGAGTTAATATAAAGTGTTTTTATCCAGTTGATTATGGATGGGCCAAAATTGAAATAATGCAGACATTTGTACATAAAATCTAGACATAATTTATCAAATGCCTTTTCAAGATCTGCAATAAAGAAGATACTGGATTCTTGTACCTTATCATAAAACTCCATAATTTCTAAGATCTGTCTAATGTTATCATTTACACTTCTCCCTTTCATGAATCCTGATTGATCAGGGTGAATGACACTATGTAACACCTTTTTTATCCTACTGGCAAGACATTTGCACAAAATCTTAGCATCGTGACACTGTAGTGTAACAGACCTCCAATTTTTGAGATTATTCGGGTCTTTATGTTGTCCATCATGATCTTGTTTTAAAATGAGTGAAATTAGTCCTTCTTGTTGAGTTCCTAATAGTTTCCTTTCCATATAAGCACTATTAAAACATTCCAGCAAATGAACCTTAATGTGACTATAAAAGGTTAGACAAAAATCTTCTGGTATTCCATCCAGGCCCGGGCTTTAAAGGGGCTTAAATGATTTCAGGGCCACAGTCAGTTCCTCCTCTGTAATCAATCCTTCACATAAGACTTTCTCCTCTGCTGTTAATTGCGGCCTGATTACGGGAAAAAAATGCTCTGCACTGGGATTCTGCAGTGGAACTGGGGGATGATGAAAAGAAAAAAGGTCAGAGAAATATTTGTGTTCTTCTCTGATAATATCTTTGGGCTCAATGAATGTAGTGTTATTTCCTATAAGCTTTGAGGTATTTTTTTAGCTGTATTTCTGTGTTGTAAGTTCAAAAAGAATTTCGTACATCGTTCTCCTTTTTCCATCCATTCCACTTTATTTTTATAAAAACTTTGATTTGATTTTTCCTCATATACAAATTCGGTCACACTTTAGATGAAGTATTGCTCATAAAGGCTTTATACAGCATATATAATGCCTTCATAAATAAGACATAATGTCTTCATAAATCATATGTAAGCAAACGTAATGCCTTGTAAAGGGTGAAATATCACATCCTAATTCAGCATGTGATGCCAGATGTGACAATGACAACGTCACTTAGCTGACAATGTCACCCATTATAGCATAATAGCCACTAGCTAAGTGACATTGTCAGTTATATGACATCTGGCATGCTGAATAAGGATGTGTTATTTCACCCTTTACAAAGCATGACATTTGCTAATGTATGATTTACGAAGACATTATGTCTCATTTATGAAGGTATTATACATGCTGTATAAAGCCTTTATGAGCAGCACTTCATCTAAAGTGTGACCACAAATTCTAATTCTTGTTCCTTCTGCTTCAGGGCTTTTAACGTTTCCATAATATAATTCTTATCCACAATCTCAGATAATTGTTCGATTTGTTGCATTATTTCTCGTTCTTTAAGAAGGCGCTCTTTCTTTAGCCTTGCGCTGTATTGTACACAATGGCCTCTGAGGGTACATTTAAAGGCATCCCGAACTATTAAAGGATTTGCTGTCCCAACATTGCGGTGAAAAAAGTCATCAATAAAAATCTTTGTAGCTTCAAGAAAATCCTTGTCTTCTAAAAGTAGCTGATCAAATTTCCAGTACCCAGGACCTCTCCTATGCTGAGATATAAGTATATTAATTCCAATAAGATTATGATCAGAACGTATTTTATCACTATAGCTGTTTTTTCAATTAAGGAGATCAATTTGAAAGAAACTAAAAAATAATCTAACCTGCTTGCCTGGTTCACTCTTCGCCATGTGTATCGTACCTGCTGTGGCTTTTTCATTCTCCATATGTCTATAAGGTCTAATGTGGTCATGATGTTCTTTATAGCTCTCTGAGCTTTAGGATGATAGATATTACTGTGAGAGCCCTTTCTGTCCAGGTCATTGTCCAAGACAGTATTTAAGTCCCCCACCATGATAACTTGGACATTTTTAGCGTCATATGTCTGTATATTTTGCAACAGCAGATTAAAAAAATCTGGATCATCTGTATTTGGAGCATAGATATTAATTATCATTGTATGTTTGTGATTATTTTCCAATTCTAATATAATCCATCTACCATCTGAGAATACTTTTAGAGCATTAAAAATGATATTATTTATACTCTTAACCATTATCATGACCCCTTTAGCATTTCTAGAACCATGCGAGAAAAAATGTCACCCCCCCATTCTTCAGCCCATTGTTTTTTAATTTCTGGGGTAGAATGTGTTTCTCGCAGGCAATAAATGTTGCAATTTTTATCGTTTTACCATGTAAAGATCTCACTTCTTTTCCTAGGATCGGCCAAACCATTACAGTTATAACTGGCTGTACGAATCTCACTCATCAAAATTATAATTTAAATCTGAGTCCACCTTTGAAGACGGCTAATAACTCCTGATTTTGGCTGGGGGGCACGTGGTCCACACCACACTCCGGGACAGCCCGTATCCCACCCGTCCCCAATGCCCACTCTACAGACCCAATACACCAGTCCAACCCAATCCTCATCTCCCCCACACCACCATATTGTACTTCCATCATTAACGTGATTGATTCAAATATTAGGGCTATTCCACATTTTAAAGCAAAGAGTAAAAACAAGAGTATTTACACATCTGAACAAATATCACAAGTGTCCCCTTCATTTTGAGACCAAAATTATTCAAATAGACCTTAAGGTTGCAGAGATATGCCCTTTTCAATTTGGGTATGCAATTTTTTAAGCAGAGGTCTAAAAAAATAGGCTTGGGTTTAAAGGGTTTAACAAGGTGAACTCTGATTTATGCGATGCGTAAAATACAGTGGGAGCAATTATTATTTGAACTCTTGCTGATTTTGTAGGTTTGCCCACTTACAAAGAATGGAACTGTGTTGAATTTTAATAATAGGTACATTTTAACATTGAGAGACAGAATATCACAAAAAAAAAATCCAGAACACAACATTGTAAAATTTTTCTTTAATTTATAATCATATTTTCACATAAAATAAGTATATGATCCATAGAACAATAGGACTTAGTACTTGATGGAGAAACCTTTGTTGGTGAGCACAGAGGTCAGAAGTTTGTTGTTTTTCACCAGGTTTGCGCAGACCTTGGGAGAGATTTTGGTCCACTCCTCTTTGCAGATCCTTTCCAAATCCTTCAGGTTCCGAGGCTGTCGCTTGGCAACTCAAAGCTTCAGCTCCCTCCACAGATTTGATGGGATTTAGGTCTGGAGACTGGCTAGGCCACTCCAGGACCTTAATATGCTTCTTTTTCAGCCACTCCTTTGTTTCCTTGGCCGTATGTTTTGGGTCATTGTCATGTTGGAAGACCCATCCACGACTCATTTTCAGTGCTCTCACTGAGGGAAGGAGGACGTTCCCCAAAATATCCTGGTACAAGGCCCCATTCATCCTCCCCTCAATACGGCAAAGTCTTCCTGTCCCCTTAGCTGAGAAACACCCCCAAAGCAGAAGGTTTCCACCTCCATGCTTCAGTGGGGATGCTGTTCTTGGGGCTGTACTCAGCATTTCTCTTCCTCCAAACATGATGAGGCGAGTTGATGCCAAATAGCTCTATTTTGGTCTCATCTGACCACATCACCTTCTCCCAAGCCTCCTCTGGATCATCCAGGTGTTCTTTGGCAAACTTCAGACAGGCCTGTACATGTGCGTTCTTCAGCAGAGGAACCTTGCGCGCGCGGCAGGATTTTAATCCTTCACAGTGTAGTGTGCTACTGATGGTTCTCTTCGTGACTGTGGTCCCAACTGCCTTCAGGTCATTAACAAGCTCCTCCTGTGTAGTACTAGGCTGATCCCTGACCTTTCTCATGATTATTGATATCCCACGAGGCGAGATCTTGCGTGGAGCCCCAGACCGAGGGAGATTGGCGGTGACTTTGTGTTTCTTCCATTTTATAATAATTGCTCCAACAGTTGTAAACTGTTAACCTTTTGTACTGACAAAGTCACAAATATTCATCAGCAACTTATCCCCAGTTCTTTTCACAATCCATCCTCCTCATTTCCCTCTGCTCCCCCTCCCCATCCATTCTCTCTCTATACTCTACCATCTCCCATTGAAATCTCTGAACTCTCGAAAAAAAATCCAATTCATCTACCTGTCAGTTAGACCCCCTTCCAACAATTTTCATTAAAGGTGTTGTTTCCTCCGTAGCTCCTCGCATAACTAACATAATTCATTCTTCCCTCACTACTGGAATTGTTCCATCCTCCCTCAAAACATCTGCTGTCACCCCAATAGTTAAGAAACCTGGAGCTGATCCCACAAACCTCAATAACCTGCATCCCATTTCCAACCTCCCATTTTTTGCAAAAATACTTGAAAAAACAGTTGCCTCTCAGCTCCTTAACCATCTATGCTGCAATAGTCTTTTTGAACAATTCCAGTCTGGTTTGCGCCCTTTTCATAGCACCGAAACTGCTTTAATCAAAATTACTAATGATCTACTCCTTGGAGCTGATTCCGGTCTCTGATCCATTCTCATCCTACTCGATCTGAGTGCAGCATTTGACACCATCTCACACACCATTCTCCTGGACAGATTGCTCTCCATTGGCATCACACACACACCCCTTAACTGGTTCAAATCCTACCTCTCCGGCTGCACTCAATTCATCCAAATTAAATCATTCACTTCACATCCCCGCCCAGTTACCACAGGTGTGCCTCAGGGCTCTGTCCTGGGGCCCCTACTGTTCATTATTAACTTACTTTCCCTTGGCCGCATATTTCATAAACACAATATCCACTTCCATTGCTACACGGATGACACCCAGCTTTACATCTCCACCTGTTAAGAAGTAGGCAGGGGAACACCAGATGCAGGAACTGAAGTGTTTATTGAAACACAAAACACTAGGAGAAAATAGGCTTACAGGCCAGAAACAAAACACCGTGCACATGCACTGAACGATTGGGAAAACTAAGGCACACTGCCCAGGGCAGGGGGAAACAGAAATACTCACTCCAAGAGTGGATAAACTAGAAAAACAAAAACTGAACCCAACTAGACTGACGGACACACTGGGAGACTTAAACAAGGGGCAGACAAGACGTGGGCGCAGCAAAATACAAGACTCGGGAATCATACAAAGGAAATACTCGGAAGGCACAAGGAGCTGAGATTTCACCATGCAAAGCAGAGTCTAACAAAGTTCCGTCTGACGTCTCTCCTGCCCACAGATATAGACACGGAAGGAGGCGGGGACTCGGAACGCAATCTCGAATGGAAACAGAAACACAGGGATTAATGAAACAATTACACAAGAACCGGGTTAACAATAATGACTCGAGACAAGATACTGAGACAATCAAACTAGACGGTTTAGATTGAGGTAATCTAAATGTGACAAGTATAAAGCACCACGAGAGAAGCAAAGGAAAGCATAGCTTTAAACGCAGTTAATCAGGGAAAGCTTAGGCAGGAATTACAAAAGCTAGAAACGCTCGCACTCGCTAATGAGTTAATTAAGGTTAATACTACGTGACAAAATATTTACAATCACCCTCAAATAAGTGCTGGTTAGTACGGTTAGTAATTATCCTATCAGAGAACGCATTCACTCAGAGTTTAGCGAGACCCAGAATCAAGCACAGGTGGAAGCAATGAATGAAATACCACAGCCGAAACCGAAACGTGATTGGACAATGAGACTCGGGCATGCTGAAGGCTGTCACACGACACCACAGGAGTTTGGGCATGAGAGAATCAATCGTCAGACGGCGGGAATGAAAGCTGAAAAATAAAACGAAAGTAAGGCACGGGAGAAAAAGCTCAAGCACAATGACAAAACAGCACACATGAGGCAGAACCATAACATCCACCAAACCCAACTCCACCCTGCCACTTTCCTCCCTCACAGACTGTTTGCTTGGCATCAAGTCCTGGTTCACGTCAAATTTCCAAAAATTAAACAGTGATAAAACAAAGATGCTGCTCATTGGCACTAAATCCACCCAAACCAAATCCCCCAGTTTCACAGTATCTATTGATAACTCTTCCATCTTGCGCTTCCCCCAGGTTAAGAGTCTGGGTGTCATCCTTGACAGCACACTCTCCTTCACATCTCACATCAATAACATAACCCGCTCAGCTTACATCCACCTCCGCAACATCAACCGCCTTCGCCCCTCTCTCTCGCCTCACACTGCTGCTGTCCTGGTACACAGTCTCGTCACTTCACGACTTGACTACTGCAATTCCCTTTTATTTGGCCTTCCCCACAAATCTCTCTGTAAATTACAGCTGGTTCAAAACGCTGCAGCACGCATCATCACAAGGACCCCATTCACTCACCACATCACACCTGTATTGCAGCAGCTCCACAGGCTTCCCATCACACACCGCATACACTTCAAACTACTGCTCCTGACATTCAAAGTCATTCACAACCTTGCCCCTCCTTATTTGTCCAACCTAATTCACCTCGCTACACCAGCCCGCTGACTCCGATCCTCCTCCTACATCCATCTCACTGTTCCTTCTGTCCGCCTCGTCACCATGGGGAGCAGAGCATTCAGCTGCTCTGCTCCCCAGCTTTGGAACTCACTCCCTCCTGACCTCCACAACACCAAGTCACTCCCCCTGTTTTAATCTTGTCTCAAAACACATCTCTTTTGTAATCCATACGCCCTCTGATTGTACAGTCCCATGCATTTTGTATAATGTTTTTTGATTTTATTGCTGCTATTTTAATGTATGTTTTAATTATGTGTTGTAAGGTGACCTTGAGTCTCTTGAAAGGCACCCTGAAATAAAATGTATTATTATTATTATTATTATTATTAACTTTTTACCAAGCTGCTTGCTTATTTTCTTGTAGCCCATCCCAGCCTTGTGCAGGTCAACAATTTTGTCTCTGATGTCCTTAGACAGCTCCTTTGTCTTGCTCATGGTGGAAATGTTGGAATCTGATTTTGTGGACAGGTGTCTTTTAACAGCTACATAACAATGTAAGGAGTTGACACAGGTGTTTTGGGTGATGAGTTGAGATTAGGAGTGCTTCTTAATGGAAAACTAACTGGTCTGTGGGAGCCAGAATTACTGCTGATTGGTAGGGGATCAAATACTTATTCCATGCAAAAATATGATAATAAATATGCAGTTGTAAGAAAAAAGTGTGCGAACCCTTTGGAATTACCTTGATTTCTGCATAAATTGGTCATAAAATGTTATCTGATCTTCATCTGAGTCACAACAAAAAGACAAACACGGTCTTCTCACAAACAATTATATGTCTTCATGTTTTTATTGAAGACAACATGAAAACATTCACCGTGCAGGGTGTAAAGAGTATGTGAACCTTTGGATTTAATAACTGGTTGACCCTCCTTTGGCAGCAATAAACTCAACCAAACGTTTCCTGTGGTTGCAGATCAGACCTACACAACGGTCTGAAGGAATTTTGGACCATTCCTCTTAACAAAACTGTTTCAGTTCAGCAATATTCTTGGGATATCTGGTGTGATTCACTCTCTTGAGGTCATGCCACAGCATCTCAATCAGGTTGCGGTCAGGACTCCGACTGGGCCACTCCAGAAGGTGTATTTTCTTCTGTTGAAGCCATTCTGTTGTTGATTTACTTCTGTTCTTTGGGTCATTGTCCTGTTGCATCACCAATCCTCTGTTGAGCTTCAACTGGCGGACAGATGGTCTTAAGTTCTCCTGCAAAATGTCTTGATAAACTTGGCAATTAATCTGTCCGTCGATGATAGCAATCTGTCCAGGCCCTGAGGCAGCAAAGCAGCCCCAAACCATGATGCCCCTCCACCATACTTCACAATAGGGATGAGGTTTTGATGTTGATGTGCTGTGCCTTTTTTCTCCACGCATAGTGTTGTGTGTTCCTTCCAAACAACTCAACTTTGGATTCTTCTGTCCACAGAATATTTTGCCAATCGTTCTTTGGAACATCCAGGTGCTCCTTTGCAAACTTCAAACGTGTAGCAATGTTTTTTTTGTTTTTTTTTTTTTGGACAGCAGTGGCTTCCTCCGCGGTGTCCTCCCATGAACTCCATTCTTGTTTAATGTTTTACTTGTCGTGGATTTGTCAACGGAGATGTTAGCATGTTCCAGAGATTTCTGTAAGTCTTTAGCTGGAACTCTAGGATTCTTCTTCACCTCATTGAGCATTCTGCGCTGTGCTCTTACAGTCATCTTTACAGTACGCCAACTCCTAGGGAGAGTAGCAATAGTGCTGAACTGTCTCCATTTTTAGACAATCTGTCCTACGGCAGACTGATGAACATCAAGGATTTTAGAGATACTTTTGTAACCCTTTCCAGCTTCATGCAAGCCAACAATTCTTAATCGTAGGTCTCCTGAGAGCTCTTTTGTGCGAGGCATGGTTCACATCAGGCAATGATTCTTGAGAATAGCCAACCCAAAACTGTTGTGTGTTTTTCATAGGGCAGGGCAGCTTTAACCAACACCTCCAATCTCGTCACATTGATTGGACTCCAGGTTGGCCGACTCCTGACTCCGATTAGCTCTTGGATAAGGCATTTAGCCTAGGGGTTCACATACTTTTTCCACCCTGCACTGTGAATGTTTACATGTTGTGTTCAATAAAAATATGAAAACATATGATTGTTTTTGAGGTATTAGTTTAAGAAGACTGCGTTTGTCTATTGTTGTGACTTAGATGAAGATCAGATCACATTTTATGACCAATTTATGCAGAAATCCGGATAATTCCAAAGGGTTCCCATACTTTTTCTTGCAACTGTATAAAATTTGTACGATGTTGTTATTCTGGATTTTTTTTTGTGATATTCTGTCTCTCGCTGTTAAAATGTACCAATCATTAAAATTCTACACAGTTCCATTCTTTGTAAGCGGGCAAACCTACAAAATCAGCAAGGGATCAAATAATTATTGCTCCCACTGTACGTACCCGCCAAACAAGGTGGATTACCTTTCACCCCCCACCTGTGGGGGGCGTATGTGTCTGGCTGTTGGGTGTCATACCACTCAGGGGAAAATAGAGATTTTGAGTGTGTAGTTTATTGCCATTTTGCCCTGGTCATTAAAGAGCAAAAAGACATTTGACATCAATTCATGTGAAAATGTCAGATTTTGTGAGTATTTCAATCCAGATGTTTGAGCAGGACCAGCACTAGACCTGAAAATTCAGGGGCAAATATCCATCCTTTTATTGACAACAATTCGTCCTGGCTAGTTCTGGATGGTTTTCGTTTATGAACACGTTTTCCAATGTAAGAATAATCAACTGGCAATTGAAGAGCACAAGGTTGTCGATAGTGGCCAGTGGGGATCACGTGGCAAGGGGGCGTGACGCACTGAGTCGTTTGGCGTCCGCATGTCAGAGAATCTAATGACTAATTGCCTTTAAAACTCAATGTTTTGAAAATAAAACCAGGAATTCACTTTCCAAACAAAAATGGGCTTTTATGTCAAGTCAAGGTTGTTCCAGCGAAACAAGACAGACGGTAAAACAACGAGAAGCTGTCTGGCGTTTAACTGAAGAAAGCATGGGAGACAGTGTAGATCCACCTGCCTGGACCAAAGAGCTGCTGAGACAGGTTACGTCTATGAACGACTCCTTCCAACATAAGTTTGACGAATTAAGTAATTCAATGAAAGAGATCAAAAAAGATACCCGAGCCATTGTGAACAGAGTGGGGAATGCATAAAAAAGTATCGGGTCTTTGGAGGACAAACAAGCGGGGAACGACTAAGAGAAATTAATATGCGTGAGAAAAATAGCGAGAAAGAAATGAAACTAGTGTTTTCTTTCATCAGGTAACCCCTTGAATAACATCCAACAGGAGTGAGAAGAACTTGTTTCCGCTGAAAAAATAAATCAATTTCCAAATGAAATGAGGGATGTTGCATTATATTGTGGAAACGGGACCGCAGGCACTGTATTAATATATCAAGCCAAATTTAATTTTTTTTCCACGTAATTAGAGCTAACGGGTCTACCCGTGCAGGACTTAGCTAAACTTCTGATGCGCATTTTCAGCACTTCAAACATTTGTTCAGTTACAGTTTATGTTTCGTGTGACGGACCAAAAATCCATGCAATATTCAGAATTATATGCCATGTGTTTGATATTTTGACTAACCATTGTTGCCGAACAGCCAGCCTTCCAGGGGGGATCCTCTGGATGACCGCTTAAATTATAGAGCTAGCCAGTATGAAAGACTTGTGGCTTTATTTACTATAATCTGCGTATACCTATGTGCATATCCTCACAGGTTGAATCGCAAATTATCCGATGGAATTGGTTCCCTTCTCATTGAACTAGCTAGCATTACAGCATGCTCTAATGCGGGTCCATGGAGCGATCGCAATCACCATTTTGACACGTGTTTTTTTAACATCTTGAAAATAATCTATCACATAGGCATTTTTTATTTTTAATTGTTTGCTTGTGTGGGCGCTGCAGTTCGTCCTTTTGTTAAATGTTACAAGCAGAGGGTACGGACATGATGCACTCAAAATACTTGTAATAATGCACCTTTAATATAGCAGTTTAAAACTGATTATTGACTTGAGACCAGGTATTTGTCAGTCAATCGCGCAAGAGCATAAAGCGATATCAAGACAGCAGCTCGCCAGCAGATCGCCTGACCACGCCTCATTTTTAGCCCAACACGCCCATGGGCGCTCAGTGTGGCGCAAATGCATTCTCTATTTACAGTGGTGGTTCTAGCTTGAATGGCGCCTTGGGCAGGACCCCCCTCTGGCATTCCACCCCCCCTTTGTCCCACTCAAAAGTAAATAAAACTAACCACAACAAAATAAAATAAAATAATACAAATAATGTAGAAACAAAATGTAAAATAAATATTACAAATAGCACAAATCCTTAATCACACTTCACACAAATGGGAAAACATTAAAGAAAATCTTATTTTTTCACTATTGCACTTACAACAGCAAACTCAAACTACACAATTGTAAAACTATTTCTAAACATTAGACAGTTAAGACCTTACAAAAGCTGAATGATAACAGGATTAAAACATGCAATTAAATAAATTGCATATAAGCCTAGGTGGCAGCTAGCTTGAAAGTTAACGCAGCGTCTGTCACAGAAACTGCCCTATATTAGCCTATGCAGTTGGAAAGGTGAACAAACCTATCTAGATGGAATGCAAGTTAAGTGGTCATAAATAAGGTTCATGTTGTTTGGCCTAACTTTCTAGGTCAAAGCATGGTCATTCACAGCCACTGTCATGATTGTCAGTGATCGCTGGTGCAGGCTGAGCTTGTCTACGTCTCACTCACACCTCCCTGTCTGCTAGCCTCCCTGTCATCAGTCCCATGAACAAGTCAATGAACATCCTACCTTTTCTTGTAAACCGATAAAATCCATGCCAGCCACCTCATCTGTGATGTTTCCATGATAATCCACAAGTGAAAGAGTAAATATTCCTTAGATGCTGCAGGCGAGTAGCCTAGAAATCTAGACGTACCCTAACGGTAGCAAATAGTTTTATTCACCCGGTACGTCTTGCCACGAGCTATAGGGCCCCAGTACTACTAAGTGATTGGTTCGACTAAGGTTTGGTCGGACCAATCACAACTTTCTCTGTCGTTGGGCGGGCTTAGCATGATGACAACAACGCTGCAACGGTGCAAAACAACTGAGATGGCTGTGGCAAAGGAACACCGGTCGTTTGAATCGGCTTAGGCATTGACTTTGGAAGAGTTAGACTTGGGCTTTTCTTTGAAAGATGAGCAGAAAAAGGCACTCAAGTCATTCGTTTCAAAGACTGATGTATTTTCTGTTTTCCCGATGGGATACGGCAAAAGTTTAATTTACCAGCTGGCTCCGCTGGTTGCTTCACGAATGGGAATCAGTGAAAACCCACTGGTTGTAGTCTCGCCGATGATCGCGCTTATGGAGGACTGGGTCACAGAGGTGACCAAATTTGGACTCAACGCCATGCAACTTGGTGTACATAAATTGAAGGAAATTCGAAATGGCCATTGTCAGTTGGTCTTCGGTAGTCCTGAGGCCTGGCTCATGCAGAGGACGTGGCGCGACATGTTGGCTACCAAGGTCTTTCGAAATTAACCTCATAGGAATTGTGGTGGATGAGGTGCATCTCATTTACAAATGGTAAGAGGCATCAAGTTAACTACCTAATAGCCATAAAATCCATATTCAGTATTTACAAGTAATGTGAACTGAATGTACAGCCATTTGTGTTACACACGGCCCCATTGTGATGTTATAATCACAGCAGACTGAAAGTCAGAATGCTCCTCTTTTATCCTCCTCTGCTGTTGGTGTTAAACTTTGTTAAGTAGCTTATATATTCGGACCACGGGGATGGACGCTAGTGTAGATGGATAGTTTGATCAGACCTAATTGCTTTGTGATGTTGAATGTATTGACATATTGATGTAGTCATTAATGTTGTCACAGTGGTTATCTTTTAACATTAAAATGTACTCTGATTTGTATTATCATTATTGTCGTACCCAAATTCCTCACGCAACAGCGACGTCCAGGCATTTTCAACAAAGACGACAAAAACAAAAACAGGGACAGGCTCTCTGATACTACTAAGCGCAATCCGTGCCTCAGATTTCAAAACGGCAGAAGGGGCGTAAAATAGGGGAGGGACTTGAACAGTGACATCAACTCCTTCACACCTTTCTGCAGACTTAGACGCCTGCGGACATAGATGTGTATGGTAGCCAAGTGTAGCGCCCTCTACTGCTTGATTACGCCACCCCTTGACTTAACACGTTAAAGTAAGGGGAACTGTCCCAAGAATCCACACATACAAGTGTTTATAAAAACACAAAAATACAATCTTGATTAAAGAGCTTTTTGTTTGTTTACCTTTAAAAGTGTTGCACAGGTTCATAAATAAAGAAACACATGGAAATAAATAAAGCACATCACCCTAGTATACCGCCAGCCGAGCCACCGAGGGCGGTCACACTATCAGGGCAGTCTCTACACACGTGTATGGGAACACAACCCATAAGGCAGCACACGATAAGAGTTCCAAAGCCTCACACACTGCAACCTTGTGTTCAAAAGAATATTCAAGTAAAGGCTTAAAGTCATTATAGAGCTCACACTCAACACTCAGGTGACTTTGAACAGGAGGAGACTGCCTGCCCTGCAAAGGCTAATACCATCACCTACCCGGGCTTGGCCAGTACTGGGCGGACTAAGAGAAAGGAGGGGAGAGACAAACAAACCAATGTAAGGGAAAAAAATGGGAAAAGAAACAACCCCCTCTAGCCTGTGGCTCACTATACAGGCAGATCACTAAATCTCTATTGCCACCAAGTCAGAGGGGAAAAAGAAAAAAGAAACTAAAATCAAATACAGCAGCAGCTGTGAGCAACACACACAAATACACACAGCAGCTTAGCACGACGTAGCATGCGGGCCTATGCAACAACACATAACCAAAAAAAAAAAAAAAAAAACCCAAACATTTAAATACACTTGAACACATAAGTGCATATCACAGGCAGCACTCACTTAAAATACATGGCTATAGGCCATACTACTTGACCAAAGTAGAACACCTAGCTCCCCTTTAAATATAACCAGGCCCCAAATAGGATAAATACTAATTAGTCTCCCCAGATGATTAGCAACACAGAGTGGGCAAAGTCCTACTGCAATATTATAACAGACAGAACATGGTCCCTGGCATTGTCCACAACATACCTGTAACAGTGTTAAGTTGACAATAGGGATTAACATTTTTCCCGAAAATGAGACATTTCTATCCCGGGAAAAGAAGCACATTTTCCTGGGAAATTAACTTGTTTTTAAGGCATAATTTTGGCTTCCGTTATATAACATTGGTCATAGTTCAGGAAACACCATACTTAACAAAGAGACATGTGGGTCCCAAACATGACTGATTTAATGTATTATCTGGTGGTATATATAATTATTGAGGCACAAAAATGTAATTTCAACATTAATCAATATTATAACAACATAAACTGCGCAAGCCGCATGCAGCTTGACGTTCGCTGCAGATGAGAGGGAGAAAACGCCTGTGATCTGTCGCTGTCTGACTGAACAGCCTCATGGAAATTATATTTTACAATTCTTCATATTATAAACTAACAAAATTCGTGAAGGGTGAGTAGTTTGGTGCTTTCATAGTCATGGTTTTGAGCTCAGATAGATTCCATAATCTGCTCGCAATTCAGACGCTGTGGGTGGCCGGCACGGTGTGTGCTGCGGTGTCAAGACTGTCGGCTAATTAAAGTCAGCGATCACTCAAAGTTAAAAGGCAAAGTTATAAAACGCATCCACTCACTGGGTGTGAGGTTTCAGATGGATTCAGGAGATTTTTCTTTATTCAATGAAAGCCCCATTTCACCAAAGCCCGTTGCGTCTCTGTCTGAAGTGTTTTGCATAAGGTATGAATGTTCTTGTAGTTTTGAGCTTTCACCTGGTGTTTTGTCTGAGATTTTAAATGTTGCAGTGAGCAGACTGTTGAACCTTGTCTCGCGCATTTGATCCCTCCCTCAGACAGCGCAGCGCGTCCTCATTATTTAATATTTTGAAGTAGGCTATTATGAAGTTTTGCCACTCGCAGCTGATGTCAAAAATCGTGTTGTGTTAGTGTAATTCAGATTATAGAGCCACAAGTTACTTAACTAACTGCGTTAACGGTCAGAAGTGTTTTAATTCAGGGTGTTTTGTGATTGTTAATCAATTAATTAAGGTCAATGTTATTCGCACTTATACTTGTGGCCAATGCTGAATTTTTTTCTTGGCCACACTTAGGCGCTGCACTAGTTGATGAGCATTCCAGTTTTTAGAACGTATCGCTTAAAATAGCCTTAGTTTGGCCAAGAAAAAAAAGTTTACCTTTGGACACACTTAAAATAAGTGTGGGCATTGGAGCAATGTGTATCTTAGCCACACTTATAAGTGCGTCTAACGCGAATTTCGATCCATTTTTGTGCTTGGATGCACTTAAATAAGTGCGAATAGTCAGTTCAATTAATTTAAATCTCTTTCCCTGCACGCATGCACACGCACAGCTGTTGAATATGTTTTAAGAAAGTAAAATAGGCCTACATATTTTCTAAATATATTCCATTATCTTATAAATATTTTCAAAATGTTTTTTTCCCGGTTTCCCGTTTTTCTATTTCCTGGGAAACAGGAAATGGTTTGGAAATCAAATCCCGGGAATCCCGTTTCCCGGGATTATACCCTAGTTGACAACAATTGTAGACGGCTATACTCATGCATTATACACCTCCATCGGCAGCCACGCTATCCAGCTAGACGCTGGTTAGAAACAGAGAGACTGCGCGTTACAAACAGAGCACACCATACCAAACATGTACGGTGGAATGCAACGTTAGTGTACCTTCATACACAAGACTGGGGAATATCACTCCAAGAAACGCGCAGATAGATGCACTGATAGACTGCCGGCATGGGAGAACGCTCAAGAACATTCCATCTGGTGAATCCTATGCCAATCAAACAGAAGCCTATTCAGTTCCTTTACAATCAACCTCATATGAGCTACCCCAGATCAAAAAAAAAGATAGTCGCCAACATACCTTAACACCGGATACAGCACCCAACACGTCACCACACACACTCCACTGAGCTAGCAGCGGGGGAAGCTACCTGTCCAATGACCCCAGGTGCCTATACAGGTGCCTGTCCCTAATCGCAGACCAATCGCAACCCCGACTAATGACGCAACGGGGAGTGCGAGTGTACAGAAAAAAAGGGAGGGACAACAACCGGCAAACAAGGTGCTCCATCGTAGATCCTACATGCTACAATCCACCCCCTCCAAGTGAATCAGCCACCCGACAATGCAGCTTATGCTTCCCCACCCTGGTCTTCTTCTTGTGATCCTCTTTCCCCATTCCTCATGGCAATGCTCTGTGGAAGATGGTGGGGGTTTGAGTGGCGGCCTGCTGTAGACCTGATGGTATGTTGCAAAGACAAATGCACAACTTCCAGCTGGACATCCATCTCGTCAGGAGAAGGGGCCCTAGGTGGCTCTGGAGCTTTGGGTCGCTGGGTGAGGTCCACCCCTTGGCCTGCTAAAGGCCCAGCAGGTCCTTGCACGGGGGAAGGCAGGTCTTCGGACAAGGCAGTCTCTCTCGTCCAAAACCGGGGCCAGAACCAGTTTTGGGGCCTCTTGGGGTCCTTCCTCGCTGTACATCACCACCACGCCATCAGATGGGTCCATGTCTGAGCCAACAGGGCCTTTTAATACAACCGCTCCAGTGGTCCGGACCGCTGGGCGGGCATTCCCACCTGGCTCTGGCTGCCACCCCTCTGGCACAGCCCTCAGCTCGGCCCGATGAACCTGCCGGCAGGGTCCTCCATCCAATGGGGCCACCGTATAAATACAACTTGTGCTTCAGGGACTTCGCAGCACTTGAAACACATTGGCATTCAAATGGTCTTGAATTTTATTCCGTCCATGGATATGATTGCGCAGAAATACAAGCTGGCCTTCCCGAAGCCCCGCATCATTCATCTGGTCATTGTTGCCTTGATTCCGCCTTCGTGCCTGGTCAGCAGCCCATTGCCGGACATGTTCTTGTGTCATATTCACACTCTGCCGGTGCCTTTGGATCCATTCCTCCAGGCTGCCAAGCTCCTGAGGCATACCATTGGTGCCGAGGAGAAAATCCAAGGGCAACCTAGGGCGCTGCCCGAAAATGAGGAAGTACGGAGAGTGCCCGGTGGTCTGATGGGGAGTCGTGTTGTAGGCATAGGTGAGCTGGGGCAGATGATGGGCCACCGGAGCTTCTCCGCTGCTGGCAAGGTGCGCAGCAGGTCATTCAGCGTCCGGTTAAACATTTTGCATTGGCCGTTTCCTTGCAGGTGGTAGGGTGTTGTTCTACTTTTCTTGATCCCATACATCTGACAGAGTTCTTGGAAAACCAAGCTCTCAAAATTCCACCCTTGATTCAAATGTATTCACGCCGGAGGACCTATGGAACCACTGTTGCACTAGGATATGGGCTACAGTGGTTGCTTTTTGATCATGGGTAGGGACGGCTTGAGTATATTTGGTAAAAACATCCGTTAGAACAAGCACATTTTCTTTGCCATCACTTGCAGGCTCTAAGGATGGAAAGTCCATGGCCTGCAGCGTGCCCCAGTAGGCCCGAACCTTAGGTTGTACTGCCTTCCCCAACACACATCTCCACATCTCAAGCCACATTCGGCCAAAACCACCGGCTCCACAAGAGGTGAAGAGTCCTCTCAGTGCCTTGATGCCCCTGACTGTCATGGACGCTTTGCAGAACTTCTTCCTGTAAGTACTGAGGCAACAGTATCTGGAGCACTTCGGGGTCACTACCCGAGGCTTGAACGAGGCGGTAAAACACCCCCTCTCGCTCCACCAGGCGATCCCACTGTCGGAAAAGAATCTTGCTGGCCTGAGGCAGTAACTTACGTTCTTCAGCACACGGCCACCGTCCTTTCTGATAGTGACCACGGAAAGGCCCAATGACAGAGTCAGCCTCCTGCAGGCTCTGGAGGTCCTGAGGTGTATGCCCAGGCAAAGAAGTCACTTCTACCTCCATAACCAATGGCTGGCATCTCCCAGCTAAGGCTCCCAGCGCTGGTACCGCAGTGCCAAAAGAAAAGCGCTCCAAGTACTGTCTGGACAATGCATCAGCATTCTGATTCTTCCTGCCTGGGTGGTACTTCATAGTAAAATTGAAGGACACGGGCTGTGAAGCCCATCGCTACTCAGTCGCACCCAGCTTGGCGGTCTGCAGATGACTGAGGGGATTGTTATCTGTCAAGATGGTAAACTGGTTCCCGAGCAGATATTCTTGGAATTTCTCAGTAACTGCCCATTTTACAGCAAGGAGCTCCAGCTTCATAGAGCTATAGCTTTCCATGTTCCTTTCTGTCGGCTTTAGCCCTCGACTGGTGAATGCCACTAGTCGGACCTTCCCGTCATGCTCTTGTGACAAGATGGCACCCAGCCCCCCTATGGCTAGTGTCCACCTCCAGAAAAAAAGGCTTCTGGAAGTCTGGGTAAGCCAAAACGGAGGGGTGGAGGTGAGCCTATTCTTGAGTGATTGAAAGGCATTTTCACAAGACTCATCCCATACAGCCATCAGCGGAACTGCGGAGGCTTTCCCTTCCGTCGAGGTCCACTAAGCTTTCCCATCAACTGGTGTCTGGGAGCTGCAAGCTTGGAGAAACCTTCCACAAAACAGCGATAATAACTCGCAAAGCTGAGGAACGACCGGAGCTCTGCAAGATGGTCTGGACGCCTCCACTCCTTCACCGCCTCAAACTTCGCCAGATCGGTAGCCACCCCCTCGGCAGAGACCATATGGTTAAGGTAGCCCACTTCATGTTGGAAAAACTTGCACTTAGACAGCTTCACCTTCAGCCCTTGCTTCTCTAGTCTTTCTAGGCAGGGGCGAACTGACCATCCGTGCGTTCTGGAGAATCACCAAACAGCCGGTACTCCAGGACGGCCGATGGCCGTCACACAGTCATCACCTTTTTTTTTTTTTTTTTTTTTTCCTGCAAATCTACTTCTTCACATTCTAGTTCAGGGGCAGACTAGCCATCGGGAATACCGGGAGTTTACCCGGTGAACCGCTCTGATCAGCGAAAAAAACAACGCTATAGACTCACAAGTACCCAGACGGCCCACAGCGTAGTGACTAACTGCCCGTAATGGGTTGTGCCAGAGATCAGCTCTTCAACACTTTGCTTCAATGGTAGCGGACACTAGATTAAAATGTAACTTGTAAGATTTAACCAGTCCACTAATGGCGATCTTCCAACTTTCATGCCTGCCGAGTGTCATAGTTATATATAACACTTTTGATGGTTCTTCTTCACTATTCCGGTTGTTTCAAATTATGGCCTTTTTTTGTATTTATTTAGGCCTGTACATTTGCTTTATGCTTCAGGAATGACCAAAAAACTGTTCTCTTGCAAATAAAAATGATTTACGGGCTTTGGCTATTCCCACTTTATTTACTTTTGTTGTTTTCTTCCTAAAGTTTAGGAAGGCAGGCTTGCTGTTTGACTAATGGCCTTGCTTGTCCCCTGCTGCAGTATAAGTCTAAAACACGTTTCAATGACTGCATGATCACGAAAATGTCAGAAAGCAGTGGAGAAAGCGAAGAGAAAAAAGGAAGCAGACAATGGAGCCTCAGGCTTTCAAATGCAAACTAAAAACCGACCTGCTGTTTTGCCACAATGATCCTCATACAGCAAGCACTTTTCTTTTGGAGGGGGACATGGAAGCGGGAAGACTGACGTGAAATTAATACGCTATTGCAAGTATGAGTTTGGTTAAAATTTGCTTGAGCTTACGCAACGACCCCAATGGACAAGTTATGAGCATACTATTTGATGCATATTGATTCATTGTTTTACGGTGCCAAATAAAGTTTGTCCTAGAATATAGGAAGACTTTCCAAATTTTCAATTCCAAAACCCTGTCATTCAGAATCACCTGCCATTAAACTTGCAACTAAGTTTCTGCGGTTCTGAAGCTAGTGAGCTATTCTACGCCCATTAGAGTCTGTTAGTAAAATATGGAACTTTATTTTTAAAAAGGCTGTGTATGAATCAATCCAAATAATGCAGTGGTCTTTTTTGAAAAATTCAATGCCCCCAAAGTCACCTTCACCTGTTTCACATCCATTCATGTAAAAAAAAAAAATAAATAAAAAATATTTCTGTAAAATACATTAGTTATATGTTGAAAATGGGATGTTTTTAATATAGGACAGCATCATTATATTCAGTTTTTTTCAGGACATCTTTCAGGCAAATAGGATCTTTAATATAAATAGGATTGTTTTTGGGTTTTACTCACCCAACCCCTGCTTACAGAATAAGAAGTTAACTCACATGTACATCATACATAAGTACATGTACAAGGGGGGGGGGGACTAGGTGATCTGTTAACATCTGCTAAGATCACATATGCATATAGCCACTGGGTTTGTATGTTAGATTAACACAACAATTATTTTGTTGTAGGCTAATTGGTGTTTTATAAACTCAAGAACTAATAAAATCAGTGTTTTAAGGGAAATATAGTCCAGTATGAAATGAAAATGCATACTTTTTTGTCAACGTGAAATTTTTTCGGCCAGCCACTACCTCTCCATCCCCGCCGTCTGGAGAGTGGGCCGGTCAGGAATGAATTCCCGGGCCACCTTGTTGCCCCAGTCTGCCCCTGGTTCTAGGTGTTGTTCAACAGTGTTGGAAAAAATGATGACATCATCGAGGTACAAGAGAACAGATTGGGAGCAACAGTCTCCTAAAATGCGCTCCATGAGATGCTGAAAGGTACTAAGAGCATTGCAGAGCCCAAAAGCCATTCTATTAAATTCAAACGAACCAAACGGGGTGCAAAATGCAGTCTTATGCTTGTCCTTTTCTGCCACCGGGACTTGATGGTAGCCGCTCGCAAGGTCTAAGGTGGAAAACCACTTAGCCCCTGACAAAGCATCTAAAGACTCCTCTATCTTGGGGAGTGGATATGCATCACGGCGAGTTTTGGAGTTTAGTTGACAATAGTCAACGCAGAGCCTTAGACTCCTGTCTCGCTTGGTCACAAGTACAGTGGGGGAGGAATACGGGCTACTGCTCTCTCTAATTACTTGGCTGTCGAGAAGCTGCTGAATGTGCGCCTTCACTGTCTCGAATTTGCTAGTAGGGTTGACAGACAGGGACAGACAGGGGCATCGTCTAGCAAGGGGATCTCATGAGTGATTGGAGAGGTGCACCCCAAATCTCCCTCATTCTGGGAAAAAATGCTGCTATACTTGTCAAGAAGGAACTGGGCCTGGGAGGCCTGCTGCTGAGTTAGTCCAACAAAGCCATGAACTGGGACAGAGGTGGTGGGGGATGGGGACACTTCTTGGGTTGACACATAAGCGCAACATTCTTCCCAGGAGGGATCTACAGCAATGGACGTGTTTCGGACAGGGGTCGCCATCACAACTTGCACCGTGCCAATGACATGACGTGGGGGGAGCCACAATTCGGCATTGTTGACATTGACGACAGGCAAATACAAGAGTCCCTTCCAGGCACAGACAAGGATGGGGAACACAAGAAGACCCTCGGGCAATTGCTCCTCTTCGAAGCTTAGTGGCTCAAGCAAAAACTCCACTGACTCTAGCTGGGGACATGTGACTGGAACTATAGTTAGAGCATACGCCTTGAGAGATGTCGAGGCCTTCCCTTGGACTCTGACTTTAAAGGGCTTGGTGGCATTGACGACTGCCTTGATCCTTTTGCACTGTCTCAAAGCCTGCCGAGCCGGCAGGGCCACCGATTTAATTAGAGGGGAGTGGAAGAGCTGGGAACCAAGGCGCTCAAAAAGGGCCTTGTAACACTCACTGAGTACATTCATACCTAGAATACCTGGCATTACTGTCTTACGGTGGTTAAGAGTGGCATCTTCAGGATCCTTTACAATCAGTACCCCCCTCCCCAGAATACGCTGCCCCAAAACGACTTCATCCATCTCCACATAACCGCTATAGGGTATATCCAGACCATTCGCTGCCTTAAGGCCTAACCAGTTACAATCTTTTCTCTGCAAGTGAAAAAAAATGCTTTTTTAAAAAAAAACTCAGTAATGGTTGTAACCATCGACCCAGTATCAACGAGGCAAGGGACTGTTACCCCTACCATGGTGACATTCAAAAAAGGACATTTTCCCACTAACCTGCGATAAGAAGGTGAACAAACAGCCAGAGACTTCCCCTCCCAGTGCATGGCTCTGCACACTGGGGGGCTTTAGTTTCCCTGCAGGCCGGTGACACTGCTGACAGGCGACAGGGACAGGGTAAAGGGATTACCAGAAGGTAGCTGGTAGGTGGGTCCACTCATTCGGGAGCGATCAGTTTGACAGTACCAAGCTATGTGCCCAGGCTGGTCACAGCGCAGACAAATCGGCTGGCCATCTGGAGTTCGCTTAAAACGACTTCCCCTATATGGCCGAGAAACGGGCTGTTGTGTTAGGCTGCCCGAAATGTTTGACTAACATGTCTAACTGGGCCTGCTGCTTTTGAACCAGATTCTTTAATTCAGCTAATTCTGAGGTCTGAGTGAAGGTAGCCTCAGACTGAGATGTGTACTGTGCTTGGCTGCTACAACCCAGAGCCCGGTGGCCTCGGTCGCGCCCTGCCTGGCCCTCCTCCACCCACCTGATGGCTTCACGCCGTACATCTAAAATAGTCCAACCCTCGTTAGCTTGCACCAGCCTCTTAAGCTCTCTTGGGAATGTATGGTCATGTACATTCTCACAAAACTGATCCCTCAAAACTGGATCAGAATTAGAGATACAGTCTTTTTTTGACAGTTTAACTTTCTCCATGAGTTCCATTAATGCGAGTGAAAATTCAACCAAAGACTCATTACCCTTTTGTTTCCTATCAAAAAACGCAGATGCCAGAATACACAGGACTTCACACATCCATACACTTCATTTAAAACAATAACAATCTCTATAGGGTCTTCTCTGATTGCTGCGGGCCGATATTTAGTTTCGTTTTGGGCTTCGCCCTCAAGGTAATCATACAAAAATATTGCTTTTTCATGACTGGACATGTGCCTTGGTCGAATACAACTTTCTGCCTCCTCAATCCACTCTTCAATTGGCAGGGACCCCACGGAGCCAAAAAATTTCTGTCATCGCCTCTCTCGAGGTATGTAAGAAGTCTGTTCACATCGCACAGACTGGGTACTGTCATCACTAGGATTTTCCTCAGTACCTCCAGGTTGTGCATTCGAAGGTCCTGCAGTACCTCCAGGATGTGCATTTGAAAGTCTTTCATTTTCAACTTGAAGCTGCTCCAGGCGTTCTCATAGCTGCTGGAGTTCCTCCATCTTCTTGCCAGCCGCTGTTCTCCACACACAAACACCCACACAAACACTCAACCACAAACACTCTGCTGCTCACAAACCCAATCTAATGCAACACTTTACAGGAAATCATCCTGCCAATTACGCCAAATTGTAGTGCCCTCTCCTGCTCGATTACGCCACTCCTTGACTTAACATGTTAAAGTAAGGGGAACTTTCCCAAGAATCCACACTTAGAAATGTTTATAAAAATACAAAAATACAATCTTTATTAAAGAGCTTTTTGTTTTTTTCCCTTTAAAAATGTTGCACAGGTTAATAAAGAAGCACATGGAAATAAATAAAGTACAGCGCCCTAGTATACCGCCAGCCGAGCCACCGAGGGGGGCCGCACTATCTACAGTGGTGGGTCCGGGGGGCTCACAGGGCGTCTTGCCCCCCCCCTTTTTCGCAGAGAAGTGAAAATATTCAGCGCATGCTAGTCTTTGGAGAAACCCAAATCTAATGCGCATAGGTGCATGCTCATTGCCATTTACATCTCTGGTAATATTCTTGTCTACAGTTGCAGTTGTATTAACAGTCCTCACAGTTTATATACCACTTTTTATGGTTCAACTTCACTATTCCGGTTGTCTGGCATCATGACAAATTTATTTGGATCCAATTGTATATTTTTGCTTTATGCGATAGGACTGACCGAGAAACTCTTTTCTTGCAAATAAAAAACGATACATGGACTTAAGCCATGTACAGTTTATTTACTTTTTTTGTTTTCGTCCTAAAGTTTAAGAAGGCAGGCTTGCTAGGAAATTTGTTTCACCAATGGCCTTGCTTGTCCCCTGTTGCGGTAACAGTCTAAAAACGCGTTTCACTGACTACTTCAGACGAAAATGTCAGAAAGCAATGGAAAGGCGGAAAAGCTTAGAGAACGAAGTAAATCGACATTTGAGGCTCAGCCTTTCAAATGCAAAAAAATGACCAGCTGTTTGGCCAGGATGGTCCTCACAGCAAGCAGTTTTCATTTGCAGGGGGACATGGAAGCGGTAAGACTGACGTTAAATTAATAAGCTATCGCAAGTATGTGTTCGGTTAAAATTTGCTTGAGCTTACAAAAGGCCCCAACTGATGGACCAGTTGTTCATAGCCTACTATTTGATGTATATTGATTCATTGTTTTACGGCGCCAAATAAAATTTGTCCTGGAATACCGGAAGACTTTCCAAATTTTCCATTCCAAAACCCCATCTTGATGTTCAGAATCACCCGTCATTAAATTTGTAACCAGCTAGTACTGCGGTTCTGAAGCTAGTGAGCTATTCTATGCCCTTTAGAGTCTGTAAGTAAGATATGTAACATTATTTTAAAAGGGTCATGAATGAGTCAATCCAAATGATTCAATGGTCTTATTGAAAAATTTTAAATAGCCCTAAAGTCATATTTCTTTTTCACATTCATTCATGAAAATAAAATAATAATAATCATCATCATCATCATCATCATCATCATCATCATCTTTCCGTAAAAAAATAGTTTATATGTTGACAATGCTATGTTTTCATATAGGACAGCATCATTGTATTAAATTTATATCAGGACATCTTTAGGATAAATAGGATCTTTAATATAAATAAGATAGTTTGTTTTTGGACATTACTGACCCAACCACTGCCTCCAGATTAGTAAATTGACTCACAAGTGCAGAAATTTAATTTAATGGTGACTCGGATTATGTGTATGACAACACTTCCCACTCTTTCAACACTTGGGAGTGTTTTGGAAGCATTAAAGCCTCATCTTTTAGAACCATTTTGAAAAAAAGGCAATCACAGCATTGTAATAACTTTTTACAAGCTGTTGAGTGTGGTATCTTTTACTAAACCTGGTTTAGGGACTTGGGGAGGAGGGTGGATTCGGTGATCTGTTAACATCTGCTAAAATCACAGATGCATATAGCCACTGGGTTTGCATGTTAGATATACAGAACAATTTTGTTGGAGGCTATTTGGTGTTTTGTATATAAACTCAAAAACTAATAATATCAATGTTTTGTGGGAAATATAGTCAAACTCTTTCACTGCTAGTGGTGATTTTGTCAACATTTCTGAAACATCAAAACCTTTGAAAATCGCTCGAACCATAGCACATTGGTATTCACTGGAAAGCTCTCATCAAGCACATTACAATGAATGCCAACACTGTAGGGTTAGGATGATTTCGAAAGATTTTCTCCTCTTTGAAATTTTGACCAAATCACCAACAGCAGTGAAAGGGTTAAGGTCACGAACTTTGACAGTAAAGTGAAAGTCTTAGGTAAAGGTTCAAGTTGTCAGTTAATGTAAAACTGCGTTATAAAGGCGCTTTGAAAGTTTTTTTAGCTTAATTTTTGGAGCCTTGGGAGGAAAATCACTGAACAGATAGGCCAGATTTTTCTCCCAAGATACCAGGAAAACGGGTTTTCAGCACATTAATTTTTCAAGTTTTTCTGGGGGATGGTCCCGAGGTCCCCCTCCTTGCTGTGCCCCCCCTTTCAGCAATTCCTGGATCCACCCCTGCTCTACACACGTGAATGGGAACATAACCCTTAAGGCAGCACGCGATAAGAGTTCCATATCCTCACACACTGCAACCTTGTGTTCAAAAGAATATTCAAAGGAAAAGGAAAGGAAAAAAATGGGAAAACAAACAACCCCCTATAGCCTGTGGCTCACTATTAGGGCTGGGTTCAAAAAATAGATTTTCCAATTCAGATCGATTTTTTTATTTAAATTTTCGAAATCGATTCATTTTATTATTTATAAGATCGATCTTTTATTAGTGCATTTCCATCTTGCTTGTGAATATTCAATAACTGATCCAGGAGTGCCATCCAGTGATACAATTTTGTTCTGCATGCATAAATTTGCAGCTCCATGTCTGCTGGCGGGCACGTCTGCACAAGGCGCTTAAGATACCCTGCCGAGCACCGTTGTTCTTCTCAAATACGCCTAATCCAGATAATCCTTAAATGATGAATTACAGTCAAATTTAATTTGTAGCGAGTAGCGAAGTGGCCAGTGTCAAAGTAATGAAGTAAAAGTATACTTTTTATCTTTTAAATGTAGTAGAGTAAAAGTCCCAGTTCAAAAAAAAAAAATACGTACAAATCCTCAAAAAAAAAACCTACTTAAATAATGAATTTCCCGACGTAACGGATAATAATGAATAAGTTAATTGCAGGTAGAGGTATTTTGACTTTGTGTCATATAAATGTACATCAAGCAGTGTTTCACTGATAGAAAGCATGCTGCAAATGCGAAACTACCTGTTGACGGTAAAAATGTACTTTGATCCGTACGTAACTGCAGTGGACATGACTGGTTACGCACGGAACGGTAAATTGAGGCCAGATTTTCAAGCTACAAGTAATGATGAGAGAACAAAATCGACGTTGGATATAAATTTCGGTATCAGATCTTTATCTTAAGCTCAACTACGTGTTGGGAGTCATATTTTCATTAACAGTGTCAGGTGGAAGTTTAGTAATAAAACGTGTCCCAATTTTCGTCCACCATTTCAACCAGTTTTCGAAAAAAAAAATCCAATATTATTTTCTTTGTTGAATGTATCGTAATATTTTTTTCTGTACAGTCAAACATGTCCATGTGGGGTATTTTGGTTTAAATTCAATAACATTTACAGGAAAATGAACTTGCAAAGTGAAGCATGTAATATTGACCCAGTTTCAGAGAGTAATAGTCTACTGAGTGTTAAGTCTAAGTCGCACTTTATTATGTTGATTGATCAAATGTGTTGGTCAATAAAAAGTATTTTCAGGAAACAAGTTTGGGGTCGCTTTTTAGTGTGAACTTTAATATTTTAAATATTGTGCCTAGTTAGAAGGTTACTTATTAATAATTCAACTGAAAGTATAATTTCTGCCATTAGTTCTCTAAGACTCCCTTTCATATTCAAGCAAACCAGGTACTGTAGCTGAAATATCCTTCAATGAATCGATATTGAATCGAATCGGAAATCGAACCGAATCGGGACCTTGTGAATTGAAATCGAATCGATTCAGGAAATCAGTGGCAATACCCAGCCCTACTCACTATACAGGCAGATCACTAAATCTCTCTAGCCACCAGGTCAGAGGGGAAAAAGAAAAAAAAAACTAAAATCAAATACAGCAGCAGCTGTGAGCAACACACACACATCATGTGGTCAAATGGACTAAAAGAGAACAGCAGCTTAGCATGACATAGCATGCGGGCCTATGCAGCAACACATAACCAAAAAAACCCCAAACAATTAAATATACTTGCACACATAAGTGCATATCACAGGCAGCACTCACTTAAAATACATGGCTATAGGCCATACTACTTGACCAAAGTAGAACACCTAGCTCGCCTTCAAATATAACCAGGCCCCAAATAGGATAAATACTAATTAGTCTCCCCAGATGCTTAGCAACACTACTGCAGTATTATAACAAACAGAACATGGTCCCTGGCATCATCCACAACATACCTGTAACAGTGTTAAGTTGACCACAATAGTAGATGGCTATACTCATGCATTATACACCTCCATCGGCAGCCACGCTATCCAGCTAGACGCTGGTTAGAAACAGAGAGACTGCGCGTTACAAACAGAGCACACCATACCAAATATGTACGGTGGAATGCAACTTTCGCGTACCTTCATACACAAAGACTGGGGAATATCACTCTAAGAAATGCGCAGATAGATGCACTGATAGACTGCCGGCACGGGAGAACACTCAAGAACATTCCGTCTGGTGAATCCTATGCTAATCAAACAGAAGCCTATTCAGTTCCTTTGCAATCAACCTCATATGAGCTACCCCAGATCAAAGAAAAGATAGTCGCCAACATACCTTAACACCAGATACAGCACCCAACACGTCACCACACACACTCCACTGAGCTATCAGCGGGGGAAGCTACCTGGCTAATGACCCCAGGTGCCTATACAGGTGCCTGTCCCTAATCGCAGACCAATCGCAGCCCCGACTAATGACGTAACGGAGAGTGTGAGTGTACAAAAAATAGGGAGGGACAACAACCGGCAAACAGGGTGCTCCATTGTAGATCATACATGCTACACAAGGATTAATTTTTACGAGAAGGAATTACTCTAATGGTTTCTGACAAGGCGGAATTTGTTAATGAAGCAAAGAAGTTTTGTTTACCGAATCCTCCTCTCGCAGTTTTCTGTGCCTGATTAGCTACAATTGCTCAGACTAATTGAACGGGGATGTATTTTCGAAAGCATTGTTCATTGATTACAAAGTTCTGACAAGAAGGACTGTGGGGGTCAGACCCGGAAAACCACATAGCCTACGTTCAACGTATTTCCTAAACTTCAGTTCTCCAAAACTGAAATTACTGCACACGCAAAAATAAAGTTCATGTTCATTGCGAATTACTCACTCAACCACAATCATTATACTGTTAAAAAAAATAAATAAATTGAGACCGGGTGGGATTACTGGCTACACGCCTGCCTGAGACTCCCCTGCTTGGAAGTGTGTGTCAAAAAAAAGAAGCAGTCAGAGGCGAATCATTGTATCGGAGCGTGATTTGTTTTGGTGATGGCCACGTGTCCCATGACGTTCGAAGCTTTGTTTCACCACAGTCACGCGTCTGAATTAGAATTCGATTCAAAGATTTGAAGGTGCGCAAATCAGGGCGCGCCCTTGTGGGTTTGTTAAGGAGTTGCGAGTTACGAGAGTTCAGAGAGAGAGAGAAAGAGAGAGAGAGAGAGTACAGAGTCAATTGCGAGTTGGTGATGGAACCTGTTGCTAAGAGAGGCTGCTCCGAGATGTGGGAGCACTTTAATTTAATATCCTCTGATAAGGTTGGCGATAGGACAGGCTGTATAATTTTATTGCTCACTATGGATTTTTTGGGAATGGTTTGGTAATGCAGCTCTCCATGTGGAAAAGGCACTGGTTTGTGTCATAATCTAAGATGTATGCTACATTCATAGTCGTGGTAACTTGTTTGTGACCACTGTAGGCAAAGTTTTTTTTTTCATGTTCACTTCATATCAATTCTGCCAAAGTCAATTATAGTTTGGATGAAGGGACTGCCTGCTAGTTGGTCAGATGCAAAAGCTAGCTCTGTTTGCATCTACCAGAGCCTAACCCCAGTGATTTATTCAGCCTATGGGTTGTTTAGTATACATTAAAAGCAGGGCCGGATCAAATGAGTTGTCGCGGCCCCCTGGTGGGATCAAGGGGCAGCGCCCCAGTGGGGGCTCAGGGTGCGAAGCCCCTGAAAAATCCAGCATTTTAGCTATTTCTTTATATTTTATATTTAGGCAAAAATCGAGCCATTTCCAGGCATTCTACATCCAATTTCAACCAAAATAGATCATGTTAAAATGTCTCTAATAACCAACAGGAATGCCTTTTAAACCAAGTACCCATTCAGCTTAACAGTAAATCTACACCAAGATCATATGTCTTCACCCCTGCAACGGAGAAAATATCCTCAGATATCCTATCTTACGCCAGAGTCCCTAAACCCGTTATTTGGGGATTTAGCATTGCGTAAGAGGCTTCCCCCCAAAAGTTGCTATCTTGCACACCTGCCTATATCCCTAAAACACCTGCGCTACCCGTTATATTATGCATTGGCGTGGTTTGGGCGTTACGCCAGTTAAACCAATCAGTGTGCCAGGTGCCATTGCCTTTAGGAGCAGGCTGCACTATCCCAAATCCTCAAACTGAAACCCGTGATGGAGAGAGGAAGGTCGCCACGCTTCTCCGAAGACGAAGTTAAATTGCTCGTGCATGAGGTCAAATCCAGACAGGGGAGGATCTGTTTTTGTTAAGTTAATCATGAATTGTATTATTTTGTTATTATTATTATTATTATTATTATTATTTGACATTGACATATTGTTTAATGTTTGGTATGTAATTAAAAAAAAAACAAAAAACATCAAGCCTACCCCTTTTGTGATGGAAACTTCAAAAAAAAAGAAAAAAAAAAAAATGCGTTTCGCCATGCACTTCCAACTCCCTCTCCCGTCTGAAATGAGGCATCAAACAAAATCCTAATTTTATTTTTCTAAAATGGGTCTATGCACTGGCACTCAGCGTCTTTTTTTTTTTTTTCCAGCGAGAGCGGCATTTCAGAACTCTTCAGCGAATGAAGATAATTCTGGTGACAAGTCACGTGGTTTAGATCGTTTACATTTTCCAATCGGACAGCTGTCTATTTTTTACAGCAAGTTGCGTGACCGTGCTGCAAAAACAGGTGTGCGTACTTGTCGCCGAAATTACCTTCATTTGCAGAGAGTTCTGAAATGCCACTCTCGCTGGAAAAAAAATTACCGTTGCTGAGTGCCAGTGCATAGACCTATTTATAATTAAATTATTTTTCTGTACTGAATGTAGCCAATTATTTTGTCGCTGTTAGATCGCATGGGGGAGAGAAGCCGTGTCTTCAATTGCCACTTGATTATTCTTGAATTGGAAAACGTGTTTATAAAGGAAAACCATCTAGAATTAGCGAGGACTAATTGTAGTCAGTAAAGGGATGGATATTTTCCCCCAAAATAATAAAATAAATAAATAAAAGCAGAAAAATGATTGATACAAAATACAAAGAATATAGACTTACCTGAAAGGCCCAGGTAGCTGGTGCGCTGGCGGTACATGCATTCTGGGCGTCTTCTATTATTTAACTGGCGATCAAGGTGATTTAGTAGCCTACTATCTCTGCCGTTTTCTCAGGGGTTCAACTGAGGCTAAAGCAAGGTGGCTTTTTATAGGCGAGTTAATGCGGGAAGTGGAGCCGCATGTGCACGTCCACATGTGTTTCAAGTGGACGCGCATTGAAGCGGCCTGGGTGCGCTCTTGTAAAAGCCCAAATGGGTAGCCGGTGGTTTGAGGACCCACGATACGCTTTCCCTAACGCTTGTGGTCAAGATAGCAATTGTAGGGAAAGCGCATAAACACGCCCACGGGCACACCTCCAGGCGCAAATAAGGGAGTCGGCATAAGGCATAGCGGGTAGTGTAGCTACAAGATACCGTTCAGGGATAGTGGAAGCTGCTAAATGCGTAATTCACGTGTAGCGGGTAGTGGCAACGGGTAGGGCAGTGTGAAAGATAGAGCCCTAAATGTAAAAGCCTCATCAAAAATCAACCACAAAATTTCAAACCTTGAGTTCAAAGAGAGTATGGTTTTTATTAGATCATGCAAGAAAATGTGCACTGACCTCCTGTCTTTCAGCACAGAAATATAGCAAAGGTTCATTGTGTCTTCGTTGTGGTTTTTTCCTTAGCATGATTCTTGCGGACTCGCAACTTGAATTTGAAAACGACTCGTAGGCTATGATGTTTTTCCGGTGAAAAAGTGGTCGGAAGTGGTGAAACGAAGGGAAGTAACTTTTAAGGCTTGCGTAGCACCAGTGATTTCCCCTGCGTAGGTGCCCCCCATTGACTCAGCTGTGAGACTCCATCCACTATCGCGTATAGATAACTTTTTTTTTCCCCATGCGGCTGGGTAGTCCTGTGAGGATTTTTTTTTTTTTGCTTATTTTGAAGGTACATGCTCAGGGCAGGGGGGGGTTTCCGGAACCCAGGAAACCCCCCCTAGATCCGGTCCTGACAAGTAACAAATTCTCATGAAAACGGTCATCTAGATTTTAAAGCTTAGCAGACTGCGCACTATGCGTAATTAGTGGATGGAACCCCATTCAGTTATGGCTTTTTTGCACTACATGCTGTATCATTCATAGGCTTATTGTTTTGTGAAGCAGTTGTATCGTAAGCAAACTGCTTGTCTAATATTTTTTCTTTATTTTGGCTGTTTTAATTATTGGCTACTGATCATAGAAAGGGGCCAAAGTAACCGTGCACATCAATTTGTGAGAAAATGTTCTTTACTTGTAATTTCCTTTTTAGTTCCAGTGTTTGATTTGCGATCAGCAGCTGGCCTATAATAATAGACAGTGGCTATTTTTACGGAGCCGTAAACTGTGATTTCAGGGCTATATTCACGGCAAGTCGTAGTGCGCATGCACGGAGGCGTCTCCGGGCAAATCAAAGATGAAGAACTCGCGTTTGACAGTTGTAGGGAGTAATTTGAGCAATTTTGATGATTTTTCCGCTGAAATTCAGAAATTCAAAGCAGAGAATTTCATCAATCTGCACATCAGAAGCAGCATGACTGCTGAAGTGATCTCCATGTCCTTGGCGTTGGCTGCATGTAATCATCTCTATGCGCCATATAAGTGGCCTGCTTACTACTGGCATCAAGCATTCAGTCAAGAAAATTTCGCGATTAATTTCTTGTGCTGCTATACATGGTAATCAATGTTACTGATGACACACCAGGTTGGTGTGTCAGCATGCATTTGCAATATTAATATTCTAAAGCCCCTTCTCAATAATAAAATCCCCCAAAACATATTGGTGCCTCCTTTTAAAATCGAACTGGCAAATAAAACGCCAGAAAAAAGCTGAGGTTGGATACAAAATTCTTTCTACACAAGAATTTACTACTCCTCCTTTCTGAATATTTCCCCATTTAAATCTACCTAGGTGAATACTGCAATGCACTGTATTGGAATTTTGGCATATGTGTACTCGAGTATGGTACAATATTACTCGTGAGAAAGCTGACCAGCGGGGAGAGGGGACAATCGTACCTTGTGCGAAAGCAGTCTGAGAGTTTGTATTGAAAACAAACACTCTGCCATTGACGGCAGTACAGTGTACTGAGCTTGGAAGCTGCCATCACCACAAGTGAAGAAACGTCAATGTGCATTTTCGTCAGGTCAGAGCATTCGCACACAGAATGCCGCCAGGGAACTTTCCATTTCACTGTTTACATGACAAAATTTTCCTCTAAATCAGTTTGAGAAAAGGAATATTCTGCCCCGGTTTAGGCCTGTTTATTCTAATTGAGGTGTTCATATGGAGCATTTTTATTCAGTTTGGGCTTCTAAACCGATTCTAATCAGAATATTAGGCTCCATGTAAACCCAGATACTGACCCTACGGCGCCGCGTTATATTTATGTCATATGTCAGTGGGCATGCGCGCTGTAAATATAGCCCCCGAATCACCGTTTACGGCGCAATAAAAATAGCCACTGTCGTAATAATAACACCTCATCCAAGCTGAGGCACTTTTGTGCTAAGCACAAGCCTGCCCAAGCAGCAGCCAACAGCCAGGGTGAATACTTTCTCTCTAATTCAGCTGTTCATTCTTAAATGTGAACCCATTCTGTCAATATCTGCTTGTAGTCTTCACACATTCATTTCATGCATGCATTTACTCCTTAATTGTATTCATACTGATTTCATTTCTTTATGTGCTTTTGTTGTGTTGCAGGTAACCGAAAGGCAGGGATTGATGAGGCCCTGGTGAACATAACTGTCCAGGACTCACAACCCTTTAAAGTTGTGGAGGACAAAGGCTTTAGGGTCTAGGTGAACCTTTTGGACCCCTCCTATAATCTACCATCAAGGCAGACATTGAAGGCCATGGTGGAGAAGAGGTTCAAGGAGGAGAAACATAAGGCCAAGGACAAACTGCGAAAGGCTACTGCTGTGATCTTGACTTCGGACATGTGGACGTCCATCCACATGGACTCTTATTTGGCCCTTACATGCCATTTTGTAGATGATGACGAGAAATTGTCATCTATTTTTCTGGTTGTGGGAAGTTTGGGGAACAGCATACAGCTGCCAACATTGCCTCCACAAAAAATGCCATCATGGAGGAATGGGGCATCCAGAGATCAAAGGTGATGTGCCTCACCACAGATGGTGCCCGAAACATGGTCCTCTGTGGTAGCATGTTGGACATGAGACATAGCCACTGCACAGCACATGGGCTGAATCTGGTGGTGAAAAAGGCCATTGCGCTGACACCTGGCCTTGAAGAGCTGCAGAACAAGGCCAGGAACATCACAGCACACTTCCGAACCAGCACTGTTGCCAGAGACCGGCTTCTTGGCCTCCAAGAGCAGATGGGGGTGCCGGCTCACAAGCAGATCCAAGAAGTCGGCACAAGGTGGAACAGCACTAATGGCATGATGGCCAGGCTATATGAGCAGAGGGAACCAGTTGGTGTTGCCCTGGTCTCACTGAGCACAGATTTGGCTCCCCTGACCTCTGCTGAATATGAAGCCATGGCAGAGTGTGTTCAGCTGTTGTCACCTCTGAAGGAGGCAACAGTGGAACTGTCTGCCGAACAGCATGTTTCTGGTTCAAAAATAATTCCACTGATAAAGATGCTTCGGCACAACATCACGGCAAGGCAGCAGCAGGTGACTGGTGAAATGGCCATGCAACTGTCCAGAAACCTTTTAAATGTCATGTTAGAAAAGCTGGGCCAATATGAAACAGCTAGTCAGCATTCTTTGGCCACTCTCCTGGACCCGCGTTTTAAATCAATGGGGTTTTGTAAAATGACAAACCAACAGAATGCTATCAATAGACTTACTGCTGAGAGTGCCACAGTGATGAGAGAGAGAACACCAGACAATGCACCATCAGAGCCTGCTGCACCTTCAACCTCTGACTTATCCAGTTTATTGTTTATTGTTTATTGGCAAGGATCCCCATTAGCTGACGCACGACATCAGCTAGTCTTCCTGGGGTCCAACAACATTGAACGATTACAACATAACAAAATTAAAACATATCAAGACACATAATTCATGGAAACATAACAACATTACCTCACAAACAAATTATAACAAAACACACCAAGGTAGAAAAAAAAAAAATTGCATAACACTACATTTACATATTCATTGACTCACTTGTATGATCGTAATTGTTTTTTGAAGCTTGCAATACTTTTTATGTGGCGTATGCCACTTGGAAGACAATTCCATGCCCTAATAGCTCTGTATAAAACAGTTCTTTGCATACTATTAGATTTTGCACGTGGTAGACCAATCAGCCCACTATTTGCCCCTCTGGTGAAATGCATATGCACATTAGAGCTGTAGATTATTTTATCAGAAATAAATTTGGGAATGTTAATTAGAATAACCTTCTGAAAAAATATAAGTAAGTTGTAAGAAAGTCTCTTTTCAACATTCAACCACTTAAGATTTTCATACATAACAATAGCACTAGTTCGATAAGAGCAGCCAAGAACGAGCCTTGCTGCTTTATTTTGTACGACTTGTAACCTCTGAAGCAGCCACCTAGAAGCAGAACCCCACACAACAGAGCAGTAATCCAAGTGACAAAGAACTAAAGCACAAACAAGTTGGTTCCTCAGTTCAAATGGAAGGAATGTTGCACACTTTCTTACAGTGGCAATAGCTCTGCCCATTTTAAAAACAATTCTCTCGATGTGCTCCGACCATGACAATGATGAATCAAGCCAGAGGCCTAGAAGCTTAACTTTTTCAACTTGCTGTATTGGTTGACCTGCAATCTGTAAAACCAGTGTAGGATCAAGTGCAATTCTTTGATAGGAACCAAATACCATACAGACAGTTTTGGAAATATTAAGCACCAACTTATTTGTTTTTATCCAGTCATATAAAATGTTTAGATCACTGGATAAAACCTGATTAATCTCTGAGACTGTAGTAGCAGCATAATAAAGAGTTGAATCATCAGCATACAGAGTCAGACTCGCCTGTCGAATAGAAAATGGCATATCATTCGTAAATATAGAGAATAAGACGGGCCCCAGGCCACTCCCCTGTGGAACACCACAATCTAACCCTCTACTACCTGAGAAAGCACCATTAAAATAGACCCTCTGAGATCTAGAGGACAGATAACTCCTGAAAAATGAAATGGCTGAGCTATTAAAACCATAGCTGATGAGTTTTTGTATTAAAAGATCATGATCGATCAAATCAAAAGCAGCACTGAAGTCTAACATGACAGCACCAACCAGCATTGACCCATCGATAGCTGACTCATCCAGTATCAACCTATTCTCAATATTGTAATGTTTATTCATATTTATATATATACTATAAATGTAACTCTATATATAATTTTATTTTAAATGGTTTTTAACACCATTTCAGGCGTAAGGGATCTCCTGGATAACCAGGTATTGGAGAAGACATTCACTTCTGAAACAGATTCCTCTTTTGCAGACCTGGGGCCCTTAGGAACTTTCCATTTAATGTTTGGCTGCGATAGATGACTTTGGGAAGAAATTTCTTCATACTCAGGCCTATCACTTTCCTGAAAAAGAGTAACTAGAGCCCATGAAATTTATAGGGTTCTGGATTTTATTTATTTATTTATTTATTTATTTATTTTACTAAGGCAGATCACAATTCAAAATCGTGGTGGGCATTGGCTGGTAACCTAGAATCTGACTTTATTTCCATGGAAACACCCACCCACACACGCACACACACACACACACACACACACCCACAACTTAATAGTCAGCAACATAAAGAGGAATAAATGTGCACAGTAAGTCTCATACTGTATTATTTAGCAGAAAATAACCACCTCGTCCTAATTATATGGATACTTCAGAGAAACATAAATAAGACTACAAGAACTATATTTTGATGCCGACTCAATCTTACGTAATCTTCCTTGTAAATTTCATTCTCTGTGCTTAAAATCTTCCCTACTTTGAGAAAAATTGGTCTTGGTTAAGTTCTACCGGGGAGAATCCTTAGTGTTTTGCCATATGTCAGTCCTATAAATGTGCTCTGTTCCATTTTCAACTTTAGACATCCAAGTCAATACATCTGAAAAATTTACCTTAGTCTGGATATAATGCACTTCTCTCTCTATCAGAAATTACTGTCACTGGTTGAAAATGATCACCTATGCATTTCCTTTCTCACCTTCATAATTCGGTATCTTCCTTTTACTCTGCAACCTCCCTTTGGCACCTTGAGCACAGGCGCGTTCAAACATCGGCAGAGTTGGAGGGATGACAGCCTGTGATGGCAGCATGAGCTTTGAGCTTGTAATCCCTGGCATTTTCAAGCTGACATTTTTAAAGTTAATCCTCTGAGTTATGATGTTTTTTGCATATATAATTTTTATTTTTCTTGTACAATACAACAAAAACATTGTACGTCACACGTACATATACACACACACGCGCGCGCACACACACACACACACACACACACACACACACACACACACCACAAAGGGAGTGGCTCAGTACAGTGAGATAGGCACTCAGCCCCAACCCACCAGTACCAGGAAGGAGACAGAATAATACAAATATACAACATGTTCACAACTGAGTGACACAACACTGTAAAACAAACACCCTCAGTTGGGAGAAGAACAACCAGACCCACCATAATCTGATAGGGGCACCAATTCAAATAGCAGCATATAACCACAAGTTAATGTGCCATTTTGACCTGTGGACCCACTTCAGATACTTATCATGAAATTAAGAGAGATACTGAACAAGTGAACATATATATGTATATAAAATTAAACGTAACAGCTTGTCATTATAAATACGTATCATAGTGTATCCCCATCCGTTTGTTTCTTATTCAAGAGTGACATAATTTGACTCAATAAATTTTTGTGATCACTGCCCAGATCTTGCAGAACAGAAGCAGCTTGTTCCATGGATATCCATTCCAGACAATCTTTTAGCCAGCAATCTATATTAAAACAATTTAACTTCCTCACCGTCCAAATGATGAGTATTGTTCATTTAAATGAAAGAAAAGCTAAATCTAACAAACATTGAAGTTCTGTTGAAATTACTCCATCTATATTTTTTCCCAGTAGACCTACTGCTGGAAACAATGGAAAATTAACATGAAATAATTTGCACAAAAAATCTCTAGCACTTAACCAAAATGCCTGTATCTCTGGGCAATGCCACAGTAAACCCATAAGAGTACCCGTCATCCCACACCCATGCCAACACTTATCTGAAACATTACAGTTCATTTTCTTGAGTTTATGTGGAGTAATGTAGGATCCGTGCAGAATCTTCATTTATCTAATTTTATACCTTACACATTTAGAGAGATAATTTGAGCGACTCAAGATAGCTTCCCACTAGTCTGCTGTAAGATGTACACCCAAATCTTTCTCCCATTGTGCTTTTATGGATGCACTAAATTTAGAAAAAGTACAACATAATGATCGATAGATCTTAGAAACAATACCACTGCCAGAGACTGCATCCTTTAATTTAATATCAACCGATTCATTATCAGCTGACATACTGTTTTTAAGTACAAGACTATGCATGATGGACTTCAATTGCAAATACTGGAAGATATCCAAATTGTTCAAACCGAATTTCACCCTAAGTTCATGAAAATGAAACATTTCTCCATTACTATTGAGTATATGACCCAGCTCAGCAACATTTTTATCCAGCCATGTATCATTGTTAATCAGTTTCCCACCAGCCATAAATAATGAATTTTTCCATATAGGACAGGAGGGCAAGGATAAAACATTAATTTTCAGTTGTTTATGCATTGCTTTAGCTATTTTACATGAAAATAAGATGATAGGGGTTTTTTATACGCTTATCAGATTTAGGGTGATACCTAAAAGAAGCTAAAGAGACATTTTTACAGTTTTCAGATATAATCTTCTGCTCCAGCCATCTCCAGCTACCCACATCCGCTTCATCTTATATGCCCAGGATATTGGGTGTACACCATTATATGCTAAATAATATGTGTACACATCTGGTATCCCTAATCCACCCTTCTTCCTAGGGACAGACATTCTTTTTAGGCTAATTCTAGGTTTTTTATCTTTCCATAGGAACAAAGAAAATAATTTATTAATCTCTTTGAAACATTTCTGAGGAATTTCTAAAGGGAAAGCAGAAAAAAGAAAAGCTAATTTGTCATGGTTTTTTGAGGCTGGCGAGCTTTCTTTCTTTCTCTCGTCCGGGATGATATCGTTTTGTCCACAATCGGATTCTTTCCCCAGCTGGCTTTAATTATGGGCGGCGCCTGGACTCTATTTAAGCTCTAGCTCCTCCTCGCCGCCTTCGCTAGTGTGTCAGAACAATATTGGCACGATAGCCGGTTAGGTCTCTAATTAGAGATAGTTTTGGAGGTAATAGCTTTCTAAAGAGGAGCAGTGCTATTTAGCAAGAGATTTTCTTCCTCTTTTCAGTCCGCTTGCCTTGCTTCCTTCTCTCGGACGTAATCTAGGTCCGTTGGAAGCGCGAGTCTCTTTTCCTTTCTTTATTTGTTTGTCTCTCACCCTTAATTCGTTCAGACTTCCTTTTATTCTGGCTGCTGCTTTTGGCGTCTCAACGCACCAGCCATCACAGTACACACTAGCCAACATGGAGACATCAGCGGTGGCCGAGATAAGAAGGGCTGTTACTAACCAGCAAGATATGCTGTCTGGTTTTGCTAAAGGGCTTTCAGGCCTGGGTAATCAGCAGTCTGATTTAGCTGAGAGACTCCGCCAGCAAGAGAATTTGCTTCAGAAACAGGAGAGTGTTCTGTTAGGCTTGACCTAAAGCATTGGATCCCTGTCTACACAAGTTTCACAAAATGTTGCACAAGCATCACCCATACACCTTCCCCAAGAACCGAAGTTACAATTGCCCCAAAGATATAGCGGCGAGGCTGGAAAATGTAAGGATTTCGTCGCCCAATGTGAAATATTTTTTAAGGCTCAGCCGTCACGATTTGTTAATGAGGATTCTCGGGTGGCATTTATATTATCCCTGTTGACCGGCACAGCACTCACTTGGGTCGGTCCACTAATCAGATCTAATTCACTGGTCGTAAATTCAGTGGAGGCTCTTGTTAGGGAGATGGTGTCAGTATTTGATCAGGATGTTTGTGGTCTGGACGCGGCCACGCGTTTGATGCACCTCAAACAGGGCGAGGAAAGTGCAGCTGAGTTTGCAATCACATTTCGCTCGCTGGCTACAGAGACAGGCTGGCCGGAGGCTCCTCATATGACTGTGTTCAGTCATGCTCTCACTGAGGAGATAAAAGACGCTTGGCTACATTGGAACCCTGTTCGACTTTAGACTCTTTAGTTCGCACTGCTGTACGAATTGACAACCACGTCCGCGAAAGCAACAGGGAGAAGCTAAACAGAAAGCCGCTTGCTGACAATGGGGCTAAAGCTGCCATTGGCGAGTGTGCGGCTCCTATTCCACCCACTGAGAATTCTACTCCTGTTGAGCCTATGCAGGTTGATAGTTCGTTTGACAGTCGGACTCATAAGCCTACTCGCAGAAAAATAATCTGCTTTAATTGTAATAAACCGGGTCATACCCGTCCACGTTGCCCGAAGCTTCAGGGAAACGGGCAACCCCTCTAGCGATTTGGGGGGTGCTAGAGGGGCAGACCCAATTTCCCTTCCGAACACTAATCCCTGTTGAGCTGACTGTGGGGAGCAAGAGAGTTATGATCGAAGCGTTCGTAGATTCGGGTGCAGTGAATTGTTTCATGGATCTTGAGTGGGCTAGGAAGCACTCCGTTCCCACCGTTACTCTTTCACAGTCACGCTCTTTCAGAACTTTGGACGGTGGCCCGCTTGGCACGGGGGTTATAACTGAAGTTTCTGAACCGTTAAATATGTTCATTTCCTTTGGTGGCCACTCTGAGGAGGTTTGGTTTTTTATTATCAGTTCCCCTGCTTTTCCCATTGTTTTAGGGCATTCTTGGTTACGGGAACATAGACCGTGCATCAGTTGGGGGGAACAAAACAATCCTATCGTCCACTGGGGCACCAGTTGTAACTCTCATTGCAGAGAGAATGAAGCTTGTTTTCCCAGACATCAAGCTATGGGGCAGGCTGAGCGAGCCTGGAGCGAGCGTGAGGAGGTTATCTCACCGTACCCTCCTAAACTAGAGAAAGGAGCGGAGGAGGGGTTGGAATGGGATCCTCAATTTGATTGGCGACAGCCAGAGGACGATTACCTTTCAGAGGAGTTTAGCGATTCTGAATCAGTCAGAGACATTAGATTCTGAGCAGGGTGAGGAATTTGGGGCCACCCTGAACTTTAGTTTGCCTTCTAATGTTCCTAATGACTATACTAAACACTTCGGCGAGATCAGCAAACAACGAGCATCGACGTTGCCCCCCCCCCATCGTCCGTACGACTGCAAGATCAATCTCTACCCTGGTACAACTCCTCCTAGGGGTTCGCTATGCTCGCTGTCAGGGCCTGAGCGTAAGGCCATGCGAGAATATATTCAGGAAGCTCTCGCCAATGGTTTTATTCGGCTGTCCACGTCTCCTGCCAGAGCGGGATTTTTTTTGTGGGAAAGAAGGATGGCGGGCTGAGACCCTGTATTGATTATAGGGGGTTGAATAAGATCACCATTAAAAACCGGTACCCCCTTCCTTTAATGAAATCCGCGGTTGAACGTCTGCAGGAGGCGTCATTTTTTAGGAAGCTAGATCTTCTTAATGCTTATAATTTGGTTTGCATTTGGGAGGGGGACAAATGGAAAATGGCATTCAACACTCATGACAGCCACTACGAATATTTGGTCTTGCCGTTCGGATTGGATAACGCCCCCTCGGTGTTTCAGGCGCTAGTTAATGACGTCCTCCGAGAGATGTTGGAGAAATTCGTCTTCGTTTATCTTGACGACATTCTGATTTTTTCTTCAACACTCTCAGAGCAAAAACAACATGTCAGACATGTGCTTGAGGCCCTCCTTAATGCCAAGCTTTTTGTTAAAGCCGAGAAATGTGTTTTTCACGCCCAAACTGTCTCGTTCCTTGGCTTTATTGTTTCTAAGGGGTCGGTGCGCATGGACCCGGACAAGGTGGCTGCGGTCAGGAATTGGCCTGTCCCGAAGAGTGTTAAGGAGGTTCAACGCTTCCTGGGCTTTGCTAATTTTTATAGGAGGTTTATCCACAATTTTAGCGCGGTTGCTGCCCCCATTATTGCTCTCACCAAGAGAAATACCTCCTCAGCTTTTTTTGGTCTCCAGCAGCTGATGCTGCCTTTCAGGAATTAAAGAAACTTTTTAGCTCAGAGCCCATTCTGGTTTTGCCCGACCCCTCCCTCCCATTTGTGGTGGAGGTAGATGCTTCGGAAGTGGGCGTGGGTGGTATTTTGTCCCAGCGCCCTCGTTGGGATAATAAGCTACATCCATGCGCTTACTTCTCCCGGTCTTTGTCCGCCGCAGAATGCAATTACAGCATTGGTGACCGGGAGTTATTGGGGGTCAAGCTGGCGCTTGAGGAGTGGCGCCACTGGTTGGAGGGAGCTGAACACCCTTTTGTGGTATGGACCGACCATAAAAATCTCCAGTACATTCAGCAAACCAAGCGACGTAATTCCCGGCAGGCGCGGTGGTCATTATTCTTTAACCGCTTTGATTTTACACTGACCTATCGCCGGGCTCTAAAAACATCAAGCCTGATGCCTTGTCGCGGATCTACGACCACTCTGACCGTGATCCTACCCTGGAGCCAGTTATTCCGGCTGCTCAGGTTGTTGCACCCATTCAGTGGGAGATTGAAGCGGTGGTTCAGGAGGCTTTGAGGACAGATCCTGGTCCTGGGGGGGAGCCTCCTGGCTGTTTGTTTGTCCCGCCTACTGTTAGGCCACAGGTCCTCCAATAGGGACATTCTTCCCACTTGGCTGGGCATCCGGGGACCCATCGGACCAAGCAGTTCCTGGCCTGACGTTTTTGGTGGTCTGGCATGATGAGAGACATTTGGGAATTTGTTGCTGCGTGTGGCACATGCTCCAGGAACAAGACTTCCCACCTCCCTCCCTCTGGTCTGCTGTGACCTTTGCCCGTTCCCAGGCGCCCTTGGACGCATGTTGCGTTAGACTTTGTCACAGGGGTGCCTGTATCTGACGGCAACACGGTAATCCTGGTCGTGGTTGACTGTTTTTCCAAGGCTGCCCACTTTGTCGCGCTACCTAAGCTGCCTTCAGCGCGGGAGACGGCCCTTCTTGTGGTTATCCACGTGTTCCGGCTGCATGGGCTGCCGCAAGATGTTGTCTCAGACCGAGGCCCCCAGTTTATGGCTAGATTCTGGCGGGCATTTTGTAAGCAGTTGGGGGCCACTGTGAGTCTCTCCTCTGGGTTTCACCCAGAGACTAACGGGCCGACTGAGCGCACTAATCAGTCTTTAGAGAACACTCTTCGATGTTTGGCGGCGGATAATCCGTCCTCGTGGAGTCGGTTTTTAGCTTGGGCCGAGTATTCCCATAACTCACTGAGTAATTCCTCCACGGGTCTTTCCCCGTTTGAGGCTCAGGTGGGTTACCAACCCCCACTGTTTCCTGAGACTGAGAATGATTCCGAGGTTCCCTCGGTCAACCATTTCATTCGTCGTTGTCGGTCGGTTTGGACCAGGGTCCGTTCTTCTTTGTTGCGCTCGGGGCTCACACAAAAATCTGCCGCTGATAGGTGTCGTTTGGCCCCATCTTATTGGGTCAGTCAGAGAGTTTGGCTGTCTACCTGTGACCTCCCCTTGAAGGTAGAATCCCGAAAACTGGCGCCCCGCTAAATTGGCCCATTCAAGATAGTGCAGAAGATCAATCCGGTCACGGTCCAGTTAAAGCTCCCGAGATCTTTACGCATCCATCCATCATTCCATGTCTCTCGGGTTAAGCCAGTTAGCACTAGCGTCCTTGCACCTGCCGACACACCCCCGCCACCACCACGAATGGTTGAGGGGGGGCTGGTTAACACCGTGCGTCGCAATCTTGCCCAGAGGCGTGTTTGCCGTGGGGTCCAGTTCCTCGTGGACTGGGAGGGATATGGTCCCGAGGAACATTGCTGGGTCCCTTCTCGGGATATTCTGGATCCCACGCTTATCTCTGAGTTCCGCGCACGGGGTTCCTTGGGGACTTCTGGAGCTGTCCCTTAGAGGGGGGGGTCCAGTCATGGTTTTTTGAGGCTGGCGAGCTTTCTTTCTTGCTCTTGTCCGGGACGATATCGTTTTGCCCACAATCGGATTCTTTCCCCAGCTGGCTTTAATTATGGGCGGCGCCCGGACTCTATTTAAGCTCTAGCTCCGCCTCGCCACCTTCGCTAATGTGTCAGAATAATATTGGCACTATAGCCGGTTAGGTCTCTAATTAGAGATTGTTTTGGAGGTATTAGCTTTCTAAAGAGGAGTAGTGCTATTTAGCAAGGGATTTTCTTCCTCTTTTCAGTCCGCTTGCCTTGCTTCCTTCTCTCGGACATAATCTAGGTCCATTGGAAGCCCGAGTCTCTTTTCCTTTGTTTGTCTCTCACCCTTAATTCGTTCAGACTTCCTTTTATTCTGGCTGCTGCCTTTGGCGTCTCAACGCACCAGCCATCACATAATCTGGGAGCACATTCATTTTAAGCACCTCTGCCCTCCCCCACAGTGATAATGGAAGGTTTGTCCACCTCTTCAAATCATCCTGCACAGTTTCTCATAATTTGGGGCCCTTCAACTGAAAAACTTTGTCACTTGGAAATGTGATGTTAACACCAAGATATCGCATACCTTCTGACTTCCATACAATAGGAGTAGAGCTCAGATGACCAGGGCGTGCGAGATGATTTAAAGAGATGGCCTCACTCTTAGACCAGTTGATCTTGTACCCAGAAAACCCGCCAAAGTCACCGATAAGTTTAAGCAAATGGGGCACAGAGTGTGCAGGTCTAGAAAATGTCAATAAAATATTGTTCGGGTAAAGGTTAGCTTTCAAATCATGATTGAACAGTATAGTACCCGTTATATTCTGATTTTTCCTAATAGCACAGGCAAGGGGCTCGAGTGCGAGAGTGAAGATGGCTTGAGAGGCTCAGGAACCTTGTCTAGAAGATCTAAAAAGCTGAAAAGTGGGAGAAATTAATCCATTGGTTTTGACACAGGCAACCGGGTTATGATAGAGGGCCTTAATCCATTGAATACGTTGGTCCGAAATCAGAGTTAGACAATACGCGAAACAGATAAGGCCGCTCTATCTGGTCAAATGCTTTTTCAGCATCAAGAGAGAATGCAGCCGCAGGATGTTGAAGAGATGCAGCCTCTGACATTACATGGAAAAGTCTTCGCATATTATGAGCAGAATGACGCCCAGCAATAAATCCCACTTGGGCTCAATGAATTAGTGAGGAGATGACTTTCTCAGGACGTGTTGCGAGAATTTTAGCAAAGATTTTATAATCATTATTTAACAGACTGAGGGGATGGACATCGCCCATTTTTAAATTTTCCCGCCATATGCAACAGGGAGATAACGGCTGTATTCATACTATGAGGCATGGATTGAGCGGCAATAATATCCCTGTATATTATTAACAGACTGCCTGTATTGATACAACAGAGTTAATATTTTTCGAAAAAAAAGTCAGATATTCTTTCATTAATCATAGCAACAAATTTCTTGTCCCACAGCAGCATGTTATTGAACTTCCACTGTTTTGTTTTATATAGAATAAAGCAAGGAGAGAATGTGACTGAAATGGGAGCATGATCTTTGAATTTATCACATTTTCTATTTATGAATTTGGCAAAAGCAGGTTATCAATCCTGGAATAGGAGTTATGTACAACCCCAATTCCAAAATAGTTGGGACAAAGTGTAAATTGTGAATAAAATCAAAATGCAATGACTTTGAGATCACATGAGCCAATATGTTATTTACAATAGAACATAGATGATATTTCAAATGTTGAAACTGAGACATTATACATTTTTATCCACAAAATGAGCTCATTTCAAATTTTCTGGCTGCAACAGGTCTCAGAAAAGTTGGGACACAGGCAAAAAAGGGCGGATAAAGCAATTAATATATAAGCGAATCAGCTGAAAGAACATTGAGCGAGTAATTGAGTTAACTGGCATGAGGTGTGAAGAATGACTTGCTCTAAAAGGGATGTCTTAGAGAGGCTGAGTCTCTCAGAAGTAAAGATGACCAGAGGCTCTCCAACCTGTGAAGGCTTGCGTAAAAAAATTGTGGAATACTTTAAAAACAATATTCCTCGATGTCAAATTGCAAAGGCTTTGAAGGTCGCATCATCGACAGTGCATAACATCATCCGAAGATTCAGAGAAACTGGAAAAATCTCTGCGTAAGGGACAAGGCTGAAGACCCTCACTGGATGCCCGTGATCTTTGGGCCCTCAGACGCCACTGCATCATTCATCGGCGTGATTCTGCCATTGACATTACTAAATGGGCCCAGGAGTACTTCAGGAAACCACTGTCTGTAAACACAGTCCGCCGTGCCATCCACAGATGCCACCTAAAACTATATCATGCAAAAAGGAAGCCATTGTTGAACATGATCCAGAAGCGCCACCGTGTTCTGTGGGCCAAGGCTCATTTAAAATGGACTGTAGCAAAGTGGCAAAGTGTCCTGTGGTCAGACGAGTCCAAATTTGATTTTCTTGTTGGAAATCATGTGCGTCGTGTCATCTGGGTTAAAGAGGAGAAAGACCACCCCTCCTGTTATCAGCGTTCAGTTCAAAAGCCTGCATCTCTGATGGTATGAGGATGCATTAATGCATATGGTGTGGGACACTTTCATGTTTTAAAAAGCACCATGAATGATGTAAGGTATATAAAGGTTTTTGAGCAACATATGCTCCCCTCCAGATGACGTCTATTCCAGGGAAGGCCTTGTGTATTTCAGCAGGACAATGCAAAACCACATACTGCAGCTATTAAAACAGCATGGCTTCATAGTAGAAGAGTGCGTGTGCTGCACTGGCCTGCCTGCAGTCCTGATCTTTCACCAATTGAGAACATTTGGCGCATAATTAAACGAAAAGTCCGTCAAAGGAGACCCAAAACTCTCCAGCGGCTGGAAGCCTGTATTAAATAAGGGTGGGATCAAATTCCAATGGCTAAACTCAAGAAACTTGTCTCCTCAATGCCCAGACGCCTCCACTGTGTTAAAAAGAAGAGGGGATACGACACCATGGTAAACAGGCCCCTATTCCAACTTTTTTGAGACCTGTAGCAGCTATCAAATTTGAAATGAGCTCATTTTGTGGAAAAAATAGTAAAATTTCTCAGTTTCAAGCATCTCAGCATCTCAGCATTTTTAGCATCTGCTGGGAGGGGACGACTAGGGCGGTCTAACAACGGATTATAAACCAAATTCATATCTCCACCAAGCAGAATAGGCTCTCCCATAAACTTTGAGACGGAAACAACTAAATTTGACAAGAACTCGGCTTGCCCGAGATTAGGGGCATAAACGTTTATGAATGTCATTTTTTTATGTTGGAGAAAACCAGACACGATGATATACCTGCCATTTTGATCTAAAATCACATCTGTATGATGAAACGATATTTTCTTTGAAATCAAGATACTTGTGCCTCTTGATGCTCCATTTCCTGGCGCAGAAAACATCTGCCCAACCCATCTTTGCTTTAATTTTAATGATTCGGTTTCATTTAGATGAGTCTCCTGTAACATAGCTATACCACATGCAAGAGATTTCATCTGTGAAATTATTTTATAACGTTTAACTTTATTAGAGAATCCATTATCGATCCAGCTAACCACCTTTATAGTGTTAGGATCCATAAAATAATTTTATATACCCAGTATTTACATGTGTACATCTCATACATAATTTCCACCATAGCCCACTCTGCAACTCCGGGGAAATGATGAACATACACACACACACGCACACATGCATTCACACACATACGCACAAATGCCAATAGGCTGAAAACAAAACGAAAAAATAAGAGAAAGAACATTGTCCCCCTGTAATGGCCGGTAGAATTAGGAGGCCAAGTGCAACGATCAGAGAGAAAGTGAGCAGCATGGACACAGTACAAACACAGAGAATAATACAGACCAAACGAAAGTACTCACGCTCCCAAAGGATGTATAATAGACCGAACCACGGAAGCAAAGCAACATAGAAAACGGGAGAATAAACTCCAATAATCTGAAGATAGAAAGTCATACAAAACCCCAATACCGATATCTTCGGCTATCGTGCGAAGCTAAAAACAGACATTCTAGCGAAGGGGGCGTGCTGGACTTCCTGCTTATATAGAGTCTGGGAAAGTGCCGCCCCAGCTCAACCAGCCAGCTGGGTAAAGAATTCGATAGCCCAGGAATTGGATATCGTCCCGGGACGAGAGCCGCAAAGAAAAGTCCAAACAACACGCACACCTCACAAACCATGACAGGACACCTCCCTCAAAAGAACGGCTCCAGAAGTTCCCAGAAAACCCCATGCACGGAACTCTGAGATAAGGGTGGGATCCAGGATATCCCGAGAAGGAACCCAGCACCGCACCTCAGGACCATAACCCTCCCAGTCGACTAAAAACTGAGCCCCACGACCCACACGCCTCTCGGCTAAAATACGACGCACAGTGTAAACAGGCCCCTCCTCAATCATCCGCGACGGCGACGGGGGTTTGTCGACCGGAGCCAGGATGTAAGTGCTAGACGGTTTGAGCCTAGAGACATTAAAAGAGGGGTGGATCCGTAAGAATCTAGGGAGCTTCAACCGTATTGTGACAGGATTGATCCTTCGCACAATCTTAAAAGGACCAATGAAGCGTGGAGCCCACTTCCGTGACTCCACTCTCAAGGGCAGGTCCCGCGTGGAAAGTCAGACCCTTCTGCCAACCCGATAAGATGGGGCCAAATGGCGCCTTCTATCTGCGGCGGTCTTTTGTTTCCGTCCAGAAGGCAACAAAGACGAACGCACCCTGGCCCAAACTTACGAACAACGCCGAACAAAGTGATTTGTGAAGGAACCTCTGAATCCCTGTCAGCCTCAGGAAACAGCAGAGGCTGATAACCCAACTGAGCATCAAACGGGGAAAGGCCTGTGGAAGTTACCCAGTGAATTGTGGGAATATTCGGCCCATGCTAAAAATCAACTCTACAAAGATGTGTTGTCAGCCGCTAAACATTGAAGAGTATTCCCCAACAATTGGTTGGTTTGCTCTGTCTGCCCGTCTCTGGGTGGAAACCAGAGGAAAGGCTCACGGTGGCCCCCAACTGGTTGCAAAATGCATGCCAGAATTTGGCCGTAAATTGAGGGCCCTGGTCAGAAACCACATCTTGAGGGAGACCATGCAGCCGGAAAACAGTCCACAACAAGAAGGGCCATCTCCCGCGCCAAAGGCAGTTTGGGCAGCGCGATAAAGTGGGCGGCCTTAGAAAAACGGTTGACCACGACCAAGATGACCGTGTTGCCTTCAGAAACAGGCAGCCCCGTAACAAAATCAAGAGCAATATGGCTCCATGGGCAACGGCCGCAGCAGGGGGAGGTGGGAAGTCTTGTTCCTAGCACAGATATAGCAGGCAGCTACAAACTCCCAGATGTCCTCAATCGTGCTGGGCCACCAAAAACATCGGGCCAGCTTGGTTCGATGAACCCCCGGGTGACCCGCCAGGCGGGAAGGGTGCCCTTACTGGAGAACTTGGGACCGTACTGCCAACGGAACAAACAAACAGCCAGGCGGCTCCCCACCAGGACCGGGATCAGTTCTCAACGCCTTCCGCACAACAGACTCAACGTCTCACTGAATGGGAGCCACAATCTGAGCTGCCGAGATAACCGGCTCAGGAATGGGGTCGCGACCAGTGCGGTCATGAATCCGCGACAAAGCGTCAGGCTTGATGTTTTCAGAACCCGGGCGATAAGTTAACGAAAAGTTAAAGCGGTTGAAAAAAACCGACTACCGCGCCTGCTGAGAATTATGTTGTTTCGTCTGTTGGATGTATTGGAGATTTTTATTATCCGTCCAAACCACAAACGGATGTTCAGCCCCCTCCAACCAATGGCGCCACTCTTCTAATGCCAACTTGAAAGCCAACAACTTCCGGTCACCAATGCTGTAATTCCGTTCGGCCACTGATAATGACCGGGAGAAGTACGCGCATGGGTGCAACTTATTGTCCCGAAGGGGGGGCTAGGACAAAATGGCACCCACCCCGACTTCCGACGCATCCACCTCCATAACAAATGGGAGGGAGGGGTCAGGCAAAACGAGAATGGGTTCTGAGCAAAATCGTTTCCTTAACTCGTGAAAAGCAGCCTCAGCTGCTGGAGATCAAGCAAACGACGAGGAAGTATTCTTCTTTGTGAGCGCGATAATGGGGGCAGCTACTGCGCTAAAATTATGGATAAACCTCCAATAAAAATGAGCAAAGCCCAAAAACTGTTGCATCTCCTTGACGTTTTGAGGGGCAGACCAAACCCTGACCACTGCCTCCTTGTCAGGATCCATGCGGACCGACCCTTCTGAAACAATGAAGCTAAGAAACGAAACTGTCTTGGCATGAAAAACGCATTTTTCAGCCTTGACAAAAAAGTGCTTTGAGGAGGGCCTCAAGCACTTGTCTGACTGTTGTTTATGCTCCGAGAGAGTTGAAGAAAAAAATCAGAATATCGTCAAGGTAGACAAAGATGAATTTCTCCAACATCTCTTGGAGAACGTCATGAACGAGTGCCTGGAACACAGAAGGGGCGTTAACCAATCCGAACGGCATGACCAAATATTCGTAGTACCCGTCATGCGTATTAAATGCCATTTTCCACTCGTCCCCCTCCCGGATCCGAACCAAGTTATAAGCATTCCGGAGATCTAGCCTAGCAAAAAACGACGACTCCCGCAGACGTTCAAACACGGAGTTCATCAATGGAAGTGGGTACCGGTTTTTAATAGTGATATTATTTAATCCCCTGTAATCAATACAGGGTCTCAGGCCGCCATCTTTTTTGCCCACAAAAAAGAACCCTGCTCCAGCAGGAGACATGGAGGGCCGAATAAATCCATTAGCCAGAGCCTCCTGAATATATTCTCGCATGGCCCTTCGCTCAGGCCCAGACAGCGAGTATAATGAACCCCTGGGGGGAGTGGTTTTCGGGTGGAGATTGATCTCACAATCGAACGTGCGATGAGGAGGAAAAGTCAAGGCCCGTTGCTTGCTAAAAACCTCCGCGAGATCAGCATAATCGTTTGGAACATTAGGAGGCAGACAAAAGTTCAGAGCAGCCCCCAAATTCTCACCCTGTTCAGAACCTGCCATTTCTATGTCAGATTCTGAGTCAGAGAAATCCTCTGAATAGCAATCCTCCTCTGGCTGCTGCCAGTCAAATTGAGAATCCCACTCCAACCCCTCCTCCGCCCCTTTCTCTAGATTAGGAGGGTTGTGTGAGATAAACTCCTCAGAATCACTCCAGGCGTCAGCCTCCCCCATAGGTTTATGCCTGGGATGAAACGCCAAAATCTACAATCCTACAATCAGTGCCCCACTGGACGATTGGGTTATTCTGACTCCCCCAAATGATGTGAGGCCTATGTTCCCGTAGCCAAGAGTGTCCTAAAATGATAGGGAAAACAGGAGAACTGATAATTAAAAATGAGACCTCCTTAGAATGGCCACCAAAAGAGATGAACATAGTCAATGATTCAGAGACTTTGGTTATAAATCCAGTTCCCAGCGGGCGACCGAAGATTTTACAGTTTGTGAATGTAAAAGAGGGCGGATGGGAATGGAATGTCTCCTAGCCCACTCTGCATCCATTAAACGATCCACGGCACCAGAGTCCACAAAAGCCCCGATAAATATTCTCTGTCTCCCCACAGTCAATTCTACAGGGATTAAAGTTTGGAAGGGAAATTGAGTCGGTCCCTCTAGCGCCCCCCATACCGCTAGAGGGACTTCCCGTTTCCCTGAAGCTCAGGGCAGCGTGGACGGATATGTGCCAGTTTGTTACAATTATAGCAGATTATACGTCTGCGAATGGGCTGACGAGCCCGGCCCTCATATGAGCCATCAACCTGCATAGGCTCGCCAGGAGTGGAAATCTCAGTGGGCGGAATGGGAGCTGTATGCACGCTGCTAGGAGCATTAGCCCCGTTGCCAGCAAGAGTCAATGCAGTACGTTTCTCCCTGTTACGTTCGCAGATGCCATTATCAATTCACACCGCAGTGCGAACCAACAAATCCAGAGACAAACAAGGCTCCAATGTAGCCAGAGCGTCCTTAACCTCCTCAGCCAAAGCGTGAACAAACACTGTCACAAGAAGCGCTTCTGGCCAGCCTGTCTCTGTTGCCAAGGAGCAAAATGAGATTGAAAACGCAGCGACACTCTCAGAACCCTGCCTTAGATGCACTCAACGCGTAGCCGCGTCCTGACCACAAACATCCTGATCAAACACTGATACCATTTCTCTAACGAGATTCTCAACAGTATTCACTACCAGTGAATTAGATCGAATAAGTGGGCCGACCCTAGTGAGTGCTGTGTCAGTTAACGGATAAAATAAATGAAACCCGAGACTCTTCATTCACGAACCGTGAAGGCTGCGCTTTAAATAACATTTCACATTGGTCAATAAAATCTTTTCATCTTCCTGCCTCGCCTCCATATCTTGGGGGTAACTGAAATTTTGGCTCTCGGGGAAGATGTACAGATTGTGCTTGTGCAACATTTTGTGTGATCTGTGTGGACAAGGCTCTAATACTCTCAGTGAGAGTTAATAATAATTAATAATAATAATAATAATAAGAATAAACTTTATTTATTTTGCACCTTTCATGCAAAACATGCAGCACAAAGTGCTTTACAAAGAGAATAAAATCAAGACAATTACAAAGTAAAAAGACAGGACAGTTTAAAACCCAAATAATACAAAATAATACAAAAGACCAGGTGAGTAAAATTAAACAGATTTAAAATCAAGACTGGGATGAGATGGAGAGGTAAAAAAAAATAAAACAGTAAAAATAATCAAACATTAATATAATGATAAAACGGGGAGAAAATAAAAGCATTACTAAAACAGCACCACTATTTATAAGCCAGATTAAAAAGATAGGTTTTCCAGTTGCCATTTAAAAATGTCCACTGACCCAGCCTCTCTGATATTGTTTGGGAGGCAGTTCCATAATCTCGGTGCGTACCGGAAAAAGGCAGAATCCCCAGTTTTCTTCTGTGAGGCCCTGGGAACTTTTAGAAGCCCAGTCTCAGAGGATCTCAAAGGTCGTGGAGGGACGTAAAACAACAGGGAATCTGATATATAAGAGGGTGCTAGACCATTAAGCACTTTGTAAACAAGCAGAAGGACTTTAAAATTTATTCTAAAAGCTATGGGGAGCCAGTGCAGTGCTGCTAAAACGGGGGTTATGTGCTCTCGCTTTCGTGTTCTTGTAAAGAGTCTAGCAGCAGAGATCTGTATGAGTTGTAATTTTTCTAAAGTTTTTTTTGGGAGACCAGTAAAAAGGGTGTTACAATAGTCCAATCTGCTTGAAATAAAAGCGTGAACTAACTTCTCAGCATCCTGTTGAGTTAAGACCGGTCGAACTTTGGCAATATTTCTCAGGTGAAACCATGCTGTTTTGGTGACTTTATTTATTTGAGATTTAAAATTTGACTCTGAATCTAAAATGACACCTAGGCTTGTTACTTCAGATTTTAGCAGGGGAGCAAAATTTCCCAGCCTGTTTAATAGAGCATCACTTTTAACTTTAGGGCCAATTAAAAGAATTTCTGTTTTATCTTCATTCAGTTTTAGAAAGTTATTGCGCATCCATTGATTAATTGCAGACAGGCAGGCAGTCAGAGAACATAAAGCATTGGGATCATTTGGTTCCACTGAGATGTATAACTGCGTATCATCAACATAGCTGTGAAAGTTAACATTATGCTGTCTGATGATATTGCCTAATGGAAGCATATACAAGGCAGCTCCCTTGAGCAACTCCACAGGATAGGTCATATTTGTTAGATCTATAATCTCCAAGGCCAGAATAAAATTGCCTCCCCGTGATATAGGTTTGGAACCAGTTAAAAGCTAATTTGGAGAGACCAACCCAATTTTCAAGTCGATTCATTAGAATCTTGTGGTCAATTGTGTCAAATGCCGCACTAATATCTAAAAGAATTAAAACTGAAACCAGGTTTGCATCAGCACTCAGTCGAAGATCATTCACTATTTTAGTTAGAGCAGTCTCAGTGCTGTGCTCTGACCTAAAACCAGAGTTAACAGAACATTCTCCTGTCTCTCCATGGCATTCGCCTGAAGGCGGACTCTCTCCGCCAATTCTGCCTGCTGATTGTTCAGGCTAGAAAGACCCTTGCCATATCCAGAGAGAACAGCTTGTTGGTTAGCCGCAACTTTCTCTAACACACCCGTTGCTAATGACTCCATATTGGCTAGAGAGTTCTAAATGGCCGGTAGAATTAAGAGGCCAAGTGCAACGACCAGAGAGAAATTGAGCAGCACGGACACAGTACAAACACAGAGAATAATACAGACCAAACCAAAGTACTTGTGCTTCCAAAGGACATTTCATAGTCCAAACCACGGAAGCAAAGCGAGATAGAAAAAGGGAGAAGAAAGTCCAATAATAAGTTTTACCTTTCGAAGCCAGCTTTTTCTTCTTAGCTTCTTCGCCGTGGCCCCCAAAATGATCTGCTGGTCGCTCCATCTCAACAGCCACACGATATATGGCCTTGGTGGTTCTCTTGGGTCAGGGCGCGGGTGAAGGGACCTGTGGTGCCTGTCCATCTCCGGCGCTGGGTCAGTCTCACATTGGTCAAGAATATAGCGCCATATCGCTGCCAACTCTTCGCCTGGATCTTTAGCAGGATCACAGGTCTCCAGTAAGCCTTCCTCCAGGCCCACGATGATGAGGTTTGTTCCTTCTGCTGTGTGTCTCCAGGTAAGACACTTTGACTTTTAGATTTTTTATCTCCTTTGCACTGTCTTGTATGGCTCGCTGCTGACTGGCTTGTTTGTCCTCCAAAGACCCGATACGTTTTTCTGCGTTCCCCACTCTGTTCACAATGGCTCGGGTATCTTTTTTGATCTCTTTCATTGAATTACTCAATTCATCAAACCTATGTTGAAAGGCAGAGCCGGCTGGCCCTTTAGGCAATATTGGCAAATGCTAAGGGCACCGTGGCCTCCAGGGGGCGCCACAAAATCGGGAAAAAATTCACCTTCAATATAATTATATTAAAACTAGTTATTACTATTAACTCTTAAAATGGAAAAGCTAACATAGATTCAAATTCAGATTCAGATTCAGATGACTTTATTGTCATTGTTACAGAGCAACAACGAGATTTACCTTTGGAGAGAAAGTTCTCCGGGCCGCTGCAACGTGCGTCGCGCCGCCAACTCCACTTTCTTCTTCGAAAATTAAGGTTGCAGTTAACACAAAAAAAACATTTATAACGCATATTGATGACATCAGACATAATACACATCAGGTTCATTACACGACACGCTGGAAACGCGTAGGAATTTTTTCATGGGAATGGGGGGGGTGAGGCGGGGAAGAAGGGGTTTATGAAAAATGAAAAATGCGGAGGCAGCCTGTGGCAGAGGGAGGGGGGGTGGAATGCAGAGTCCAGAAGTCCTTATCAGGGGCAGAATGTTCTGTCCTTGAGGGATAAGGATGTTGTTGAAGAGGACCGGTCTGTGTGAGGCTGAGGCAGACAGAAGGGAGACGTGGGGGGGGGTGCCGAATTCTATTCAATTTCGGGTGGAACAAGCAATTTCGATTGATCCGCTATCCATTTTGTAAATTTTGCACTTTGCGCTTCAGGGCCACAAGTTCTCCCATCATCTCATCCTGTCTCTTGCCCAAATTCACAGTCAAACGCACAAACTCTCCACACTGACTCAAAACAGCGTCCGTCTTTCTGTGCATTTCCGCAGATGATCCCAGAGTCTTTTTGAGCAGCTCACCATTCTCTGATGCCCGCCGATGTAAATTCATCACCCGTTCACTCGTTACTCCACTGAGGCGCTCCATAATAATTTCGGTGCTAGGCAGCGCGTTGGGCATTTTCCTCGCTCCCAGCTCGCACACTTTGCGGTAGATCAGAGCAACTCCCATGCCAATTAGGAGAAATCCCGTCACCATAAATCCAAATAGGTAAACATCCTCCACGTCTTCAAGGGATAGTGCTGCCAGACAAAGAACTTGCCATCTCGACCACGTGTCCCGAACGTAGCCAGCGGCAAAAGTCGCGTCCGCGTATTGATGTTGTATTTCAGATTTTTTTTCTATTTATTTGTAATTTGTTAAGCATGTAAATTGAGTGACGTGTTATCTTATAAATTAAAGACAATGGTAAGAACAATGCCATTCGATTTCTTTTGTAAGCGTACGTAAATCGCCGATGGAGGGGGGCGCCGGATAAAATCTCGCCAAGGGCGCCACATTGGGTAGGGCCGGCTCTGTTAGAAGGAGTCGTTCGTAGACGTAACCTGTGTCAGCAGCTCTTTGGCCCAGGCAGGTGGATGTTCACAGTCTCCCATGCTTTCTTCAGTTGAACGCCAGACAGCCTCTTGTTGTTTCACCGTCTGTCTTGTTTCTCTGGAACGACCTTGACTTGACATAGAAGCTCGTTTTTGTTTGGAAAGTGAATTCCTGGTTTTGTTTTCAAAACATTGAGTTTTAAAGGCAATTAGTCATTAGATTGTCTGACACGCGGACGCCAAATGACTCAGTGCACCATGCCCCCTTGTCACGTGATCCCCACAGGCCACTATTGACAACCTTGTGCTCTTCAATTGCAACTTGATTATTCTTAAAATGGAAAATGTGTTCAGACAGGAAAACCATCTAGAACTAGCCAGGACGAATTGTTGTCAATGAAGGGATTGATATTTGCCCCTGAATTTTCAGGTCTAGCGCCGGCCCTGCACAAACATCTGGATTGAAATACTCACAAAATCTGACATTTTCACATGAATTGATGTCAAATGTTTTTTTGCTCTTTAATGACCAGGGCAAAATAGCTACACACTGCACACTCAAAATCTCTATTTTCCCCTGAGTGGTATGACACCCAACAGCCAGACACAAACCCCCCACAGGTGGTAGGGGTCAAAGGTAATCCACCTTGTTTGGCAGGAACATACAATGGGAGCAATAATTATTTGATCCCTTGCTGATTTTGTAGGTTTGCCCGCTTACAAAGAATGGAACTGTGTAGAATTTTAATGATAGGTACATTTTAACATTGAGAGACAGAATATCACAAAAAAAATCCAGAATAACAATATCATACAAATTTTATACAGTTGCAAGAAAAAGTATGGGAACCCTTTGGAATTACCCGCATAATTTCTGCATAAATTGGTCATAAAATGTGATCTGATCTTCATCTAAGTCACAACAATAGACAAACGCAGTCCTCTTCAACTAATACCTCACAAACAATTATATGTTTTCATATTTTTATTGAACACAACATGTAAACATTCACCGTGCAGAATGGAAAAAGTATGTGAACCCCTAAGGTAATGACTTCTCCAAGAGCTAATCAGAGTCAGGAGTCAGCCAACCTGGAGTCCAATCAAAGTGATGAGATTAGAGGTGTTGGTTAAAGCTGCCCTGCCCTATGAAAAACAAACACCAGTTTTGAGTTTGCTGTTCTCAAGAAGCATTGCCTGATGTGAACCATGCCTCGCACAAAAGAGTCTCAGGAGACCTACGATTAAGAATTGTTGACTTGCATGAAGCTGGAAAGGGTTACAAAAGTATCTCTAAAATCCTTGATGTTCATCAGTCTGCGGTAAGACAGATTGTCAATATATGGAGACAGTTCAGCACTGTTGCTACTCTCCCTAGGAGTGGCCGTCCTGTAAAGATGACTGCAAGAGCACAGCGCAGAATGCTCAATGAGGTGAAGAAGAATCCTAGAGTGCCAGCTAAAGACTTACAGAAATCTCTGGCACATGCTAACATCTCTGTTGACAAGTCTACGACAAGTAAAACATTAAACAAGAATGGAGTTCATGGGAGGACACCACAGAGGAAGCCACTGCTGTCCAAAAAAAAAAAAAAAAAACATTGCTGCACATTTGAAGTTTGCAAAGGAGCACCTGGATGTTCCGCAGCACTACTGGCAAAATATTCTGTGGTTGAGTTGTTTGGAAGGAACACACAAGGCTATGTGTGGAGAAAAAAGGCACAGCACATCAACATCAAAACCTCATCCCTATTGTGAAGTATGGTGGAGGGGCATCATGGTTTGGGGCTGCTTTGCGGCCTCAGGGCCTGGACGGATTGCTATCATCGACGGAAAAAATGAATTGCCAAGTTTATCAAGACATTTTGCAGGAGAACTTAAGACCATCTGTCCGCCGATTGAAGCTCAACAGAGGATGGGTGATGCAACAGGACAATGACCCAAAGCACAGAAGTAAATCAACAACAGAATGGCTTCAACAGAAGAAAATTCACCTTCTGGAGTGGCCCAGTCAGAGTCCTGACCTTAACCCGATTGAGATGCTGTGGCATGACCTCAAGAGAGTGATTCACACCAGAAATCCCAAGAATATTGCTGAATTGAAACATTTTTGTTTAGAGGAATGGTCCAAAATGCCTGCTGACCGTTGTGCAGGTCTGATCTGCAACTACAGGAAACGTTTGATTGAGGTTATTGCTGCCAAAGGAGGGTCAAACAGTTATTAAATCCAAAGGTTCACATACTTTTTCCACCCTGCACTGTGAATGTTTACATGTTGTCTTCAATAAGAACATGAAAACATATAATTGTTTGTGAGAAGACCGTGTTTGTCTTTTGTTGTGACTTAATTGAAGATCAGATCACATTTTATGACCAATTTATGCAGAAATCAAGGTAATTCCAAAGGGTTCACATACTTTTTTCTTGCAACTGCATATTTATTATCGTATTTTTGAATGAAATAAGTATTTGATCCCCTTACAACCAGCAATAATTCTGGCTCCCACAGAGCAGTTAGTTTTCCATTAAGAAGCACTCCTAATCTCAACTCATCACCAAAAACACCTGTGTCAACTCCTTACATCGTTATGTAGCTGTATAAAAGACACCTGTCCACAAAATCAATCAGATTCCAACATTTCCACCATGAGCAAGACAAAGGAGCTGTCTAAGGACATCAGAGACAAAACTGTAGACCTGCACAAGGCTGGGATGGGCTACAAGAAAATAAGCAAGCAGCTTGGTGCGAGGTTAACAACTGTTGGAGCAATTATTAGAAAATGGAAGAAACACAAAGTCACTGCCAATCTCCCTCGTCTGGGGCTCCACGCAAGATCTCGCCTCATGGGATATCAATGATCATGAGAAAGGTCTGGGATCAGCCCAGTATTACACAGGAGGAGCTTGTTAATGACCTAAAGGCAGTTGGGACCACAGTCACGAAGAGAACCATCAGTAGCACGCTACACTGTGAAGGATTAAAATCCTGCCGTGCGGGCAAGGTTCCTCTGCTGAAGAAGGCACATGTACAGGCCCGCCTGAAGTTTGCCAAAGAACACCTGGATGATCCAGATGAGGCTTGGGAGAAGGTGATTTGGTCAGATGAGACCAAAATAGAGCTATTTGGCATCAACTTGCCTCACCATGTTTGGAGGAAGAGAAATGCTGAGTAGAGTCCCAAGAACAGCATCCCCACTGTGAGGCATGGAGGTGGAAACCTTATGCTTTGGGGGTGTTTCCCAGCTAAGGGGACAGGAAGACTTCACCGTATCGAGGGGAGGATGAATGGGGCCATGTACCGGGAAATTCTGGGCGACAACCTCCTTCCCTCAGTGAGAGCACTGAAAATGGGTCGTGGATGGGTCTTCCAACATGACAATGACCCAAAAGATACGGCCAAGAAAACAAAGGAGTGGCTCAAAAAGAAGCGTACTAAAGTCCTGGTGTGGCCTAGCTAGTCTCCAGACCTAAATCCCATCAAGTCTGTGGAAGGAGCTGAAGCTTCGAGTTGCCAAGCGACAGCCTCGGAACCTTAAGGATTTGGAGAGGATCTGCAAAGAGGAGTGGACCAAAATCCCTCCCAAGCTCTGTGCAAAACCTGGTGAAAAAAACTTCTGACTTCTGTGCTCGCCAACAAAGGTTTCTCCACCAAGTATTAAGTCCTATTGTTCTTTGGATAAAATACTTATTTCATGTGAAAATATGGTAAATATATAAAATTTGTACGATTTTGTTCTGGATTTTTTTGTGATATTCTGTCTCGCAATGTTAGAATGTACCTATGATTAAAATTCTACACGGTTCCATTCTTTGCAAGTGGGCAAAACTGCAAAATCAGCAAAGGATCAAATAATTATTGCTCCCACTGTATTTTACGCATCGCGTAAATCGGAGTTCAATTTGTTTTATAAATTATCGCTTCATGGCAACCAGTGTGCAACTGCGCTTCCCCGCTCTTCTGAACGCTGAAATAATTTTGATCAAGTGCAATCTTAAAATAAATTAGGTTGCACCACTGAAAAAATTGCTGGAACAGGAGATGTTCGGAGAAAGTACTTGATTAAATAATTATTTGACATTTCTTCATGAGGTATATTAAAAATAAATTAAGAGGTAAACTACGTGAAGAGTTGGTGTTTGAAAGCAACAAATGATTTCTGAAGATGAAAAGAAGTTTAAAAAATGTTTTTAAACACAAACTGTTTACATATTTCACCTTGTTTAAATTTTATTTTAATTTGTTTGGTTTTTCCCATCCCTACAACGCCACTAAAGTATGTTGTCATTGACACCCTCTGGTGATTTGTCATTTCGTAATACTTATTTAATATCTACAGGCTTATATATTGGTCTTGATTATTCAGTAAATGAATTGTGTGATTACTAATCTAGTCATCTTAAACACGGACAACTTGAAAGCAATTATGTGTTTAAGGGTCAGACTCTCACGGCAAGCCATAACCAGCTTGCTTCCAGTACCAGGGGCATTCAGGTTTAGGAGGTTAAACAATTTCCAGTGTATGGCACATAGTTATTCATGGCAAGTTTAATGATGGTCTGGCTGATGGTGGCCATCCTGTTTGTACCATCTCCTTTTCCTTGTAATTTATCAGGGCATTTGACCATGACACAAAAGGCAAAATCTGAACTTGGACAACTGATATTGGCGATTTGACCAGTTGTTTGCTACAGCGCCACCTATTGATTAATCTCCAACAAATTATGTAGGTTTCAGCTTCTTTTCATGTTGATGTAAATTCTCATGTTTCACGATGATTGGGCTTTTGCATTCAGGAGTTACACCCTATTAAACAAAATGTATTAGATTAAGAGGGCAAAAGCAGCAACTGTCTTGATATAATATCTTAAGATAATGGTCTTAAGATGCTGTAAACCAAGTCCTGCACAAAGCAGATAAACAAAAAATTCAAAATGCAGGAAAAATCCAATCCATATGATGATGACAGCTTGCACCACATGCCTCATTTGCCACTAGATCAGCCAATAGAAAAATTCAATTGCAATAGCAGCATTTCAACCAATGGAGGGCACAAATGTAAAGCCATGGACCTGAATCCATCAGAATTACATCAAAATATTGAAAAACATTCCTTATACACCTTATTCTTGAGGGCGCAACTGTAGATATAACAATGGGTGCAACTTCCGGCGGAAGTAACTGTTAGTGAGTGTCAGGTCAATAACAACGGCGGTTCATTCAAAAATAATTCAGTTAACTTAATTAGTTACAAGGGCGCGCTCTTGTAAAAGCCCAAATGGGTAGCAGGTGGTTTGAGAACCCGCTATATGCTTTCCCTAACGTGTGTAGTCAAGATAGCAATTGTAGGGAAAGCGCATAAACACGCCCACGGGCACACCTCCAGGCGCAAATAAGAGAGTTGGCATAATACATAGAGGGTAGTGTGGCCGCAAGATACCGTTTAGGGATAGTGGAAGCTGTTAAATGCATAATTCACGGGTAGCGAGTAGTGGCAACGGGTAGGGCAGTGTGAAAGATAGAGCCCTTACACTCTAAACCTTAATTCACTAAAATTAAAAGTATGGGCAAAATGGACTTGCTGTGTTTTACATGTCATAGTATTGGATTAGCAAGCAGCTTTATATTCTGTAATATAGTTTGCTGGAGCAGAGCTAACTTGACTCACTTATGTACTTTCTGATGGCTTACTTTACTCTGTATGACAATCCATTACATTTCATAGGTAGAGCAATATTTACTACTTTACTACCTTTAACGACACGCAACATACCTTGTAGCTGTGGAAGTACTGCAAGCACTTCGGAGCTTTTTAGATTGTTCATAGCTTGCAGTCTGTGGTAACGGAGTCGCTAATGTAGCCAAATACGCTAGTGTACGTTATCTGTGGCCACTGTTTCTGGTCGTCCCATTGATCGATAGTAGAAGGAAGCAGTGCCGTAACGTAATCCTGTCTGGAGGTAAAAAGTGATGTTCCATCACATATTTTTTACCGATCGCTTCAAAAAAAGAGGATTAGCATTAGCCATTGCCATAGTAAACTGTTCAGTGACAGAATGCAGCGGAAGTCGCTCCCATTATTTGGGCAAGGGATCATGGGACGTGGGAATAAGCTTTAAAAAAAAAAGTAGTTTGGGGGTTTTGTTTCTCTTAATGTGTAAATGAATCACACAGAGTCACAAAGACTCCATCATTAAATATTGAGAAACATGAATTTATGATACATCCAGCAATAATTAATGCACAATGTCATCAGGTCATTCATTAGTTCAAAATTATTCAAGCAAATGATTTGTCCCCTTATTGTAAAGTGTGATTACAGAGGTTTTCTCCAGGAGTTCATAAACACCATGTTACCGCTGTAATGTAATGCTTTTTCACAGGTATAGTACACATGGACCTTAAGTGTGACTCTCCCCTTTCCTCTTTTTAGAATACTGCTATTAAGCATGAAAATATTTATTTCGTCACTTACATCAAATTGGTTTATTGATAAGAGAAGCAAACATTCAAATTAGCAGGGATGGAGGTGATTTGCAAAAATTATGCAAATTATGTGTCCAAGATGGCCGCCGCAAAGGGGCATATCATGGCAATTTCAAGACACCATACCTCAGTAACTAATCGAGATATCAACTTCTTATTTTACACACAGGTTGCCTGATCCAGCATCGATGGGCAAAACCTCTTAAAGTTGGATATTTTAATAAAATGCAAAGGTTTTTTGAAATTTTGCTCTTGACATGAAAATTCTCTACCTCATTATATATTCAGCATCCCCTAAAATTAAGAGTCCTAAAAGGGCCATATTTTTAAAGGTTCAGGATAACCATCATTCTGTAAACTATTTATGTTCCAAACTTCATTAAAATTGGACTAACGGCTTTTGAGAAATGGTGCGTGAAAAATGTGGAAATGGTTATGGTATTTTTATAACAGTAATCTACTTTAAATTCACAACTGAGAGGTTAACGGGCCGACAGGAAATATGTGCTACGCCGATGCCAACAGGGGGTCAGCTTTAGATCAAGGGGATTTACCATCCTGTAAGTTACCAACTCAACCCCAATACACCTGACTCTACTCATCAGCTGCTGTGTGAGATCTCACACCTTTGATTGTGTTCTCCTCTCAAACGATCGGCATGAAAACATACAGGACAACAGATCTCCTGGAACAGATGCCAGGCTTTAGTGAAGTCTATGCAGTGAAAGTAAAGAAAATTATTCAATAACTCCAACTTCCTTATTGCCAAACATTTAAATCATCATTAATGTACCTAATATTATCTGCAGAAATACATTTACTGTAACTGAGAGCTCAGTTTCTTTTCTTTGTGAGGATGAAAGAGAATTGTTTGAGTCTGCTTTGATGAACCTTGTGGTTTCATGTGTAAGACCTTACACCAGGTTACAGTCTCACTTGTGCTCCAGCTGGCTGACTGCATTGCGTCACTTGTTTGTCTGGGATGCTATTCTTGGATTGCATCACTGACAAATAATATATTGTTAGAACAGGGATGGGGGGTACTCATCTACCCCTCCTTTTAGCCCCTCCTCTGTTTTACTGCATAACTGTTTGTCACAAATCAAACCTGCACCCTAAATCTAACCCCCATTTACGCAAAACTTTTGGCACACCCACCCATCCTCAAATATAATCCTGTGGTGACAGGGTATTGTGCTATTGCTCCCTCACTGGATTTGTGATTGGCTAGAGGCTGCACTGCCTGCATACCACACAAATTTATACATTTACATGAACTAGAACTATATTGAATAAAAACAAAACCCTCCTGGACACAGGTGATCAGGATACAGTTGCCTACTGGCCTGTCTGACCTTCAGGAGTGTATGTTGAGCCTCTGCAGTTTCTCAGGTGAGTCACTTATTCTTTCTTTCAAGCTGATGAACCACTCTTTCATTTCTTAAGCTGTGCTTGAGTGAGAGCCTGTTGCAGACTGTAATACAGTAAACCCAAAGGGCAAACCTAGTCTTCTGGGAACACTGTCTCCAATCTCGGGAAGCAGCTGTGCAGTTTCTAAGAGTAAAGAGTGGTTGCTCAGAGGAAAGGAAGTTTTTCCAGCATGGAGGCTGTCTTCCCTGAAAAAAATTATCCCTCACTGCCACAATTCTACGAAATTCTGCAAAGCTCCCTTCACATGATTAATTTATTTATCAATAGAGCGAGCTTGATTTTGTGCAAATTGGCCAGTGTGTTGCCATCGGTATTTCTTGCAGTCAGTGGGTCTCATTCATGAAACGTGAGCAGAATGAATTTGTGTGTAAACTCATTGCAGACGGAAATTTACGTGCATCTCTGCATTCATCAATATTTTAGTAGCTCCGATCTTTTCGTAGCCACTAACAAAATCTCCACATGCTGCTGACCACGCGTAGTGCTTGTGTAAATTTAAGATTGCAAATGAATAATGCTTGTCACTTTTGGAAATTAAAATTTCAATTCATATTGCGCTCTGTCAAGTACACAATACGCAGATGCCTTTGAAACATGTGATATAGCCTAAACTTGACAAACGATTAAAAATATAACACATTTAGTTAAATTAGTTGGCAATTGGCAGGTTTAAGATCCAGATTAGGTTCATGATTATGAATTATCTATGTGAATCGACTCAATAGATTACACGTTCTTTCTACATGTTGAATGATGATGCTAAAAAAATAAAAGTGGAGGCATGTCGCTGTCGTCGTCAGGTATAATTCCTGACAGAGAGTTCTCCCCAATTATGCCAGCGATGCGCTTGTCTGCAGTTGATAGTTGTGACTGTGAGCCTCCTCCTCTTGTGGCTGATGTATTTTTTTTGTGCGCTGATGTGTTTCTTTGCCTCCAGTTTCATGTCAAACCATTAACGGCATCTGTCACCTCCCTCCAGGGCTTCGCTTTGCCTGTCCCTGTCGCACCACTGCTAACAGATGAAAATAAAATGTTTTTTCATTACTCCACTTCACCCAAAATTATTTCTATCTCCGCTTCGGAAAAATTATTTTTTCTTTCTTTGTTTGCGCCATGACTGACAGGTCGACTTATATGGTGGTTACTGGCAATTCATGGGCGGGGTTTTATGCTAATAGCTGATTACCGGGAGCGCGCTGTCGCTTTACGATGGATTGGCATTCATGATCATACACACGAGTTTACGATCAGATTTGAGTTTCCCGCAGCGTTCATGAATCCAGAATAGATTTTTGTAGGGTAGGCTTTTATGTGCAAATCTATGCACAAATTTACTAACGTTTCACGAATGAGATCCAATGTGTTTTGATGAGAAATACTTGAGAAAAGAATGATGTAAAATAATGCAGGAATCAGCATAAATATGAGAACATAATTTAGCCTTGCAGTCAGTTTAAGTGGTGAGGACCATTGCTCAGTTCAGTTAGGCTTGACCATTTAATTTATTTTCAGTCTTTTTTCTCAAGGCATCAACCCTCAGACCTGCTTGGTAAATAAAAGCCAAAATGAACTGCTCTGCCATCAACTCCATCCTACCGTTCAACCACTCCTCTTCAAGATCCAGTTTCCAGTTCGTGAGTGTGGGTAAATGTAATCATCCACACTCTGAGTTCATGTTTCAATTTGCTGTCAAAACCATCAACTTTGTTATGGGCTACCCCGCCAATATCATGGTACTTTGGCTGGTGGCCAGAAAGGAGATTGACTCTTCCACTTCTGATGTCTTCTTCATAAACCTGGCCATTTTAGATGCCTTCTACTCCGTGTTTATCCCCCTCGAGCTCTTTATCTACGGATATCTTCCACAAATCGATCTATATTTAATGCTGTTCATGTATGGGATCAAAGACACCTCCCCTCTCTTTCTCATTTGCATTTGCCTGGACCGCTACATGGCCGTGGTCCACCCCATAGTGTTCACCAGTGTCAAGGATAACAAGATCAGAGTGGCCCTTTCCATGCTGGTTTGGCTACTCGTTATAGCCTATGGCATCATAAAGATATGGTATGATTATTTCCTCGGTATGTTCTTCACTGGAATGATCCTGACCATCTTCATAATCATGGTTTTCTGCAACATTTCTATTGTGAGGAATCTGAAGAAGTCAGTCCTGGGCAAGGAGAAGATTAGCCCCATGAAAAAAAGAAAGCCCAAAGAACAGTGCAAATCACTCTGGCCATCATAGTGTTTCTTTACCTGCCTATAGCTGTTACCTCGCCCTTAGAATATACCATTGCTTACAAAACCACCTGCGTCATTAAATCTTTTGCCTACTTAATCATGGACCTCAGTTGCAGCATTGAACCCCTACTCTGCATCTCCAAGCTTAAGCAGCTACCATGCCTTAATAACTTGCCCTGCATCTGCTGCCGAAGTCCTTCCCCTGAGCCACATAAAGTAAGCACATGAGATGTATGCTTGTGATTGTCTGTTAAACTGCATATTCGTTCTATGTAAGGTTGAGAAAATGAGTTCACAAAACAAAGACAGAACGTGAAGTGAGTGACAGGCAAATATTTTAGCTCTGATATGAGTGTAATATACAAAGAGAAAACAAATAACATGACTTTAACACTAGGCATTGATGAAAAAACATAAATTGTTTGATTCAACCAAATGCCTATATCACCATTATTACATATAATGCAAATTAAACATTCAGCATTTTATGAATATGCATGACTTATCAATTCAAAGTAAAGTGACCATTTTTTTCCTAATTTAAATATTTAACCTCATTATGCCAGAATGGGATCTAGGTTTGCTTAAGGAAGAGCCTGCAGTGATTACAGATCTTTCTGGAGGCACACCCTATATGCCAATACAAAATGATTGTATTGGCTATTCCTGTACTTAATGCCAACAATTAGTCAGTGAATACACCATTCAAAGTATTTTAGTCCGAAAAATGATAAAACGCATTCAACATGGATCAACGAGTAATGTAACCAGTATAAAAATCAACTTCAGAAAGACACTAAAAGAATACAAATTAAATGTTAAGTTCTTGAACAATATGTCTCGAACATGTCCAAGGTCAACCAAGAGGAAAAGTGTCCATTGCCTGTAATATTACCTCGACTGTATCTCTGATTTCAGATGGATGCTGCACTTCGTTATGAGTTTAGCTGTAAGTCACAGCTCCAGGGAACGAAAGGAAGCACCGGGGTTAGTCATCAGAAACAAGGGCAGCTTTATTTAACTCATGATATACTGTTTTATTTGTAACTGATTCAGTTCCTCTGATTTTTGAGCTGTAATTTACTGGTTATTAGCAACTATCAAACATAAGTGTTTTACGCATTGCCAAATTAAATTGCTGTCTCTGAGAATTGCCATATTAAATTGCTGTCTCTGAGTATAACACAAAAGCAGTTTGGGCTCCAGGAATTTTACGACTGTTGTTTAGTACACTAATCATGCTTTTGAGACTTATCTTGCAAAGCTCTGCTCATCTTTCTCCAGTTAAACACACCCCAACTGCTTACAGTATTTATATTAATAGGAATGACACTGGTTTGTTCAGTAATTAGGTTTTGAGTCTTCAAATGTAAAGCCTTTTTTCAGGGGTACTTCAAGATTTTGTCCACCCAGAAAATCCGAAATTAAAAGCTGAGAGGGGACTTCATACAGGATTGTAGTACACTTATGTAAATTAAGCATGTTTCACAGTTCAAATTCAACTGAATCACTGCTGGTACTCTATCTCTGCAGTCAGGTACACAATGGCTGTTTAAATTATGTAAATATAAGTCTTCATCTATAGGCTATGAATTGCTTGGTTAATCCCAGGTATGGTCATTTGATCAGAGCTATATGGCTGTTTTCCCCTTCCTGCTGTTCAATGTCTAAACATTGTATCTCCTGAAAAAATCATAAATGGCACCGTCGTCTACCCAGCATTACAATTAACAACTAAATATATTAATCGGCTGCAAAATTTAATTCCTCTCAGGTTAATTAAAGGCCGACAGGCTTCCCACCGGCTACTGGAAATTTTGCAGGAAAAGAATTTCATAAATAGGCCTCATTTAATTGAAGTTGAATCTGTACATGCCACTTTTTTTTTTTTTTATAAAAGCAATTTTGAATATGCATGCTGTATGGATGCAGTGTATTGTTACTGATTGAAAATAGACACAGGTTAGCTAAAGTTCAGAAGCACTTAGTTAATGTTCTGGTCTGGCAGAACCAATCTTGAATATGCATAACGTATGCATGCAGTGTATTGATTCTGATTGTTCAAATACACAGGTTAGCTAAAGTTCATAAACACATTTAAATGTCCAGGGCCTGTATTCATAAAGATTCTCAGAACGTTTTTTCCCCTTAAGAATTCTTAAATCAGTTAGTTTTCTAAGCTTTCCCATTAAAAGTTCTGAAATGGCCAAGAAATAGTTCAGTACTATTCATAAAAATTTTCATCATCAAAGAATTTTCTTTACTCTCGGAGGACCTGCGAGGACTCCTAAATCGATGGAAATTTCTCAAGAATTTTTTTTTTTTTTACCATAAACAAACATACCGGCCGCTCATCCAAATTGACGTTAGTTTATGGTACGTAGGAATTGTTTGCAAGGGTGCAGTGATTGGGAGTTTTGAGATCGATTTAGAGTGAACTTCGCATGCATACGGTGCATCGAACCACTAGTTCTGGAATATACTGCAATTGGATCGAACAGGAACTGAGCACTGAGCCCGACGCAAAAAGTTTTCCTTCCTGCATTTCCTGGCCACGGGGAAAGGCAAATATGCAATGGAGATGATATGGGCGTCTCTCAACTAACTGAATCAAGGGCTGTCTCCGCAACTGAAGTCTTTCCTCCAACTGACTTGTGACACAATTCATAAAGTTCCCACATTGATAATCAAAATATTTATGTCACACGTAAATATTTTACCAAACTGAACACCACGTATAACGTTAGTAAAATCAGTAGGGCCAAGCTCTGATAGCAACCAAGCTAAGTGCCACTCTCATAATAAATGTTGCTTCAATAGCTCGCCAGCGTGCAGGCATCACTTTTCCATAACCATTATGTCATATTAGTTTGTTAGCTAGCTAGCTTACGTTAGCTCGCTAGTCAGTTGACTGAATTGAAAAAACCCTTGCTGGCTAGTTAAACGTGCATTTCTGCAACTAGCTGACTGACTGAGTTGCAGAGTGATGTAGCTGGCTCTTACTCTAAGATACAGCAAATGGGAGTAGCCTAACAGTAAAGACACTAACGGAAATTGTGTTTTTCCCCCATAAAATTACACAATTCAGTCGTGATAAACAGAAAAGAATAATCTTGGTCTTCTTATGAAATGCGTCGAATAAATTGTGGGTTTGTTGCTCACCGAAGCTCGCTACAAATGCCAAATTTAGGTACTGAACTCGGGACATAACTTTCAGATGCGACGACCATTCGTGTAAGTTCCTCCATTCACAGAGCTGTCAATTTGGAGGCCTACTTGCGTCTTTCTGCAGTGAAAGACGTGTGGGCTCGGAGAGTGTTAACAATTTAAATTTACCATTTGTAATTAGCTTTCCCTTATGAACCGCAATTTCAGCTTTTGATCGGGAAAAGATGTTGTGACATCTTTTCTCCCCCTCCTCAGGGCTTCGCTTCACAGTGGTGAATGCATCATTTAGACTTTCCGTTATCATCGTCTCCACCTCTCCTTTTTCCTTTCAGAAGTTAAGATCACACTCGGCTTCCCCCACAGAACATGATTATATTCAGCCACATATACTGGACAAATAAAGTTAGGGATCACCCCAAATTTTGAATTTGAAATATGTGATAGTTTGTATTTTTTTCCATATCATATTTTAATATTGAAAAGTTGGGTGATCCCTCACTTTCTTTGTCCAGTATAGTTACCAAGAGCCAAACACTCGTAACTTGCCCAGTTTGGCTTTCGCTTCTTCTGACTTCCATTATCGGCATCATCTGTAAACTCAGATGTGTCATCAGCAAATGCACGTTCAGAGCAAGTGATTATGAAACCTAATTTCAGAGGAAAAGCTACCTTCATTTTTATAGAGCTCTCCCGTTGTCAAGGGTCGTGCGTTAAGACATGTTTTACAATCAAAGAACATTTTTAGATAAGAATTTCTTAAGAATTTTTATGAATACATATTGAAGAATTTTTTAAACTAAAAAATAATCCCGTCCTTAAGTGTAAATTCTTAACAGATTTCTGAGAATCTTTATGAATAAGGGCCCTGGTCTTAAAAATTGACATTAAACATTTCAAAACAAGTAAAAGCCTTATTTTGTGCTATTTTTTTACGTTTGTGACTGCTTTTCATTTCCCAGACCTGGTCCTGGAAGAGCCTGTGATTACATTGTCAGAAAAAAGCTGCAAGCAGCAATGAAGGGGCTGAGCACCACAGGGCCACCGGGTAGATGACCAATGGCGCTTTTCCACTGCGTAGTACTGGATCTACTTCACTCCCCTCTACTCAGTGCTGGTAGCATGTACTCATTTTCCACATACCATATTACTTGCTCAATTGTAGGTGGGATCGACAGTGGAAAGTGCCTTCTTGTCATCTTTCATGCAGCCCAAAACACAACATAACCTCACGTATCAGAAACGCAGTAGCAATGGAGTATGTTGAAGGGCTCGTATTCCTGGTTCTGGGTAACAGCACTAGCTGGCTGTTTATCTGGCTGCTTATCAATTTTGGCTAAATTACTTTTGTGCCATATGCGGTTTCATTCTGCGTTTCTGGCTAGTGCCCAATTCGCTTGTATTTGACTGCTAATTCTTGGCGAGCTGCCGAGCATTTGAAAACTAAGTGTTTGCTACATACCTTATTTGTTAGGTTATGATGCTATAATTATCTTGTCTGAAAGTTCATATCCCTTCCTGAGACCCTGAAACAGTTATTTCATATAGATTAGCTTACAAGAAAGCTAGCTGGCTTATCGGTTTGGAAACGTATTTACTAACTTTATTATTTTTTGGCCCACCACCACCCCCCCTTTCAGGAGGATAACTTCTCTTCATTTCAAACTGAAATAGAGTTCAAAGACATGTATTTGAGCCACTCCGTAACCACAACCTACCCACCCTAATGCTGTGACAAAACACATGACAAAATAGACAAGTAGACAGACATACAGAGAAATGGACAAGTATGTCGACAGACAGTCAGACGGACAAGTATACAGACATACTCGACATGCTGGACTAATGCAGACACTGACAAGACAAGACAGGACAGGACAAAACAAGAGAGGACAGGACAAATCATGACATTACAGATCATTTTCAAGGAAAAAGAAAAGGAGAGGCAAACAATATCAACCAAAACGAGGCTCATGGGCAAAGCTAAGCAAAACAATCAAAAAATGAATAAACAAACAAATAAACAAAATAAACAAATCAGAATATTGATGGGGAAATTTATAATGATATTAAAGAAAAAGGAAAAGGAAGTAACAAGAAAAAGAAAAAGAGAAACTTCTTTCTTGATTGTTATAATTCTGTGTGTTTGTGTGTGTGTTAATCTGTGTGTGTGTGTGTGTGTGCGCGCGTGTGTGTGCATGTGCTCTTTTTTTCATGACAAATGAGGACAATTTAATGCAACACATTTTATCCTCGTTTTTCTGCACTCACTACAGTGTTCTAGACACTCCCAGCACGTCCCTGACAAAAAATCTCCAACGTCCTAAAATTTCACAAATTTGCTCTATTGAATCTGTGTGTGTGTTTGCTCACCTTCAGTCACGGCCACTAGCGGTCAGCTGTGAAAATTCACACACTTGTGACAAATTAGCTAGATAAGCTAATGTTCGCTAATCAGCTAAAAGTAATGTGGCGCCACATGGAAAACTGGATGGAACCGGGAGGAGTGCTTTTTAAAATAGCTCAACAGACTATATGTTAACTGGTCGATTTAGCACTGGCTGTGCTGTGTTTGAACTTAAGCATATTGTCAGAAACCGGCTTTGAAAACGACAGTTGAATATTTAGCGGTTAATTTTGCGAAAATACGAAAAACAAACCATTTAAGTGATTATACTGCTGAGGTCTTCCAGTGCATAGCATAAGGCGAGAGGACTAAAAGGACTGGCTAAAACAATAGCAAGCGCAGATTTACCCACAAACAGCTTTTATGACAAAATATCAAGGTAAGAAAAGTTTTTGCTCATCTCTGTTGCATTTAAAGTGACTGCCTGCTGTTCTTTTAGTGTGGTTTCAATTTAAAATGACAAGGCTTATATCGTTGGAATCTGTGGACTGTCCTTTTTCATTTGAGGTATTGTTTGTATGCATAGCACAAATTCAGTAGAAATGCTTGCGATAGAGCACTGATCTTATTTTTTTCAATGTTTTGCTAGATGCTTATTTACTTGCTTGGTACTTGAATTGTGTTCGGTTTAGGTAAAAACGGTCACAATGAACTTTTCGCTGAGTTTCTTCGCTTTAAGAGGATATGCCGCATGACGAGGTTGCTATTTGGAAACATGCCGTATTTATTATGCAAATTCATTGCCCCCGTTATGGGGGCGTTCAGGCTTAAGGTTAATATTTGTATTGAATATATTTTCCACTAATTTGTTTAAATCTTCACTTTAAAGCCAGTTTTCATTGCAACAAAACCGTTGACTTCCTTGTGAACTTCTGGTACGTGAAGCAGCTTTTCTCGAAGTGCTCTGAGAAAAGAACTGAATGTTTTGTTGGTTTGTAAGGCTTTCCATGGTCAATTCTTCTTAATTTAACAAGCCAATCTTTCAAAAGGGCTTTATTATTTTGTGGAAATTGATGGAAACTTATTTTGCCGTATTTTCCAGACGATTGAATGGCATTATTGAATGGCATTAATAAAGCAAGGAGAGAATGTGACTGAAATGGGAGCATGATCTGAAATTAACATGTTGTGGATCTCCGAATTTATCACATTTTCGATTTATGAATTTGAAAAAAGCAGGTAATCAATCCTGGTGCAGGAGTTATGTACAACCCCAATTCCGAAATAGTTGGGACGAAGTGTAAATTGTGAATAAAATCAAAATACAATGACTTTGAGATCACATCAGCCAATATGTTATTTACAATAGAACATAGCAGGGGCGTAGGAAGCAATTTCATATTGGTCCGGCAGACGGCCCTGGGGGGATGGTGTGGAAGGGGAGTGTCCCCCCTTCCATCATGAGAAAATTTTTTGAAACTGGGGATTGATTTGGCTAGCTGTGGTAGCATCGAGACTCATTTTTAGCCTCAACAGTTTCAACTTTTGGGTCGTGTTTCTAGTCACAACACAACAGCAGATTAGTTCAGTCTGTGGTCTATAGTATGCACTTTCCAGCATTAGCAGTTTGAAGCATTTCATCCATGAACTTGATATAAACCTTTGAGACAGTGTTCAAGCAATGAATTGGAGGCTTATAGAATACCTTAGAAATTGAGATATATAAAAGAAGGTGACGTCCAGAGTAATGGTGTCAGGGTTATCCACCCATAGAAACTGACTGTCAGTTTCCTTATGTTCTTTTTGTCCCTTGCTTTTTTACATTTACTGATTTATCTTGTTTATTTCATCCCATATAATGCAATTAGGCCACCTATCTAAGAAAAAAATAATAAAACACTGACACAAGATTACCAAGAACGGGTAAATCCCGTCATAGGCTAACTCAGATATCATATTTGGACATGCAATATGCACGTAGGCAACTAACCCCATGCTCTAGAAATACGAAGTAAAAACACAAGGACACAAGCTGCATTAAAATTGTACGGATTGAAATCTTATCGGGAATGTAGGGGCACAAACCAGGGTGCTGATGATAACTGTATGAACTCGGAAGGTGGATACCCACAAACACAGGTCAGGATGAACTGTTTAAAACGTGTAAGCAACAATTTGTTTTTTACCTAGTTAATATAAAAAGACAGGATTTTGTGAGCTTTCTTTGACGCACTTAAAATACACTGCTTCTGCACACAAGCCCCATCTCACTCGCGCCCTCCACCCAGCTTGGGGTCGCGTAAAAAAATCATTTCTTTCGGACACGCGGCCCTTCTAAAAGCACAGCGCGCCTCCAAAGCATTCGGTTTTCAGTGCACATCCGTGATGGCCAGCAAGTTTAAAAGATCTGAGCGGCATACGCCAATCACAGATGCCAGTCGGCGTTTGGTGGGGGATTTGTCATTAAAAAAAATCAATAAAAAATTTAAATGAAAAAAAATTGAAAGGGAGCTCTTCATACAAGGAAGTGCATCCAGATCAAGCAGGGGATAACGATAGTTTGCGCTGCTTACGTCTGGTAAATAATCCATTACATTCTAATTAAAATAACATTGCACTCTGTGATTGGCTGTTGCAATGTGAGGATGGAAGTTTAGCAATTTCAGGTGATCCCCGAGAGACTGACAGCCCTTCAAGCATAGTCCTGATCTCAGGGGCAAAACTGCCTAAATAAATTAGTAAACCATCGCTCTCGATGCAAATTGTATGCCTTAAACAAGTGCGTGAGGTCACCAACAAAAGCCCTGTAATGCTAAAATCGCGCGAAAATTAATAACTTATAATAAATAAGACCGTTTTTTGCACTGGATCATAATTTATGAGAGTGTGCAGAAGCATTAGTATCGCTGACGAACGCAAATGACACTGGTCTCGCGGCAGTGCATTAATCTGATTGGTGATCAGCAGCCGGGATCGGCTAGATGGTCTAAAGCTGCTTTCACACCGGACGCGAAACGAATTTTTCGCACGAAGCATTACATTCAAAGTCACTGCAAAGACTTTGCATTGACTTTTAATGTAACCTGCGTGCAAAAAAATGGTTTCGCGTCCAGTGTGAAAGTGACTTAAGATTGACATGACATGAGGGAGAGAGGGGAGGGGGAGGGGCGTATTTGGGAAAATATTGGTCCAGCAATCGCCAGGTCTGCCGGGCCGGTTCCTACACCCATGCATAGATAAGATTTCAAATGTTGAAACTGAGACATTATACATTTTTATCCACAAAATGAGCTTATTACAAATCTTCTGGCTGCTACAGGTCTCAGAAAAGTTGGGACACAGGCAAAAAAGGGCGAATAAAGCAATTAATATATAAGAGAATCAGCTGAAAGAACATTTAGCGAGTAATTGAGTTACCTGGCATGAGGTGTGAAGCATGATTGGCTACAAAAGGGATGTCTTAGAGAGGCTGAGTCTCTCAGAAGTAAAGATGGCCAGAGGCTCTCCAACCTGTGAAGGCTTGCGTAAAAAAAAGGTGGAACACTTTAAAAACAATGTTCCTCAACATCAAATTGCAAAGGCTTTGAAGGTCTCATCATTGACAGTGCATAACATTATCCAAAGATTCAGAGAAACGGGAAAAATCTCTGTGCGTAAGGGACACGGCTGAAGACCTTCACTGGATGCCCGTGATCTTTGGGCCCTCATACGCCACTGCATCATTCACCAGCATGATTCTGTCATTGACATTACTAAATGGGCCCAGGAGTACTTCAGGAAACCACTATCTGTAAACACGGTCCGCCATGCCATCCACTGTTGCCACCTAAAACTCTATCATGCAAAAAAGGATGCCACTGTTGAACATGATCCAAAAGCGCCACCGTGTTCTGTGGACCAAGGCTCATTTAAAATGGACTGTAGCAAAGTGGCAAAGTGTCCTGTGGTCAGACGGGTCCAAATTTGACATTGTTGTTGGAAATCATGGGCCTCGTGTCTTCTGGGCTAAAGAGGAGAAAGACCACCCCTCCTGTTATAAGCGTTCAGTTCAAAAGCCAGCATCTCTGATGGTATAAGGGTGCATTAGTTTATATGATGTGGGACACTTGCATGTTTTAAAAAGCTCCATGAATGATGAAAGGTATAGATAGGTTTTAGAGCAACATATGCTCCCCTCCAGACGACATCTATTCCAAGGAAGGCCTTGTGTGTTTCAGCAGGACAAGGCAAAACCACATACTACAGCTATTAAAACAGCATGGCTTCATAGTAGAAGAGTCCTTGTGCTTCACTGGCCTGCCTGCAGTCCTGATCTTTCACCAATTAAGAACATTTGGCGCATAATTAAACTAAAAGTCCGTCAAAGGAGACCCAAAACTCTCCAGCGGCTGGAAACCTATATTAAATAAGAGTGGGATCAAATTCCAATGGCTAAACTCAAGAAACTTGTCTCCTCAATGCCCAGACGTCCCCACTCTGTGTTAGAAAGAAGAGGGGATGCTACACCATGGTAAACAGGCCCCTGTCCCAACTTTTTTGAGACCTGTAGCAGCTATCAAATTTGAAATGTGCTCATTTTGTGGAAAAAATTTTAAAATTTCTCAGTTTCAACATTTGCTATGCTATCTCTGTTCTATTGTGAATAAAATACTGGCTGGTGTGATTTGAAAGTCATTGCGTTTTGATTTTATTCACAATTTACACTTCGTCCCAACTATTTTGGAATTGGGGTTGTACTTTAGAATAAAAATTATTTTCACGAGAGAGTGGATTTACACACCGCCAAACATCCGTTACCAAAGTCAGCTTCTGGAGTTCATCAAAGGCAGAGGAGAGAGCAGCATCTGCTGGGAGGGGACGACTAGAGTGGTCTAACAATGGATTATAAACCAAATTCATATCCTTACCAAGCAGAATAGGCTCTCCCATAAACTTTGAGACAGAAACAACTAAATTTGACAAGAACTATTTGTTTATGAATGTCATTTTTTTATGTTGGAGAAAACCAGACACTATGATATACCTGCCATTATGATCTAAAATCACATCTGCATGATGAAAATATATTTTCTTTGAAATCAAGATACTTGTGCCTCTTGATGCTCCATTTCCTGGCGCAGAAAAAACCTGGCCAACCCATCTTTGCTTTAATTTTAACGATTCGGTTTTGATGAGTCTCCTGTAACATAGCTATAACACATGCAAGAGATTTCATATGTGAAATTATTTTATAACATTTAACTTTATAAGAGACTCCATTAACGATCCAGCTAACCATCTTTATCGTATTAGGATCCATAAAATAATTGTAATTACCTAGTATTTACATGCGTACATCTCATACATAATTTCCACCATAGCTTAGCCCACTCTGCAACTCCGGGGAAATGACGAACACACACACACACGCACACATGCATTCACACACATACACACAAATGCCAATAGGCTGAAAACAAAACGAAAAAACAAGAGAAAGAACATTGTCCCCTTGTAATGGCCGGTAGAATTAAGAGGCCAAGTGCAACGACCAGAGAGAAAGTGAGCAGCACGGACACAGTACAAACACAGAGAATAATATAGACCAAACGAAAGTACTCGCGCTCCCAAAGGACACATAATAGTCCAAACCACGGAAGCAAAGCGAGATAGAAAAAGGGAGAATAAACTCCAATAATCTGAAGATAGAAAGTCATACAAAACCTGACTACAGATATCTTCGGCTATAGTGCGAAGCTAAAAACAGACACTCTAGCGAAGGGGCGTGCCGGACTTCCTGCTGATCTAGAATCTGGGAAAGTGCCGCCCCAGCTCAATCAGCCAGCTGAGTAAAGAATTCGATAGCCCAGGAATTCCATATCGTGCCGGGACGAGAGCCGCAAAGAAAAGTCCAAACAACACGCACACCTCACAAACCATGACGACCCCCCTCTATCCATGAACCAACAAGGGCAGGCGTTAATTCACTCGAAGCGCACCGCAGCCAGAAATTGTAAACTTATTATCATACCTTTAAACTTAAATGGCTATACTGCTCTCATAGTCATACCTCTTAATCCTTATCCAAACACAGACGAGAGACGAACTGTCAGGTCTTTGTCAGCTTCATCAGGTGTAGCATAAATAAATTGTTCTTCACCTACAGTCACAAGGTGGTGACAGATCCAGGCCCGTAGTTGTAAAACTCCTCAGGTACAAGGACAGAGAAGCCATATTACAGCCTGCAAAGTCTCTCAGAGGAACAAAAATCTTCATTAATGAGGATTTCACAGACGCAGTTTGAAGAAGAAGGACAGAGTTGATGCCGGAGCTGAGAGCGGCCAGAGCGAGGGGGGACATTGCCTACCGGCGCAACGACAAATTGGTCGTTCATCCACGCACCAGAGCGCCTAAACAACCGTAAGATACTGGACAACGGGTATGTTGAACCACAACACTTCATATGACACTGGACACAACTTATACACATTCTGAATCGGAACTTTCATTAGAAGAATTGACAAATTTGATCATCCTGAATTAAATACCTTTAAATACACTACATATAAGCCGCGGGACTTTGAAAACGATATTGATCCAGTAAACAACTTTTTCTTGAACATCAGCAACGACTGCCGCTATCACACAGATGAACAGTATCACAGTACTTTCAAGACTGAAAACAAAATCTCAATAATCCATTTCAATAGTAGAAGCCTGTACACCAACTTCAATAACATAAAGGATTATTTAAACCAATTCACACAGCCTTTTAATATAATTCTAATATCAGAAACATGGATTAACAATGAAAGGGGCACGGAGTTTGGACTGGAAGGATATGAGCTGGTATGTATGAATAGGAGAAATAAAAATGGTGGTGGTGTCGCTATGTATGTGGACATGAATTATAATTATACGGTGATTGAAAATATGTCAACTGTGGTAGACAATGTGCTTGAATGTATAACAATAGAAATAAGTAGATCAAAAGAGAAAAACATCATTGTAAGTTGTATATATAGAACACCAGGTTCAAATATAGACGCATTTAAAAACTGGACGGAGGAACACTTTATAATTACAAATCAAAAAGTCATGTTTATTGGCGGGGATATCAATATAGATTTGTTAAATCCAAATAAACATAAGATGACTGATGAATTGATCAATACTCTAGACAGTATTGGCCTTTATCGAAAAATTACCAGACCCCGCCGAATCACATCTCATTGTGCAACTTTAATTGACAACATATTTACAAATGAAATGGGTAACAATACAGTAAGTGGACTATTAGTAAATGATATCAGTGACCACCTTCCAGTTTTTACAGTCTATAATGACAACCACATGAAAAACAAACGGGACAGGATACCATTGTACAGAAGGATTAAGACAGAGGAATCCATGGATCCACTGAAAAGTGAGTTACTGCAATATAACTGGGATTTGATCTATAAGGAAAATGATACTGATAAAGCATATGATGAATTTCTAAAGATATTTAAAATAATTTATGATAAAATTTGACCGATTAAACAATATTGTAAAAGAAAAGGATAATCAATGGATGTCAAGGGGACTGCAGACTGCTTGTAAAAAGAAAAACACACTATATGGAGAATTCATAAAACTCGCTCTCTGTGGGGGGAGGGGCGAATTTATTGATGTGACCCCAGAGAATTTTGTAAACATGTCAAAACGACCTAAATTGTCCGGAGCACAGGGAAGGAAAAAAAAAAAGAAGAGGAGGAAAAACAGGAGAAAGAGGTAAAATAAAGACAGATAAAGTAATGAAATGAAGCATCAGTTGTACTGCGTCAGTTATTTAGTACAGTGTACTGTTAAGTTGATAACTTGCTTCTGAGCGATCAGCCTCAACATGGTATGCTAATCAGTAGGGATGCACCCGAATCCGCATCCATATTCGGCAGGTAACGAATAATGGCTTTTTGCTGAATAAACTATTCGTCCGAACATTTTTTTAAAAGTTCGGCTTTATATAATTTGTATAATATATCTATTTATTTTACCCGAGTTGACTAAGGGATACATCTCCTACAAGTGGTTGGTTCTGAAGTTCTCTAATTCAAACTAGATTCGCTGCCACCGCTGTTAATCATTCTCACCAGTCAGTCAGAATCGACGATGTCAGCAGCCGTTAGAGTGGGTTTCGTAAACCTGTGTTGCTTGTCCTTCTCGCGCGAGTCTGTTCATTTACTCATGAACAGGCTTCCGGTATCGTCTTTAGTGGGAGCCTGAGAGGCAAGGATATTAATCACCTGTCAACATCTGTCATGCATAATCACTTGAGTTATAAGCATCCCACCCTGAAAATGACTCAAACTACCCTAAATACTGCTTCAATCACTACTAAACCCCCAAGTGCCACATCAAAAAAGTTTAAATATTTGTCCTTTTAAAATATAACTGGCACTTTTCCATTTGATAACTGATTGTTTATTCTCCTCAAAATAGTGGTTTCGGAATTTCAGTAATTTTAGATTTCTTTGTGGTTAAAATCCAATTATTAATTCACTTATTGACAGGATCTTTATTTTGTGGTAAGGGTATTTATATTGTATTTCAGATTTTTTTGAATTGTAATTTGTTAAGCATGTAAATTGGGTGACATGTTATCTTATAAATTAAAGACAATGGTAAGAACAATGCTATTCGATTTCTTTTGTAAGGTTACGTAAATCGCCGATGGAGGGGGGCGGCATGTAAAATCTCGCCTAGGGCGCCACATTGGGTAGGGCCAGCTCTGTTGGAAGGAGTCGTTCATAGACGTACCCTGTCTCAGCAGCTCTTTGGCCCAGGCAGGTGGATCTACACTGTCTCCCATGCTTTCTTCAGTTGAACGCCAGACAGCCTCTCGTTGTTTCACCGTCTGTCTTGTTTCTCTGGAACAGCCTTGACTTGACATAAAAGCCCGTTTTTGTTTGGAAAGTGAAATCCTGGTTTTATTTTCAAAACATTGAGTTTTAAAGGCAATTAGTCATTAGATTCTCTGACATGCGGACGCCAAACGACTCAGTGCGCCATGCCCCTCCGTCACGTGATCCCCACAGGCCACTTTTGACAACCTTGAGCTCTTCAATTGCCAGTTGATTATTCTTAAATTGGAAAACGTGTTCATCAAGGAAAACCATCTAGAACTAACCTGGACGAATTGTTGTCAATAAAGGGATGGATATTCGTCCCCAAATTTTCAGGTCTAGCGCGGGCCCTGCTCAAACATCTGGATTGAAATACTCACAAAATCTGACATTTTCACATGAATTGATGTCAAATGTCTTTTTGCTCTTTTATGACCAGGGCAAAATAGCAACACACTACACACTCAAAATCTCTATTTTCCCCTGAGTGGTATGACACCGAACAGCCAGACACATACACCCCCCACAGGTGGGGGGTCAAAGGTAATCCACCTTGTTTGGCGGGTACATACAGTGGGAGCAATAATTATTTGATCCCTTGGTGATTTTTTAGGTTTGCCCGCTTACAAAGAATGGAACTGTGTAGAATTTTAATGATAGGTACATTTTAACAGTGAGAGACAGAATATCACAAAAAAATCCTGAATAACAATATCGTACAAATTTTATACAGTTGCAAGAAAAAGTATGGGAACCCTTTGGAATTACCCACATAATTTATGCATAAATTGGTCATAAAATGTGATCTGATCTTCATCTAAGTCACAACAATAGACAAACGCAGTCTTCTTAAACTAATACCTCACAAACAATTATATGTTTTCATATTTTTATTGAACACAACATGTAAACATTCACAGTGCAGGGTGGAAAAAGTATGTGAACCCTTAGGTTAATGCCTTATCCAAGAGCTAATCAGAGTCAGGAGTCAGCTAACCAGAAGTCTAATCAATGTGACGAGATTGGAGGTGTTGGTTAAAGCTGCCCTGCCCTATGAAAAACACACACCAGTTTTGAGTTTGCTTTTCTCAAGAAGCATTGCCTGATGTGAACCATGCCTCGCACAAAAGAGCTCTCAGGAGACCTACGATTAAGAATTGTTGGCTTGCATGAAGCTGGAAAGGGTTACAAAAGTATCTCTAAAAGCCTTGATGTTCATCAGTCCACAGGAAGACAGATTGTCTATAAATGGAGACAGTTCAGCACTGTTGCTACTCTCCCTAGGAGTGGCCGTCCTGTAAAGATGACTGCAAGAGCACAGCGCAGAATGCTCAATGAGGTGAAGAAGAATCCTAGAGTGCCAGCTAAAGACTTACAGAAATCTCTGGCACATGCTAACATCTCTGTTGACAAATCTATGACAAGTAAAACATTAAACAAGAATGGAGTTCATGGGAGGACACCACGGAGGAAGCCACTGCTGTCCAAAAAAAAAACCATTGCTGCACGTTTGAAGTTTGCAAAGGAGCACCTAGATGTTCCACAGCACCACTGGCAAAATATTCTGTGGTTGAGTTGTTTGGAAGGAACACACAAGGCTATGTGTGGAGAAAATAGGCACAGCACATCAACATCAAAACCTCATCCCTATTGTGAAGTATGGTGGAGGGGCATCATGGTTTGGGGCTGCTTTGCTGCCTCAGGGCCTGGACGGATTGCTATCATCGACGGAAAAAATAAATTGCCAAGTTTATCTAGACATTTTGCAGGAGAACTTAAGACCATCTGTCCGCAAATTGAAGCTCAACAGAGGATGGGTGATGCAACAGGACAATGACCCAAAGCACAGAAGTAAATCAACAACAGAATGGCTTCAACAGAAGAAAATACGCCTTCTGGAGTGGCCCAGTCAGAGTCCTGACCGCAACCCAATTGAGATGCTGTGGCATGACCTCAAGAGAGCGATTCACACCAGAAATCCCAAGAATATTGCTGAACAGAAACAGTTTTGTAAACAGGAATGGTCCAAAATTCCTGCTGACCGTTGTGCAGGTCTGATCTGCAACTACAGGAAACGTTTGGTTGAGGTTATTCCTGCCAAAGGAGGGTCAACCAGTTATTAAATCCAAAGATTCACATACTTTTCCCACCCTGCACTGTGAATGTTTACATGTTGTCTTCAATAAAAACATGAAGACATATAATTGTTTGTGAGAAGACCGTGTTTGTCTTTTGTTGTGACTTAATTGAAGATCAGATCACATTTTATGACCAATTTATGCAGAAATCAAGGTAATTCCAAAGGGTTCACATACTTTTTTCTTGCAACTGTATATTTATTATCGTATTTTTGCATGAAATAAGTATTTGATCCCCTACCAATCAGCAGTAATTCTGGCTCCCACAGAGCAGTTAGTTTTCCATTAAGAAGCACTCCTAATCTCAACTCATCACCCAAAACACCTGTGTCAATTCCTTACATCGTTACGTAGCTGTATAAAAGACACCTGTCCACAAAATCAATCAAATTCAAACATTTCCACCATGAGCAAGACAAAGGAGCTGTCTAAGGACATCAGAGACAAAATTGTAGACCTGCACAAGGCTGGGATGGGCTACAAGAAAATAAGCAAGCAGCTTGGTGAGAGGTAAACAACTGTTGGAGCAATTATTAGAAAATGGAAGAAACACAAAGTCACCGCCAGTCTCCCTCGGTCTGGGGCTCCACACAAGATCTCACCTCGTGGGATATCAATGATCATGAGAAAGGTCAGGGATCAGCCCAGTACTACACAGGAGGAGCTTGTGAATGACCTGAAGGCAGTTGGGACCACAGTCACGAAGAGAACCATCAGTAGCACACTACACTCTCAAGGATTAAAATCCTGCCACACGCGGGCAATCACTAGCTACATTTAATATTAGGATCCACTGGTTTAGTGTTTTAATATCTGTGGGAGAACTGTTCCAAAACATGAAAGTCTGCAGTTCACTGAAGCAGCAGAACAGAATTTTGCATGGCCTTCAAGGGCAGTATGTAACGAGGACACAAATGGACAGCAATTTTAATTTGAGGCCTGGTCAATGCCAGAGGTATGTCGTTATCAAATAATATTTACTGCACCTGGAGAGGAATATACCAAGGCAAATTTTCTGGAGAGGTGAATTTCTGCTGAAAGAGACATATAGCTTCAGTGTTCCATAAAGCCGTATGTAACATGGACATTCCAGGAGTAATTTTTCGAAAGAAGCTACATTTATTTAATAAATTATTTATTCGACTTTTAATTGGGGTAGCTAAATGTAGTACCAGTACTGTGTTTTGACAATTATGTATTTTAATCAGAAAAACGTCCGTATTTGCTTAAAAGTAAACTACACACTGGTTTTCATCCACCATTTTTTGGTGAATGTGACGTCAGTATCAAGTCAAGCCGGCAACTCGTGCACCAAAATTATCGCCAAGATGCCGAGTTGTTTTTCTGACATGAGGGGGCGTTCATGTGCATTTCTCAGTCGGGAAGTCGTTTTTTCCAAATATCCCGACACCACATGAATGGAGCAAAAATCCAACCCCTTTGCAGCGAGCGCTTTACTACGTGCCTCGATATACCGCCGTTTAACGAGCAGAAATTGATTTGGACACGCCCTAAATGCACTTGCGCCACACGTTTCAGACCGAGTGCTGATCGTTAACATAAGGCCCATAGAATTTAGCAGATCGTAGATCGGAGTATCTTCGATTTATGCTTATATTGTGGTTCATACTCAAAGGATTGACATTAAAATTGTCATTTGTGGCTAGCGAGGAGGGGTTATCCTCATAGTACGCACAACATATACGTTCCCACGTGGTGGTTTTGTCATCAGCTTGTTTATTGCAGTGGCGTGTCATCTTCAAAGGATACTTTTAAATGTACGCAGTGTTTACCATTTTACAACGTAATTCAGTGGGGTTAATTTTGAATATTTTCCCTGTTTTTTTGAATTTATGTATATGTATATTTTTTAGGATTAAGCATTTCTAAAGGATATCTCTCAACTTATCCCCCATTAAAGGGGAACTCAAGGATAATGCATAATGCTGTTTCATACAAACATAATTAGTAAATGAATGTTGAAAAATTCAAAAATGTGGAATTATTCACTTCAAAGACTAGATAAATGAGGTTTTATTCCCCCTAATTAGCAGTCAGAGAGATAATATCATTTGCGTTGTGACAAGGCAATTAGTCACGGTTGTTTAATGAGTTCACGAGTTCATATGAATTAATTAAAAAGAGGTTATTATAATTTATTCTGTTTTTCCCCCCTTCTCCTAATTCTCCCCCCTCTCCTCCCCTCTCCCCTTCTCTCTGGGGCTGTGTGAGTGAGATTCAGCACCGTCCCCGAGCCCCCCTCCCTCTCACCCTCCCACTTGCATGCTCTGGTGCGGGGTTAGAATTATGTACATTTTAGCGTGTTTTACGTTTTTTTTTTTTTTTGGGGATATACCTTTTGAAGCGTTTATTTAATTGTGTAATAGTTTAGTGCTTTTTTGCACGTGTATTATTTGAGTGGTTGGGGGGAAATCAAAGTGATAAAAGTGGTCAAACTTTATTTCAATTTTGAAAATTATTTTATTTATTTTATTTTATTTTCATTTTGTTGGTTTTGTGGGGTAACGAAAGAGAATTTAAATTCGGAGAGTGTTATAAAGTTGTTGGCGACATGTTGGTAAAACAGTGTTTTAAAGCAAAAAAAAATGAGAGCAAGAAGTGTTAAACAGGAAAATAAAGCGACGGTGAAAGCATGCTGAAAATAGTGGTGCGGTGAATAAGTGCGTGTAAAGGAAAAGGAAAGATAGAAAGATAAAATATTTACCAGTTTTCGATGTGAGTGGAAAAGAAAAGTTACCAAAAAGTTGGAATGTAGTTGACGAAAGAAGCTGCAAAATAAGGCTTGTTTCCAGAGTCTTCTCATTCCGTACGTGTTACTCCTTCTCTCTGTCTCTCCCTTCTGTCTCTCTGTCTGCATACAAATGCATTGTAAGTGAGCGGAGCCCATGGGGGCGGGATTTGCTGTCTGTGAGTTGGTGGGGCTTGCGGGGAGGGGGTAGTCAATGAATCATCGAATGCAGGAAGCGAATGACTTCTGTCAAAAAACAATAGTACAATGAAACTTACCCACAGGGGCGGGGTTGAAAGGTGTGTGGCGCGTACGTTTTTGAGTTGGCGGGACTTGCGTTGTTCGTGACGGTCATTGGCTTTGTCTCGGGGCCTTACATAGTTGATTTTGAAAAGGTGTGAGAAGATCATAGATTACCCACATTCACAATGCTCAGTTTTTGAATGGGGGGTGTGAAATTGTTCTGTCATAGGTCTCAGGATGTTTCATTGTTAGGCTTTCAGGCACCGCGGTTAAAGTTTATACTAATGGGGTGTCATTATTCTTTTAAACAGCAGCAGATTTGGCTAAATTAACCAATACTGTATTCCAGGCCAGCTAATTGTTCCAAAAGTATTTTTGGAAGAGTGCAGTTACGCCATGAATTATGCCACAAACGTATCCTGGGAACACCGCCACATAATTATTCTAAACGACTACGGATCCTACTTTCCCACCATAAGTAATGCCTGCACAAGCGCATATTTAAATAACCATCACCGGTGAAAGATTTCAGACCTACATCTAGTTATTTGTCCCAGGGGAACTAATTGAATACATTGTTAATCGCGGTTCTGCGCCAATGATGAATTGAATTCGTGTGACACCATCTACTTCTTAATTAAAGATTTTGAACCGGCCATGTGAAATATTTTCTGTATTTTGTATTTGATAATGCTTAGTATTTATCACTGATAGGTGTTTTATTTGTTATATATTGCATCCAGTCTTGGAAATGAGTAACAATTGTAATGTGGGAAAAAGCCACTAGATGGCAGTATTGACATTTTTTTTTGTTAAGCAATCTAAAACTAGGTTTGGGCATGTCCCGGGCATGCCTCAGAGGGGGCTGGAAAAGAGTACATAAGGAGAAAAATCGAGAGAGTGTAGTAGTAGGAGAAATTGCAAGGAGAAATTGTGGAAGGATACACTTGACCAGACCTGTCACTCTTTTCAAGACCTGTGAAGCTTTTTGTGGATTTTAGCCTGTGTTGGAGCGTTTTCCTGTCCCAGGACATCGCAACATAGCAGCCCATCTCAATTACCAAGGGACTGTAACTATTTTTTTTTTTTATTATTTCAATCTTGGTCAGTAGGGTAGAGAATAGATTAGTTCTGTTTGTTTAATTTAATCTGTTGAAGTTTAAGAATTTTGTCTGTCATCCCTTGCTGTCCGTGACGTCATAACAAATTGACGCCATAACAAATTGGGGCCATAACAAATTGGGGGCTCATCCAGGATAGACCATTGTGCGAGTCATTTATTGAAAATCTAAAATTTCAAATAGTGAAATTGTTTTTTGAATTTTCATATATATATATTGGCAGATCAACAGCAATGGATGATTTCTTGGCATCACCAACCGTAGAGGTTTTGAAGTCTTTTAAAAAGACAGAACTGCTAGAAATATGCAGACAGTTAGAGCTGACAGATGTAAAACCAGCCATGCGAAAAGCAAGACTGGCTAGAGAGATTGTTGAATATTACATTGATGAAAATGTGTTTGCACCAGGAGATCTAGAACAGTTTCTGGAAAATGCAAGAAAAAAGAAAGGGAGGAAAAAGAAAAACAAAGGCAGTTTGAGTTCGAAAAATTAGCAAGAGAGGAGAAAAAAGAAAGGGAGGAAAAAGAAAAACAGAGAATTTGAGAGAGAGAAAGAGGAAAGAGCAGAAAGAGAGAGACAGAGACAGAGAGATTTCGATTTAGAAAAATTAGATAGAGAAGAAAGGCTCCAAATTGAGCTACTAAAAATCAAAATGCACGGTGAAAACAAATTTCGGGCTAGCCAGGAGGTAAAGCTGGTGCCTCCATTCTCAGAGAAGGAGTTTGATAAGTATTTCCAGTGCTTCGAGAAGGTAGCTAAGAGTTGTCAGTGGCCAAAGGAACACTGGCCTCTGATGTTGCTAACTGTCCTCAAGGGTAAAGCTCAACAAGCCTATTCGGCTTTGTCTGCAGATGATTCCTCTGATTATGAGGTTGTCAAAAAGGTTATTTTGACAGCTTATGAGTTGGTCCCAGAGGCTTACCGACAGAAATTCAGAGGTCTGAAGAAATCTGACAATCAGACTTATGTTGAATTTGCTAACGAGAAGAAGGTTTGCTTTGAGCGCTGGTGTACGTCTATGAAGGTCAAGGATGATTTCAACTCACTAAAAGAGATGGTGTTAGTTGAAGAATTCAAGAACTGTGTCAAGGATGATATTAAGACCTACCTTAATGAGAAGCAAGCACTGAATTTGCAATCAGCTGCCAAGTTTGCAGACGAATATGTTCTAACACATAAGTCCAAATTTCAGTCTAGCAGTAACAATAGATGGTCCCAATTTCGGAAGAAAGGTAACGGTGATACCCAAGTTTCCTCACCCAAAGACAAAGACAAATCTGGTGATGATGCTCAGAAATCCAGTCAAAGGTCTGATCAAAGTGTGAAAGCTGACAGTGACAAAAGTGGTCTAGTTTGCAATTATTGCAAGAAATCTGGTCATGTTACAACTAACTGTTGGTTCCTTAAAGCTAAGAAAGAAAAAGAAAAGGATACCAAACCCAATGCCTTTGTGAAGACAAGGTTAGAAACCCCTGTAGTAGATGACCGATCTGCTAAATTGCCTGCTCCTTGTGAGGCTAAGAAGCCTGATACTGCTGACTTTGTGAGGGAGGAATTTCTTCCATTTGTGTCAGAGGGATTTGTGGCTCTGAATGAGCATTCTCCTCCTGTCCCCATATATATCCTAAGGGATACCAGAGCTTCTCAATCACTTTTGTTGATGGACTCCTTGGAGTTACGTGATGAGACCGCTTCTGGGGATTTCATACTTGTACAAGGTATTGAAGGGAGGACTATATCTGTACCCCTGCGCTCTGTATTCTTGAAGTCAGATTTAGTTACAGGACAGGTAAAGGCGGGACTTATGTCAAGTCTACCTATCAAGGGTGTTTCTCTGTTGCTAGGCAATGACCTGGCTGGGGGCAGTGTAGTTCCCCCTGTTCATCTTACTTCGCAGCCGAGCACTGAAGATGGCGATGAAGACCCATCTCTGTATCCTTCCTGTGCAGTGACTCGTGCTATGTTCCAAAAAGGCTCAAGAAGAAGATGATGTGGTGCCGTCCAGCACCTTGAATAGTCATGACTCAGGTGGTTCGCCTCATGACTCTGTTTAGCCTACTATGGTTTCTCCATTTGAGGACTTATCAGACACTTTTATCAGTTCTCTATTCAGCCAGCCAGATGGGTCTGGTGATTCTGATGTGTCTGGAGACTTGTCTCTGTCCAGAAAGCGGTTGATTCAGGAGCAAACTAATGATCCTGAAATTTGTGTATTAGAGAAGAGAGCCCTTCCTGATGAAGAAATAGACACAGTTCCAGTTGGGTATTATCTCAAGGATGGAGTGTTGATGCGAAGTGGCGCCTCCTGATATCCCTGCCAATGCAGATTGGGCAGTGGTCAAGCAAATTGTTGTTCCAAAGGTCTACAGGAATGAGATCTTAACAATGGCTCATAGTTTGCCTTTAGGAGGTCATCTTGGTGTTAACAAGACTGTTGACAAGATCATGAAACACTTCTTCTGGCCTGGACTTCGGAAAGATGTTTCCAACTTTTGCAAAACCTGTCACACTTGTCAGGTAGTTGGAAAACACCAGTTAGACCCACCTGTAGCTCCATTGCAGCCTATCCCAGCATTTGGGGAGCCCTTCTCCAAGATCATTGTTGATTGTGTTGGTCCATTACCCAAGACTAGATCTGGAAATCAGTACTTGTTGACAATCATGTGTGCATCTACCAGATTCCCTGAAGCCATCCCTCTACGCAACATCAAGGCAACAGCAATTTCGAAGGCTTTGATAAAGTTCTTCACGTTGTTTGGCCTTCCCAAGGAAATTCAGTCAGATCAAGGTAGCAATTTCACTTCCGGATTGTTTCAGCAGGTTGTGTATGAACTAGGTGCGAAGCAGATTCTTTCCAGTGCCTATCATCCAGAGAGTCAGGGTGCCTTAGAGCGGTTTCATTCCACTCTCAAGACAATGATGAGGACTTAATGTTATGACCATGAGAAAGACTGGGATGAAGGTGTTCATTTGCTGTTGTTTGCAGCGAGAGAAGCAGTGCAGGAGTCTACTGGATTCAGTCCGTTTGAGCTAGTGTTTGGCCATGAAGTGAGAGGACCTTTGCTATTGTTGAGTGAACAATGGCAAGAGAAAGAGCCGCATATCAGTCTGTTAGACTATGTTAGCAAGTTCAAGGAAAGACTGCGTGCAGCTTGTGACCTAGCCAAAGAGAACTTGAAATCAAGTCAGGGAAAAATGAAAACTTTTGGTATGATCAAAAGGCTAGAAGCCGTGAGTTTAAACCAGGAGACAAGGTCCTTGTGTTGTTTCCCTTGCAGTCCAATCCATTGCAGGCTAGATTGCATGGTCCTTATGAAATTCTGACAAAACTCAATGATCTCAATTACATTGTGAAGACTCCAGATAGGAGAAAGCCAAAACAGTTGTGTCACATTAACATGCTGAAGCCTTATCATGATAGGAATGCTAGGGTTGCAGCTGTCACTTCAGATCCTCCTATGGCCGAGACTTGTGAAGATGAGGGGGAGTTGCAAGATGATGAACCTAGAATTAAAGCTGAAGTTCATGTAAATTGTCAAATTCTGAAATGTTGCAAAATCTTGATGTAAAACTCCAGCACTTAGAACCCTCACAGAAAGATCAGTTTGAGAGGTTGATCAAGAAATATAAAGATCTATTTCCTGATGTTCCAAAGAGAGTTTCTATAGCCTCTCATGATGTAGATGTTGGTGATGCCAAACCAATAAAACAGCATCCGTGCGGATGAATCCTGAAAAGAGAAAGATTGCTGAGAAAGAGGTTGAGTACATGTTAGAACATGATATTATCAGACCCTCTAACTCCGATTGGAGTTCACCCTGTGTTCTAGTTCCAAAACCTGATGGAAGTACTAGATTCTGTACAGATTATCGCAAAGTCAATGCTGTAACTAGAACTGATGTGTTTCCAATACCTAGGATTGATGATTGTATCGATAGAGTAGGGCAAGCAAAGTTTCTGACCAAGATTGATTTATTGAAGGGTTATTGGTGTGTGCCTTTAACTGAGAGGGCCAAGAGCATCTCTGCTTTTGCCACACCATCTGGGTTATACCAGTATGAAGTCCTACCCTTTGGCATGAAAAATGCCCCAGCCACGTTCCAAAGGATGATATAGTCTACAATCGGCGGATTGCCACACACGGGTGCATACATTGACGACCTGATCACATGGAGTGACTCCTGGGAAGAACATCTGAAAGATGTAGAGACGTTGTTCCAGCGCTTGACCCAGGCTAACCTGACTGTTAACCTGAACAAGAGTGACTTTGGTTGTGCTACTGTCACGTATCTTGGCTACGTCATAGGCCAGGGTAAGGTGGCACCCATAAATGCTAAAGTCCAAGCCATCATGGACTTTCCAGTTCCTGACAACAAAAAAGCTTTTATGCCGCTTCCTTGGAATGATCAGGTACTACCGCAAGTTTTGCAAGAACTTTGCTGAGATTGCGCTCAGTCTCACCAACCAACTGAAGAAAGGCGTGAAGTTCACTTGGGATGAAGCATGCCAAAGAGCCTTCGATCGCCTGAAGTCTCTGCTGTGTCACTTTCCCGTGCTCAAATCTCCTGACTTCAACAAACCGTTCTCCATAGCGGTCGATGCTAGCGACCAAGCTTGTGGATCTGTGCTCCTACAGAGAAGTGACTCTGATGACATTGAGCATCCCGTGGCATACTTCTCCAGGAAGTTCAATCGCCACCAAAAGAACTATTCCACAATTGAGAAGGAGCTGTTGGCTCTGGTTCTATCCTTACAACACTTTGAGGTTTATGTTTGTACAGGGCAAAAGCCAATGACTGTATATACTGACCACAATCCGTTAATGTTTTTGAGTAAGATGAAAAACAAGAATCGGAGATTGTTGAATTGAAGTTTGATTTTACTGGAGTTTGACTTGGAAATTAGGCATGTAAAGGGTACTGACAATGTAATTGCTGATTGCTTATCCCGTGTTTGAGTATGTGTATATATACCACGTATTTATGAGCATATTGTATTATATGTATATATATACAAGTGTCTACTTTACCATTTTTGTATTGAAAAGAAAAATTTTGCCTTTATGAGTCAAAATTTTTCCCTTTTTGGAATGGAGGTGTAATGTGGAAAAAAAAAAGCCACTAGATGGCAGTATTGACATTTTTTATGTTAAGCCCAGTCTGGAGCTAGGTTTGGGGCATGTCCTGGGCATGCCTCAGAGGGGGCTGGAAAAGAGTATATAAGGAGCAAAATTGAGAGAGTGAAAGGTAGTAGGAGAAATTGCAAGGAGAAATTGTGGAAGGATACATTTGACCAGACCTGTCACTCTTTTCAAGACCTGTGAAGCTTTTTGTGGATTTTTGCCTGTGTTGGAGCATTTTCCTGTCCAAGGACATCGCAACACAGCAGCCCATCTCAATTACTAAGGGACTGTAAATATCCCATGTTTTTTGATTTCAATCTTGGTCAGTAGAGTAGATTGTAGATTAGTTCAAAGTGTTTGTTTAATTAAATCTGTTAAAGTTTTAAAATTTTGTCTGTCATCCCTTGCCGTCCGCGACGCCATAACAAATTGGGGCCAGAACAAATTGACGCCATAACAAATTGGGGCCATCACAACTTCATCAATGATTCGGCATCTGAGGTCAAAACTTTCCATAGATCCTAAGTCAGAGGATGGTAGTGTTGGCTTTGCTGCTACTACCTCTACTGCTGCTTCTGCAAGGCCTGTTCCTGCCACACAATCTGGTATGTTCAGCACTGACAAATGTTTTTGTGGATTGAGCTTTTATTGGGATAAGGGTGATGTGATTCCTATGTGCAACCTTTGAAACATATTCCCATTCTTATGCAACAATTGTAAACTATGTTATTTTTTTTAATAGCCCGGAAAAAAGAACTGGATGAGGCACTAGTGTACATGGTGGTCAAGGACTGTCAACCATTTTCAGTGGTGGAGGATGAGGGCTTCAGAGCCTTTATTGGGTTGCTGGACCCAACTTACTCCTTGCCCCGCAGGAATACTTTGAAATTAATGATAGAAGAAAAATATAAGGCAACAAAGGAAAAGGTGAAGGAAGAAATTAAGGATGTTTCCTGTGTGAGCCTGACATCTGATATGTGGACCTCCATGAACATGGATGCTTTCATGGGTGTAACCTGCCATTTTGTGCAACAAAACAAGCTCCAATGCCGACTAATGGGTGTGACAAAGTTTCCAAAGTCACAAAAGTCAGAGAATATTAAAGAAGCAAAACAACTTCTCATTGCTGAGTGGGGCCTTCAGAACAAAATAAGATGCATAGTGACTGACAATGCACCCAACATGATTCGCTGTGCTACCTGTAGAATCTGGAAATATAAGTGACAAATGGCTGATAAGCTCAGTCCAGAGCCATGCCAGATAGCAATAAAGCTTTTGTGGACTTCCTCCCCAAGATGCTTACTAAGGTGTTAATGGTCTTACTGTTACTTTGTACGGGGGTGTTGTTGCAGGACTCTGGCTGACACAATGCCCCTGTGCGAGTCATATTACTGGCCTAAGTCTTACGTTAAAGTCCAGTTATATTAATCTGTTTCAAATAATCTAAACCTCTGAGAAGAGCATAATATGTTTATATGTTCAATATCCTGTTAAGAAATCACTTATATACTTATAACCCAATTAAACGATATATTAATTCATCTTAAGACTTTCTCATGACAACTGCATCATATTAGTACATACTCATATCATGTTTGGTCTTGTTATTCTCGGGGGAATCCAAGGAGTTGAATGGAGTATGTTTCATTCCCATTGAAATTATGGTTCATTCCCTTTGGAAACTCCTGAGAATTCGGTCAGAATCCTCTCTGGTAATCACCCTATTCTCCTCTCTCTGCTGAAGTGTTTTATGGCCATGCCGCCTGGATCAAAGGCGTGATTTGGCTTAAAGCAAAGAGAAACAATCCATTCTGGGAAGATTGCATCCGATCTCTCCCCGCGTACGCAAGTGCGTGAGTAGCCTTTTCAATGATGTAACATCGTATTTCGAACTTCCGCACGTTAGTGCGTGTATCCTTTTCCTCCAGGTATGACTTTATTCTAGTCTTCTAAATTATGCATAACTTGTAATTGGCTTAACGTGGATTTGTTTGATTTAAGCTTTTGCCTACCTGGTGAAAAAAAAAAAAAAAAATTATTGTCATTCCTTTAAGCTTATGCGTGTCTCCGGGACTCTTAATCCTTTTATTCTTTCTAGCCGCGTTATGCGGATATACCTAGGGGTATAATCCTGACCGAGGTACGACTGGCCAGCGGCCCGGTATGGGAATTGGTTTTATTAAGTTGGAGAGACAACCATGATCTACTTACATAAAGGGTTTATGTATTGCCGGTTCTGGGATTTTAGCCTAAAGGAAACCCATGGACGAAAAGTCGGTTATCTGTTAAAATTCCCTGAAGGAACCCATGGGCTTGCATAGATCTGGGTTCGCTGTATTCAAGCCAAAAGATGCTGTTGCAGTGATGGCTGACTTCCAACCTCTAATCTAATCAACGAACCTAGGGTCCAGTAACAGTACTAAAAACCCGGGAGTACATGTTAGCGACAGCGGTAGTCTCCTAAGAGTAGAAGGTGTAGTCACTCGAGATTGACGCATGTGTCCCTAAACTATAAATTCTAATTCTAATTTGGAGTCAGATATTTAACGAGGGTAGAACTAAATTTGGTATTCTAAATTGATTATGGAGTCAGATTAATTGTAACCGTTGTGTTTTTGTGCCCCGTTGTTCGAACGGAGAAAATATATCCATTTTATTGTGATTCGCACCAGCCAGGACGTCGCGCGTGCTAATGCTAGGAATCCACACGCATATACCAGTCAAAAGAACACGTTGAACCTTTGCCCTACAATTTCCGCCGTTGGTTATTGTTTTGTGGGTTTTACAGCTGGTGACCCTGCCTCCGTGATGGCTTTCGTGTATTATACCGTAATATGTCGGTTTGGGAATCTTTGCATTTTGCGGCGTGACTGCTTGCGTTCCATACGGGCGGTGCCTATAATCGGGAGTGCGTGATTCTGTTTTCCGACGCCTTCCGAGATGTTTCCGCATTGTGCTGGCTGAAGTGTGAATCTCCACATCCGATGTGATCCTGGTTTCTAACACGATCTGGCCGGCTCCATCAGTCGTCACCCACATGTGGTAAGTAACGGTGTTTTCTACTTTGTAGGATTCAGGGAAAGTTAGAATTCACTGCATAGAGACCGCTGCTAAGGGATCGACATATCCCCAAATAGGCCTGGGACCGTAGAAACCAGGCACAAGTTTCAATTTTATCTTTTTCGGGATCAGAGAATGGTGTGCAAGTTGTAGGAATGTTTGCATGAGCCTACTTTGTATTTCTGTGATCTCTTCAGACCGCTCTGTTTTCAGACTAATCCGGGTCACTTGATATTTTCGTGCTTTTGTGTAGAAGGTTTAATGGCAAGTTGGAGATGATTGGGTTTCTGTGTGCAGTCGGGGGTTTTGGCATTTTTAAGTGGATGCGAATATCTGTTGTTACCGGGACAGCGAGGATCCGGTAGTAATGCCATAGCAGGGATAAAGCTTGCCGTTGAAAAGGTTGAATACTCCTGGCCTGTGCTTGAAACCAGAAAAGATTGTGTATATTGCGTTTGAAGGTTTGCGTATGTGTACCGAAAGTAATCGGCCATTGGATGTATTTGATGGATTTGGTGCAAGGTCCTGCTGTAACTGCGCAGATAATCTTGCCCAAAAAACTGGAAGAAATGGGACGCTGGTGAAATGCCAGTGTGATTTTGAAGGAATCTTATACGTAGGGGAGTGAGGAGATTAGCTTCGACATATCATTGGATTTACGGATTTTATCGTTGTAACAATCGCACATGGGTTGCAAGTATGTTGTTTAGTGCTCTGACCCGCATCATGGGTTCGGTTTGAGTTGACAAATATTTCCATCCTCTAGTCTTGTTAAACTTTGTGTAAAGGTAATAGCGTACGGTTTCACCGCCCAGTGTGTGCGCTCTTTTGATCAGCGCCCTGAGAGAGATGCAAAACGGCATTCGGAAAATTGTAATAATTTGGACTCAAAAGTTTAAGTAGGGTGCATTCTGCACCATTGGGTTTCGAAGTTGGACAAATTCGGCAGCAGTTTTCGTGCCGGCAGTCTTTTGGGACACGGACAGTGATTAGATTAATTCTTGATTGGGTTTGTAATGTGGCTTTTTCAAGCGGAATGTTCAGCAATTTCGGTATGGGCTGAAGTTTGCTGTTACGGGCCACGTGGGCTTCTCGGACTGCAGGTTGTTTTGCTTCAGGCGACTAGACTGTGCGAATTGTGGGAGGATATGTGTCCTGGACATAGCAACAGGAAAGCTTATTGCTGAAAGTGTTGAATATTTTTGCATTGCACGTAAAATTGGGAAATTGCCATTATAACCGCTCTAAAATCTGCTTGCATTTAAGCTTATCCCAAAATGCGTATTGAAGCTGCCATATTACTTTTGCACAAAGGATTAACAAGTTGAACGGCCCGCCATTTTTGGCTCGTTTTGTTGGGGGATATAACGTGATTTCATCTGGGGGCAGCCATTGGTTGAGTTTGCATGTGGGTAGGTGCTTCCTCCAGAGGGGGAAAGTCTTAGCCGACCCATTGGGTCACGTGACTATTCGCCGGGAGCTGGTTGGCTGATACAGCCCCAAGTCGATCCGTGTAATATGGTGACGTAGACCGTTGTCGGTGCGTTGGTTGGCTGACCCGACCCTCATCATAAATGCGAGTCAAGTGGCGCTCTTCAAATCGGCCAATCACTGCCACGTTTAATGCTGGTTTCCGGTCTTCCTTCCGAGAAGGAGAAGGAGAAGGCGGAACCAACACTAAGTCGCATGCTGTGACCACCATCTTGAGTGTGGCCATTCACTAACAACGTACTTGCCTTTTTAACCGTTATGTTTGAAGCAAACCGCCTAGTATAATTACGTTTTGTGTGGATTTCACCAACCACCAAATACGTTTATTGGAATTAATGTTTGGTTAACCATTGTTGTATACTATCATTGCCACTTGTCATCAAGCAACATCTGAGCTCTAAATGTCTAGTGGGACATTGAGTCTCTTTTATCTGCCCCAGCAGGGGGTACTGTTTATGGCCTCATGGAAGTAGGTAATTAGATTTAGAATGCCTACATGAGTTGCCTTTTAGGGAGAAAAATTCCTCCCCTACAATTATTTTTCCTAAAATTCATTTCTATTAAATTTGCATCCGTCCTTAGGTATTGGAGCCAGATGGGTTTGGTCGCTTTTGGCAAAGATTAGTGCCTTTCTACTCATACTTGCTGTGTTTCTCACAGCCTGCCATTCCTCTGCTTGTGCTCCCTCTCTCTGATCCTATTCACCCCTTTGTCAGTTAGGACTATGTTCCTCAAAACATGGATCACTTCAATCAATAGGCCTGTACTCTTTATAGAGTGCATGAATTAATCAGAGTTACTAGTACATCAGTAACTCAACGATGGTTGCCTGCATTCCTACTGGATTGCATGGTTCAGCCTATTTTGAATGTCTGTTTGTCTTTTCAGTGTCTGAAGCTATGCAGACATTCACCCTGCATAGTTCATTCTCTTACAGTCTTCACACCTGGGAGCCTTGGTTTTACAGCAGATGTCTAAGGTGATGACATCCTCTCAGGGGTGGAGGAAGCGGGCCATAAAACACCCGCTCGGGGTAACAGGCCCCATCCGAGCCACTTTTACAACCCTCAATCACACACGCCACAAAAGACACATGCATACACACACCACTTGCATTTCTTCATGTTTGTCTGTGTTTATCCTGATCCGAGGGGAAAGCCATAAAAGCATTGTTCCATTTAAAACTGTGGTACTAACTGCATCTGTTCTTTCTTTCTGAAAACAGGGGTGATGGAATCTCCAACAGTGCCATTCACACATCCTCAGTCACTGTCCCCCTTGAGGTGTCGGAAGGTTATCCCGACGGCGGGGACATGTGAATTGTAGGATGATTGTAGGCACCGTGTTAACCCTTTCATCCATTGTTTTCCACAGGACAGTTTGCTGGCTCAGGAAAACCCAAATGCATCCTGAGTGTCTAATTTCAAAATGCTTCCAATTAACTTTCACTCTTTCTGATTCCTACAGGTTGAGTTATAACGGATTACCTTGGTCGTGTCTTGTCTTGTCTTGGTCTCCCTTGTTGTTGTCAATTTGGCAGGGTACTGTTTCTAAAATTTTTCTATACAGGCATCAAGGATTCGAGGACCTGACTTTGCCATTTACACCTGAGGAACAGAAGCTCCATTTATATGCTTTTGGCTGATTTGGATTTCAGGATTTCATCACAAACATGGTAGCAAATCAAGGGTGTAACACGCCAGGGCACAATAATCCCGGTCCACCCTTCTGGCTCTTGGGAGCCATTTCTTCCACTATACAACTTACTAAGGACACACATTCAAATTCCAGCAATATGTGCACCGACGCGGGCGGCCGCCGGACCTCAACCATCTCTACAGCTACCGAATTCATACAGGACAAAGGACATTTTCATATGGACAAACTGCAGTGGTGTTTGTGATTGTGATTTGTAAATTACATGTAAAGAGTGTGGGTTGATACAAAAATAGGTTGAGAGGAATCAATCAAAATTCTATTTTATAATGTGGCACTTCATGGACTGGAGCATAGAGGTTTCTTACACTGAAGGCCAAAGGTAGTGTGCCTTAAAAGTTCATAAAGTGAGGTAAAACTACATATGCATTGATCCAAATAAGTCCCATTTACCTTTTAATATTTTTCAGAATTAAATTGGGAATTCCTACAAAAGTGCTTCTGACCAGCCTATTATGTGTATCAGCCCCACTCTCTCAGTTAATCTCCAAATCATACCATGTGACGTGAATTGCTGAATGTCTGGACATATGAATTTCACGATTTCCAATATTTCACCATATCACTTCAGTATAGCTCATGTAAATGTTCTATTGTTTTTTTCATCTGTAACTGTTTATTTTTTTTGCACTTTAAATCAGCTGCTTAAATGATTTGATATTTTGACCGCCATTGGATTTTTTTTCCTCTGGGGTTTTTTTTCAATTGGTTGGTTACTTAGTTAGTGGCACATCTAATCTTTTCGCTTTCCCTAGTCAAGTGTGGGAAAGTTTTTGGTTTATGTGCTGGTTTGTTCTGCGATTTCTGTTTTTACTGATGTTAGAAAAAAATTACTTTTCGAACCATCATTCCATTGGCTATAATAACATTCGTCCAATTGGTACACTAACTTCAGATAATAGACTCATAGAACAAACCTAGATAACATACTTTTAATTTTATTTTATTTTTTGTTTGTTTTTCCTTTTAATTTCTTCACGTTTCATGTTAATAAAACGGTTGTCTCTCTTTCTTTTAACTTCCCAAATCACTCTTCTCTAAATTCTCAATTATATTGCAGTGAGAGGAAACAATCAATTTTTTCCATTTTATCGTGTGATGCAACTGTCATGAAAAACGCAACTACTCTTAAATCTGTAATTTTCATCAATATTTCTTCTATAGTCTTAGCAAGCATTCCCTGGTACTCGCAACATCAGCCATACAATCACCTAGGTAATCTTTTATGACCCCGTGTGTGGACCTCTGTTGGGGTCAGGGGGTGGATTTGTAGAATCTGGAAATATAAGTGACAAATGGCTGATAAGCTCGGTCCAGAGCCAGGCCAAATGGCAATAGAACTGTAGACATTGCATATTTCATTTTACAAAAGATTGTTCCATTTCTAAACCAGTAAAATTCGTCTGTGCCTTTGGGTTAGGTTCTGAGCGGCACCCTCCATCAGGAGAGGAAGACACAGCTGCCTGGACGCCTCGCAGGATCTGCTCCACCAGCTGCACCGAGTGCACTCCCAGATCTCCCACACGTCTCTCCAGCAGTTCTCCTCCTGACTCCACACATGGCCCAGCTTGCTGATACCGGTCCTCAGAAAATGGCCCTTTAAACCAGCCAACACGTGTGGTCCAAGCTTTAGCAGCGGGTTGCTTATGAGTGGCTCCTCCAGTCCCCAGAGGGCCCCTCTCTGGACAACAAATGTCTCTGTCCAAGCCCTCAGCACAGAGCCGTAAAAGTTTGATAAGGCTGTGATGCTCATCCCTTTTGTGTCCATTAAAAACAGGTGCTGATCCAGGCCCCAGGCGCCTGCCTTCCTGAGCAGCGCACAGGCCGTCTCCCTCCAGCTCACATCCATGTGATACAACAGTCTCTGAGCAGCTTGCAGGCAGAAAGTCGTGACCCGACTTTCCAAGTCTATGAGTCCCTGCCCTCCCTCCTGCAGGGGCAAATACAGCACTGCTGCCCTGAGCCAGTGCTGCCCCGACCAGAAAAAGTTCACCACAGCTCTATGCAGTGTTGCTAAAAACTCTTAAGGTGGCATTAGAACAGCAAATTTATGCCAAAGTGCAGAAACAATTAGGTTGTTAAGGATCAGCACTCTCCCCCTGTAAGATACCTAGGACAGAAGCCATTTCCACCTCGACATCCTGGCGCATGCCTTGTCCAGTGCACCCTCCCAGTTTTTTAGCCGGTATTGCCTTGTGCCCAGATACACCCCCAGAACCTTCAAACCCTCCCTCTTCCAGATTAAATTCCCGGGCAGCAGGGGAGGAGCCCTATCCTGCCGTACCCCACAAAGCAGTGCTTCACTTTTCCCCCAGTTTATCCTGGCAGAGGAGGCCTGCTCATACATCTGAATGCAGCCCTCTAGCACATTCAAATCCTCTTTATTGGACATGACCACTGTTACGTCGCCTGCATAAGCTGAAACCTTCACTGCATCCCCATCCGATGGTGCACCTGGCACCTTCAAACCTCCCATCCTTTCCCACAACCGGCACAATAACGGTTCGATGGCAAAGGTGTACAGGAGACCAGACAGAGGGCATCCCTGCCTGATGCACCTGTGGACAATCACCGGCTTACTGAGCCCCCCTGCTGCCTTCACCATGCAGGACACATCACTGTACATGAGTCCCACCCATGAGACCAGAGCCTCTCCAAACCCAAAAGCCCTTAGGGTCTTCAGGAGGTACCTGTGATCCACTCGATCAAAAGCTTTCTCCTGATCTATTGCTAGCAGACCAAAGTTTAGATTATACACATCAGTCAGATCCATACGGTCTCTGATTAAAAACAAATTGTCCCTGATAGTACGGCCAGGCACGCAATAGGACTGATCCTTTTGTACTAACGTTGATAAAACACCCTTGATCCAATTTGCTATTGCCTTAGAAAGTATTTTAAAATCTGTGCAAAGGAGAGCCACAGGACGCCAATTTTTCAGAGAGGAAAGGTCTCCTTTTTTTGGTAGAAGGCTAAGTACACCCCTTCGGCAACTCAGAGGGAGCTCTCCTTGGGTCTTACAATCCATTAAAACTTCATAAAAATCACCACCCATAAAACACCAGAACCTTTTATAAAATTCTGCAGGCAGCCCATCAATGCCGGGAGCCCGACCAGGTGTCTTTTGTCCCAGGGCCTCAGTAAGTTCCTGTAGGGAGAGAGCAGTGTCTAACGCTGCCCTATCGTCTGGGCTTAACTGTGGTAAGCCTTCATGGAGAAGAGAAATCCATTGCTCATCCACCCTCTCAGCTCTAAACAGCTCTGAGTAGAACTGTGCTGCAGCACATCAAATTTCCCCCGGGTCAGTTGTCACGCTCCCACCAGGAAGCCTAAGACAGCGCACCTCATTAGAGGTCACAACCTTCTTTTCCAAGTTAAAGAAATATTTGCTTGGAACATTAAGTGAGAGGAATCTGGACCTAACCAGAGCACCTTTAGCCTTCTCATTTAAAATACTTCCCAAACTTCTTTTCTTTTCCTTTAAAATACCCGCCAGTCCCATATTTTTATTATTAATCATTTCACTCTCCATATTTGAAATATCCTTTTCCAGAGTGCTCACAGCTCTTCTAATAACACCTGTGCTGTAAGGTGGGTAATTTTGGCTGAAAGTCCTAATTTGGGCCTTCCCAACCTCCCACCATTCACTGCGACAAGCAAAATTACCCTTTTCTCCCTTCCACAGCCCCCAGAACGTTTCAAATCTCGTACTAAAGTCTGAATTTTGCAAGAGTTTGGCATTAAATTTCCAATACGTTTTCTTCCCACCCATTTTTTGCAGCAACATTGTAAAAATAATTAAATGATGGTCAGTAAAACCTACAGGATAAATATTGGATTTAAAAACTCGATTTCTAAAAGCACAAGAAATATAAAATCTGTCCAAGCGAGCTGCACAAACATTACCAGCTGAGCACTTCACCCACGTATACTGTCTGACAGCTAGGTGCTGTTCCCGCCATACATCACACAAGTTTCCTGTTTTTATTATACGTGAAAGGACCTCTGCTGATCTCAAATGTGGTTCTTGTCCATTCCTATCAACAGTAAAATCTAATGTACAGTTCCAGTCCCCCCCAAGCACAACAGCAGCATCTAGGTCAGAGATCTTTCCCAATTCCTGATTTAGTATGTTGAAGAAATTTTCTCTTTCTGAACCATTATTTGGCGCATATACATTCAAAAACACATATAAAACATCTCTTATTTTAAATTGCACGTTCAGCAGACGTCCCTTCACCACCTCCTTGCTCCGCAGCACCCCGCCCTCTAAGTCCGGTGAACATAAAATTGCGACCCCCCACTAAAATTTGACCCATGGCTCATAAAGCACCCGCCTTCCCACCCAAGTTTCCAGTCTGCCTCATTATCTGCATCACTATGCGTTTCCTGTAGGAAAAATATGCTCAACTTCTTTTGCTTCGCTAGCTCAAAAGCTGCACCCCTCTTCACCCCGTCTATAGTACCCTTAAGATTGAGGGAACCAACAGTTAATCCCTCCATTTATGAGAGAGTGAAAGGAACGAGAAAAAGGAACAGTGGAAGAATACGCATGCACAATACCAACAAATCCATTCAAGCCTTTAATGATGATAAACTCTTCCTTACAACAGTACATAGTTTCTGAAGCCGAAATCTTTTTTGAGCAGAAAGCATGTCCATGCTTAACGTTTTCATATAATGCTTAGCCGATCGCAAAAATTTATCTCCGTCAGGAAAGAAATTTAAAACGTTTACCGTTTTTCCTTTAGTTGAATCCAAATAGTCGCTTATTTCGGAAAAACTATAAAACGTTCCGTCACTCGCTTGAGTGGGATTTACATCCGACACGATCGAGGAGTCAGAGAGCTCCCCCTCCTCCTCCTGCACACTGACAGTGCCATCACCTAACGCGGGTCCTACATCCTGCATTTCAGCCTCCTGCACCCCTTCCACAGCTACACTGTCACCCTCATTAGCGCTCGGAGGGCAGTCAGGCATCTGCGCTGACTGGCCACACTCCGAAGCAACACTTCCCGCATCCTCAATATTCCTCTGCTCGCAAGACTGCCCTGAAACCCCCTCCAAAATCACTGCCTTCCTTGCCTCAACACTGTCCTCTAAGGTCTTTAAACAGTCAGTTGAAATGGACCGCGAACTAAGAGATGAGCTGGTTCCCTCCTGGGGATCTTCCAACTCTGTCTTCAAACAGTCCTGTATCCACTACCTCCTCACCCTGCTCATTTATCTCCATCACCTCACAATTCCTCACGTCAGATTCCATCACATTTACAACAACCGCTCCTTGGGCCGACCCTTCATTTACATTTACATTTACATGTCCACTGAACGCATTTGCACCATCTCCACTCCCATCCTTGGCTTTATGTGGACAAGCTCGTTTCATATGCCCGATATCCCCACATTCAAAACACCGCAAACTCTCAGTGCTCGCAAAGACAACATACGAGCCCTCCCCGTGCCTCACCCGGAATGCCACGTCTAAAGTTTGCTGATCAGAATTCAAAAACATAAATATCTGTCTCCGAAATGAGAGAACATGTTTCAATTCCGGAATTTTACATCCCAGTGGAATCATTTTCATAGAGCTAGCGAATTTCCCATACCACGCAAGTTCAGCTTGAATCACCTCATTCTTTATAAACGGAGGAACATTTGGAAAAGCACCATTAGTCGTCTATTCGGTGGCCCTGTGGTGCTCGGCCCCTTCATTGCTGCTTGCAGCTATATTTCTGACAATGTAATCACAGGATCTTCCAGGACCAGGTCTGGGAAATGAAAAGCAGTCACAAATGCAAAAAAATTGCACAAAATAAGGCTTTTACTTGTTCTGAAATGTTAAATATCAATTTTAAAGACCAGAACATTTAAATGTGTTTATGAACTTTAGCTAAGCTGTGTATTTGAACAATCAGAATCAAAACACTGCATGCATACGTTATGCATATTCAAGATTGGTTCTGCCAGACCAGAACATTAACTAAGTGCTTTTGAACTTAAGCCAACCTGTGTCTATTTTCAATCAGTAACAATGCACTGCACACATACAGCATGCATATTAAAAATTTTTTATTAAAAAAAAAAGTGGCGTGCACAGACTTAACTTCAATTAAATGATGCCTATTGATGAAATTCTTTTCCTGCAAAATTTCCATCAGCCGGTGGGAAGCCTCTCGGCCTTTAATTAACCTGAGAGGAATTAAATTTTGCAGCCAATTAATATATTTAGTTGTTAATTGTAACACTGGGAAGATGACGGTGCCATTTATGATTTTTCAGGAGATACAATGTTTAGACATTGAACAGCAGGAAGGGGAAAACAGCCATATAGCTCTGATCAAATGACCATACCTGGGATTAACCAAGCAATTCATATAATTCATGGCCTCTAGATGTAGACTGATATTTACATAATTTAAACAGCCAGTGTGTGCCTGACTGCAGAGATTGAGTACCAGCAATGATACAGTTGAATTTGGACTGTGAAACATGCTTAATTTACATCAGTGTTCTACAATCCCGTATGAAGTCTCCTCTCAGCTTTTAATCGCAGATATTCTGGGTGGACAAAACATTGAAGTACCCCTCAGAAAAGGCTTTAAATTGAAAGACTCGAAACCTAATTACTGAACAAACCAGTGTCATTCCTATTAATATAAATACTGTTAGCAGTAGGGGTGTGTTTAACTGGAGAAAGATGAGCAGAGCTTTGCAAGATAAGTCTCAAAAGCATGATTAGTGTACTAAACAACAGTCGTAAAATTCTTGGAGCCCAAACTGCTTTTGTGTTATTCTCAGAGACAGCAATTTAATATGGCAATGCGTAAAACACTTATGTTTGATAATTGCTAATAATCAGTAAATTACAGCTCAAAAATCACAAAGGAACTGAATCAGTTACAAATAAAACAGTATATCATGAGTTAAATAGAGCTGCCCTTGTTTCTGATGACTAACCCCGGTGCTTCCTTTCGTTCCCTGGAGCTGTGACTTGCAGCTAAACTCATAACGAAGTGCAGCATCCCCCTGAAAGGAGAGATACAGTTGAGGTAATATTACAGGCAATGGACACTTTTCCTCTTGGTTGACCTTGGACATGTTCGAGACACATTGTTCAAGAACTTAACATTTATTTTGTATTCTTTTAGTGTCTTTCTGAAGTTGATTTTTATACTGGTTACATGTCACGTTGTTCCATGTTGAATGCGTTTTATCATTTTTTGGACTAAAATACTTTGAATGGTATATATGCTGACTAATGGTTGGCATTAAGTACAGGAATAGCAAAAACAATCATTTTGTATTTGTATATAGGGTGTGCCTCCAGGAAGGTCTGTAGTCACTGTAGGCTCTTTCTTAAGCAAAACTAGATCCCATGCTGGCATAATGAGATTAAATATTTAAATTAGAAAAAAAATGGTCACTTTACTTTGAATTGATAGGTCATGCATATTCATAAACTGCTGAATGTTTAATTTGCATGATATGTAAAATTGGTGATATAGGCATTTGGTTGAATCAAACAATTTATGTTTTTTCATCAATGCCTAGTGTTACAGTTATGTTAATTGTTTTCTCTTTGTATATTACACTCATATCAGAGCTACAATACCTGCCTGTCACTCACTTCACGTTCTGTCTTTGTTTCGTGAACTCATTTTCTCAACCTTACACAGAACGAATATGCAATTTAACAGACAATCACAAGTATACATCTCATGTGCTTACATTATGAGACTCAGGGGAAGGGCTTTGGCAGCAGATGCAGGGCAAGTTATTAAGGCATGGTAGCTGCTTAAGCTTGGAGATGCAGAGTAGGGGTTCAGTGCTGCAACTGAGGTCCATGAATAAGTAGGCAAAAGATTTCATGATGCAGGTGGTTTTGTACTCAGTGATATATTCTAAGGGCGAGGTAGCAGCTACAGGCAGGAAATGAAACACTATGATGGCCAGAGTGAATTGCACTGTTCTTTGGGCTTTCTTTTTCATGGGGCTAATCTTCTCCTTGCCCAAGACTGACTTCCTCAGATTCCTCATGATAGAAATGTTGCAGAAAACCATGATTATGAAGATGGTCAGGATCATTCCAGTGAAGAACATACCTATGACATATCCCATCCGTACCTTAATGAAGCCATAGGCTATAATGAATGGCCAAACAAGCATTGAAATGGCCACTCTAATCTTGTTATCCTTGATACTGGTGAACACTATGGGGTGGACCACGGCCATGTAGCGGTCCAGGCAAATGCAGGTGAGAAAAAGAGGGGAGGTCTCTTTGATCCCATATGTGAAGTGCATTAAATATAAATCGATTCGAAAAAATACGTAGATAAGGTAGTCGAGGGCGATAATCAGGGAGAAGAAGGCATCTAAAATGGCCAGGCTTATGAAGAAGACATCAGAGGTTGAAGAGTCGATCTCCTTTCTGGCCACCAGCCAAAGTACCATGAGATTGGCAGGGTAGCCGATAACAAAGTTGATGGCATAGAAAGTAAATTGAACCGTATACTCAGAATCTGGATGATTACATTCTTCATTCACACTGAAGAGCTGGAGACTGGATCCTGAAGAGGAGTGGTTCAACGGTAGGATAAAGTTGATGGCAGAGCTGTTCATTTTGGATTTTATTTACCAAGCAGGTCTGAGGGTTGATATCTTGAGAAAAAAGAGTGAATATACGTTAAATGGTCAAGTATAACTGAACAGAGCAATGGTCCTCACCACTTAACACGTTGACTGCCAACTACGAGATAACTCATAATGGCGGGTCAGGGCCAGCGCCAGACTTGAAAATTCGGGGGAAATTATCCATCCCTTTATTGACAACAATTGGTCCTGGCTAATTCTAGATGGTTTTCCTTTATAAGCACGTTTTCTAATTCAAGAATAATCAAGTGGCAATTGAAGACACGGCTTCTCTCCCCCATGCGATCTAACAGCAAATAATGGGCTACATTCAGTGCAGAATAATAATGTAATTATAATTAGGTCAATGCACTGGCACTCAGCAATGGTAATTTTTTTCCAGCGAGAGCGGAATTTCAGAACTCTTCGCGAATGAAGGTTATTCTGGTGACAAGTATACGTGGTTTCCTCCGTTTTCATTTTCCAGTCTAACAGTTGGCTATTTTTTACAGCAAGTTGCGTGACCGTGCTGCAAAAACAGGTGTAGGTACTTGCCGTAATTACCTTCATTCGCAAATGAGTTCTGAAATGCCGCTTTGCTGGAAAAAAAAAAATTAACGTTGCTGAGTGCCAGTGCATAGACCTAATTATAATTAAATTATTTTTCTGCACTGAATGTAGCCCATTATTTGCTGTTAGATCACATGGGGGAGAGAAGCCGTGTCTTCAATAGCCACTTGATTATTCTTGAATGAGAAAACGTGCTTATAAAGGAAAACCATCTAGAATTAGCCAGGACCAATTGTTGTCAATAAAGGGATGGATAATTTCCCTCGAATTTTCAAGTCTGACGCTGGCCCTGACCCGCCATTACGAGTTATCTCGTAGTTGGCAGTCAACGTGTTAAACTGACTGCAAGGCTGAATAATGTTTTTATATTTATGCTGATTCCTGCATTATTTTACATCATTCTTTTCTGAAGTATTTCTCATCAAAACACATTTACTGCGAAAAATACCGATGGAAAACACTGGCCAATTTGCACAAGATCAAGCTCGCTCTATTGATAAATAAATTAATCATGTGAAGGGAGCTTTGCAGAATTTTGTAGAATTGTGGCAGTGAGGGATAATTTTTTTCTGGGAAGACTGCCTCCATGCTGGACGAACTACCTCTCCTCTGAGCAACCACTCTTTACTCTTAGAAACTGCACAGCTGCTTCCCGAGATTGGAGACAGTGTTCCCAGAAGACTAGGTTTGCCCTTTGGGTTTACTGTATTACAGTCTGCAACAGGCTCTCACTCAAGCACAGCTTAAGAAATGAAAGAGTGGTTCATCAGCTTGAAAGAAAGAATAAGTGACTCACCTGAGAAACTGCAGAGGCTCAGCATTCACTCCTTACGGTCAGACAGGCCAGTGGGCAACAGTATCCTGATCACCTGTGTCCAGGAGGGTTATGTTTTTATTCAATATAGTTCTAGTTCATGTAAATGTATAAATTTGTGTGGTATGCAAGCAGTGCAGCCTCTAGCCAATTACAAATCCAGTGAGGGAGCAATAGCACAATACCCTGTCACCACAGGATTTTATTTGAGGATGGGTGGGTGTGCCAAAAGTTTTGCGTAAATGGGGGTTAGTTTTAGGGCACGGGTTTGATTTGTGACAAACAGTTATGCAGTAAAACAGAGGAGGGGCTAAAAGGAGGGGTAGATGAGTGCCCCCCTATCCCTGTTCTCACAATATATTATTTGTCACTGATGCAATCCAAGAAGTGCATCCCAGACAAACAAGTGACGCAATGCAGTCAGCCAGCTGGAGCACAAGTGAGACTGTAACCTGGTGTAAAGTCTTACACATGAAACCACAACGTTCATCAAAGCAGACGCAAACTATTTCCCTTCATCTCCACCAAGAAGAGGACCTGAATAATCAGATACAGTAAATGTATTTCTGCAGATAATATTAGGTGCATTTATGATGGTTTGACTTTCATTTAAATGTTTGCAAATAAGGAAGTTGGAGTTAAAGAAATTCTTACCTTTCTGGCATTTTTACACTTTTCTTTTGTAATCTTAAAATGCTCCTAATAAGCATATGGCACACTCAAATGTAAAAGAAATCCACCAGGTGTTAAAACTCTTCAATATTCAATTCTCATATATTTCTGATAAAAGTCTGACCAATCATTTTCTTCGGTCCGAATAAAATGATTTGCCGAGCTTTCTGTCTGTCATTCCTTGCTGCGTCCCTTCCAGTTGCCTACTGCTGTCACCGCTTGCAAGTCACGCGCCTCTCTGGCAGGAAAAAAAAAACGACGCATTTGACTGTAAACAACGGGTGCTGAAATGCTATAATTACGATAACAACGTAAATGGTAGTTCGTAAGACTACAAAGGTAACTAAAAGTTACGAGTGCATTATATTTTATACCACATATAGAATGGAATATTATGTCATTACAGTTGGTTAGTTTTCACTTACCGGTGCCTCGGAATCTGACTCCATTGACCCGTTTCACTCTCCAACGAAAAAAAATATTGCGTGCGGACCAAGGAAGTAATCAGCGCGAGTGAAACTGGTCAATGGAGTCAGATTCAGAGGCACCGGTAAGTGAAAACTAACCAACAGTAATTAAATAATTTTCAATTCTATATGCGGTCTAAAATAAAATGCCCTCGTTACGTTTAGTTACCTTTGAAGTCTGACAAACTAGTTTTTTTTTTTCGTACGAGAAGTCTGGCAATCCGGGGGAAGAGGGTGGGACTTTGGAGAGAGGCGGAGTTGTTCATGTTCAAATTTTCAGTGCTGTGCCACATGCCAGAAAGGTAAGAATTGCTTTAACGAATATTTTTCTTTACTTTCACTGCATAGACCTCACTAAAGCCTGGCATCTGTTCCAGGAGATCTGCTGTCCTGTATGTTTTCATGCCAATCCTTAGAGAGGAGAACACAAAGGTGTGAGATCTCACGCAGCAGCTGATGAGTAGAGTCAGGTGTATTGGGGTTGAGTTGATAACTTACAGGATGGTAAATCCCCTTGATCCAAAGCTGACCCCCTGTTGGCATCGGCATAGCACATATTTCCTGTCGGCCCGTTAACCTCTCAGTTGTGAATTTAAGGTAGATTACTTTTATAAAAATACCATTCCCATTTTTCACACGCCATTTCTCAAAAGCCGCTAGTCTGATTTTAATGAAGTTTGGAACATAAATAGTTTACAGAATGATGGTTGTCCTGAACCTAAAAAATTTGGCCCTTTTGGTACTCTTTTAATTTCAGGGGGTGCTGAATATATAATGAGGTAGAGAATTTTCAAGTCAAGAGCAAAATTTCAAAAAACCTTAGCATTTTGTGAAAGTATCCAACTTTAAGAGGTTTAGCCCATAGATGCTGGATCAGGCAACCTGTGTGCAAAATAAGCAGTTGATATGTCTATTAGTCACTGAGGTATGGTGTTTTGAAATTATCATGATATGCCCCTTTGCAGCGGCCATCTTAGACACCTCATTTGTATAATTTATGCAAATCACCTCAAACCCTGCTAATTTGAATGTTTGCTTCTCATATCAAAAAAGCAATTTGATGTGATGAAATAAATATTTTCATGCTTAAAAGCAGTATTCTAAAAAGAGGAAAGGGGAGAGTCACACTTAAGGTCCATGTGAACTACACCTGTGAAAAAGCATTACATTACAGCGGTAACATGGTGTTTATGAACTCCAGGAGAAAACCTCTGTAATCACACTTTACAATAAGGGGACAAATCATTTGCTTTAGTAATTCTGAACTAATGAATGACCTGATGACATTGTATATTAATTATTGCTGGATGTATCATGAATTCATATTTCTCAACATTTTATGATTGAGTCTTTGTGACTCTGTGTGATTCATTCAAACATTAAGAGAAACAAAACCCCAAAACTACCTTTTTTTAAAGCTTATTCCCATGTCCCATGATCCCTTGCGCGAATAATGGGAGCGACTTCCGCTGCATTCTGTCACTGAACAGTTTACTATGGCAATGGCTAACGCTAATCCTCTTTTTTGAAGCGATCAGTAAATAATATGAGAGGGAACATCACCTTTTACCCCTCAGATGGAATAAAGTTATGATACCGCTTCCTTCTACTATCAGTCAATGGGAGGACAACCAGAAGCAGTGGCCACAGATAACGTACACTAGCATATTTAGCTACATTAGCGACTCCGTTGCCACAGACGGCAAGCTATAATAATAAAGCTCCGAAGCTTTAGATGCAGTCCTTCCACAGCTACAAGGTCTGCCGCGTTTCGTAAAAGGTAGTAAAATAGTAAATATTGCTCTACATAGGAAATGTAATGGATTGTCATAAGCCATCTGACAGTACATAAGTGAGTCAAATTAGCTCTACTCCAGCAAACTATATTATAAAATATAAAGCTGCTTGCTATTCCAATACTATAACATGTACTTTGTAAAACACTGCAAGTCCATTTTGCCCATACTTTTGATTTTATTGAATTGAGGTTTGGAGTGCAAGACTATTGTTTGTAATGGAGTAGGCTATTTTCAAATTGCAGTAGACTGTTGCTACTTCTTTATCCTCATCTTAAACTGTCCAGGATGAAATGTTAGTTACACTGACTAGCATTACCGGATGAAAACAACAATCTTTTCTCCTCCCTACACGTGAAATCATACCTGGTGCTCTCCTGGCACTGCTGTCAAAATTCTTTTGAGGACCCGGTGTCTCCTCTCCGATGGTCTGTCTGAGAATAGCCTTAAAGTCGGAATCGCTGTTTGTCGACATAATGAAATGAGCACCTAATGTTTTCGGAACTCTATTCAAATTCAGGTTTTTCAGCCACATTCTGGCTTCTTGTTCTGTAGGTAAGTAATGGAAATCGTATCGCTGAACTCAAGGACAATCCCCTATGTTCTGGGTGCGTGTTCGAAACACTGTTGACCAAGCCGCACATTTAACCTCCTCAGATTGTTGGTACAGCCTCTAACCGTACAATAGGTGCCAGTGCACCAAAGCGATATTTTAAGAAAAGCAAGTTCATTTAAAAAACGAGCTGTAATCGCCAAGTTAACTGAATTATTTTCGAATTAACCGCCGTTCTAATTGACCAGCCACTCGCCAACAGCTACTTCCGCCAGAAGTTGCACCCATTGTAATATCTACGGTAGCGCCCTCAGGAATAAGGTGTATAAGGAATGTTTTTCAATATTTTGATGAAATTTTGATGGATTCAGGTCCAAGGCTTTACATTTTTGCCCTCCACTGGTTGAAATGCTGCTATTGCAATTGAATTTTTCTATTAGCTGATCGAGTGGCAATTGAGGTATGTGGTGCAAGCTGTCATCATCATATGGGTTGGATTTTTCCTGCATTTATAATTTTTTTTGTCTGTCTGCTTTGTGCAAGACTTGGTTCACAGCATCTTAAGACCATTAAAACATAACATAACATAACATAACATAACATGAATGGCGAGAACAGGCCGTTCAGCCCAACTACGCTCGCCAGTTTTTTATACTATTGTGAATATATCCCTTCAGATACTCAATGACTCAATGGTATCTAGCTTTAAGTCAAGCCTACTCTTGAAAACTCCCAAGGTCTCTGCCTCAACAATATGGTCAGGCAACCTATTCCACATCAAAATTACTCTTTGGGTGAAGAAATATTTCCGAATATCAGTGCTAAATTTACCTTTGGTCAACTTCCATTTGTGACCCCGAGTTCTACTAACAACACTTGGTCGAAGGAATCCTTCATAATTCACTTTGTTAATCCCTTTAACATATTTCAAGACCTCAATCAAATCACCCCTTAGTCTCCTTTTCCTAAGACTAAAGAGATTTAAGGATCTTCAGCCTCTTCTCATAGCTTTCATGTTTTATCCCTGGAATTAGCTTAGTGGCTCTTCTCTGAACTTTCTCTAGAGCCTCTATATCTTTCTTAAAGTATAGTCCCCAGAACTGCACACAATACTCCAGATGTGGTCTGACGAATGTGTTGTACAAAAGAAGCATCACCTCCTTAGATTTGTACTCAATACTTTTGGCGACGTATCCCAGCATCCGATTGGCTTTTTTAACTGCTTCGACACAATGGCTAGAGCCTGTGAGGGTTTGGTCAACAATCACTCCCAGATCTTTCTCGTGTGGAGCAGATTCCAGTTTTAAACCTCCCATGAAGTAATCCCGTCTAAAGTTTTTATTACCTACATGTACAACTTTACATTTCGCTACATTAAATTTCATTTGCCACATTTCTGCCCAATCCTGGATTCTATCCAAATCATCCTGAATCACTTTAGTGGACTCTAAACTATTTGCCAAACCCCCCAATTTAGTATCATCTGCAAATTTAACTAATCTGCTCTCAATATTCCTATCAAGATCATTAATGTAGATGAGGAACAGCAGGGGTCCCAACACCGATCCCTGGGGGAGGCCACTCCCCACCATACCTAGCTCAGATGAGATACCATTGACCACCACTCTTTGTGTTCTGTCCTGTAACCAGTTTTGAATCCACTCCAGAATACCTCCTGTAACTCCAATGGAGCTCATTTGAAAAATTAGTCTCTTATGCGGTACTGTATCAAATGCTTTCTGAAAATCCAAGTATATGATGTCATAAGCCCTGCTCTGGTCATAAGTCTTGGTGGCCTCTTCAAAAAATTCCAGAAGGTTTGTCAGGCGTGACCTTCCCTTACGGAAACCATGTTGGCTATCCCTCAAGATACTGTCACGTTCAAGAAATAACTCCAACTCATCTTTTATGATAGATTCCAATATTTTGCACGCAATGCAAGTTAAACTGACTGGCCTGTAATTACCTGGCTCAGTACGGTCCCCTTTCTTATTTTTTGGTATTATATTGCCCTGTTTCCAATCATTTGGTATTTCTCCAGTTTCTAAAGACCGTCTGAAGATGGCGGATAGTGGCTTAAAGATGATCTCACCAACTTCCCTGAGCACTCTAGGATATAAGCCATCAGGACCCGCCGCCTTATCTGCCTTTAGTTTATGCAACTTGTCTAATACTTCGTTATCCCTAACCTCAATTTCCGCTAAATAATCTTGAGCATTTAACATGCCCTCTGGCCGAATAAAGACCCACTCTGAGGTAAAATTCTCAACAAAGTAACTGTTTAAGGCATCCGCAATATCCGTGTTATCATATAGCAGCGATCCATTTTTATTCTTTATGCACTTAACCTGCTCTTTGACTTTCCTTTTTCTGCTACAGTCCTGAAAGAAGCGCTTAGGGTTAGTTTTTGCCCCCTCTGCAATTTGTCTTTCATACAGTCTTCTAGCATTCCTCAGCTCTTTTTTGACCACAGCCCGCATTTTACAGTATTCAGCCTTAGTGTTCTCATTATTATCCTCTATGTACATCTTATAAAGATTCCTCTTTTCCCTCAAAATCCTACAAATACTTTTGGTCATCCACTGAGGATTCTGCTTTTTCAGCTTACTTTTGGACACCTTTGGAATGAATTTGCATTGTGAATCAAGTAAAACCCCCTTAAATCTTTCCCACATCTCATTTACAGACTCACAGTCCAGGAGTGTCTCCCATTTTATTTCACTTAGATATGAGCGCATCCTGTCAAAGTTTGCTCGCCTAAAATTGAAAATTTTTGTTTTTGAATACACCTTTTTAACTTCCCATGAAACATCAAAATTAACAGCAGAGTGATGACTTGTCCCAAGTGGCTCCAGTACCTCAACATTGCTAATTCTATCTGGGTCACTACAGAGCACTAAGTCTAAAATTGCCTTCTCTCTTGTCGGTTTATTAACATACTGCACCAAAAAATTATCATTTATAACATCTAGAAATTCTTCCTCCCCCCTACCCTGTCCTTTCACCATTTCCCAATCGATACCAGGATAATTCAAGTCTCCCATAATAATAGTCCCTCCACCTCTACAAGCTTGCATAATCCTCTTCAAAAGCATTTCATTGACTGTACTGTCCAACGCTGGTGGCCGATAGCATACTCCTATGTTTAAACTTGTCTCGTGTTTGCCAATGAGCCTGACCCAGATATCTTCACAGGGCAAGGAATGTTCAATTTCAGGAATTTCCTGTACATTTATGTTTTCGTTCACATAGATTGCTACGCCCCCTCCTCACCTATTACATCTATCCTTCCTAAAGAGCTTATAACCTTCTACATTATATTCATCTCCATCCTCTTCACTAAGCCATGTCTCTGTAATCCCAACTATGTCATAGCCCTTACTAATCATAATGGCCTCAAGCTCTGGAAATTTATTTTTAATGCTTCTTGCATTTAAATAAAAACATTTCAGGTTATTACTAATGCTCTTACCCCTTGATTTCCCATGCGGCCGCTGCTTCAAGCCCCCCCACTACGCTTTGTTGCTTTAAAAGTATATCATCATTAGTACATGTAACGCCATCAGCTTCCATCAGGGCAGTTTGCATTTTCCTATGTGTAACACTCACTAACCTCCCTGCCCCCCAAGTCCCTAGTTTAAATAATCCTGCGCTACCCTCAACATACGCTGACCCAGTGCAAAGGTACCCCTCCGGTTCAGGTGTAGCCCGTCAGGCTTGAACAGGTCACCCCTGTCCCAGAAAAAGTTCCAGTGCCCCATAAACCTGTACCCCTCTTTCCTACACCAGGTTCGTAGCCACGTGTTAAACCTCCAGATAAAATTCTGCTTTCCTCTGCTTGCACGTGGTACCGGTAGAATCCCGGAGAACACTACCGTTGAAGATCTGCTCCTAAGCTTCTCAGCAAATTCCACAAATTTGCCTTGCAGAACCTCAAACCTACCCTTACCTATGTCATTTGTCCCAACATGGACCATGACAACTGGATCCCCTCCCGCTCTGGCCAGGAGCTTGTCCGCATGCTCCAGGAGGTCTCCTACCTGGGCACCAGGCAGGCAACACACCATTTGAGACTCCTTGTCGCTGAACAGACTAAGCTATCTATTCCTCAAAGTATTGAGTCCCCCACTATCACCCACTCTCTTTTCTGAGGGGTAGAGGCCAACAGGGTGCCCTGCTGCTCATCAGTCCCCTCACTCTCAGGGTCAGGGGCCAATTCGAGTTCCTGCAAGGGCCGGAATCGGTTGGACACCTCAACCACTGGAGGAGCTGTCGCTGTACGGCATGCACGCCCTTTCCTGCGCTGTCGACCTACAGTCACCCAACTTTCTCTCCCTGCCTGCTCTGGGATCCCTGTACCACCCTGCTTTGGCGTACACACCATTTCTCTACACGACATACTACTTAGTTCCTCTAGGAACTCTACTGATTGTGAACTATGTCGTGCCGCCAACTGACCCTGAAGATCAAGGATCTTGCTCTCCAGATGCTCAATTAGCTGGCACCGATGACAGACAAACCCACCCTGGAAATCTCTTTCCAAAAGCGCGATCATCCTGCAACCGTCACATAGTTTGGCCACATTTTGAACCCCCTACCTAATGACCTCGCTCACCCTAGATAAAAGAAAATTACTAATGCCGAGACAGAAGCTGAGGAAGCACAATTTATTAGTTTATTAACCAAAGAAGCCCTAAGCAGCAGTCACAATAGAAACCGTGGGGAAACTATGTAGATGGATTATAAGCCTCTTTTAACAGGGGGTTAGTTTCAGTTAACAGAAATGAAATACCAAATTGAGCCAAACTCTATATGTAATAAGCACTCCCAATAAGCCGATTTGAGTTTATCTAGTCCCGGTACTATTAATGTACTAACCTAAAAATATCACAGGACTTAGCTGAGAACCCAGATAAAACAGACTGGCTACAACGCCCAGGAGAAACTGGAGGAGGGAGGAGGCGGAGCACTCCGGTAAAACTTACCGTTTAAATTCCAACCTAACCGAATGGACGACTCAAGTGACTGCTGCCCTACTAACTAAATACTAAATCTCAGATCCCCAGCCAAAAATGCAAACAGTACTTATCTAGCTAGCTAGCCACAAATACAACCAAGGGTAACCGAGAAGAGAGTAAAGCCCCGGTTCCCTTTAATTAAAACGGACAGAATAAACAAGTGGTTTACTATGTGAGCGAACTAAACACGGTATGTCCCCCAACAAGCTGTCCTAAGCACTCAAACAAGCAGTTAAACTTTAATCAGCCGATCAAGACACAGCAACCGCAGGAAAATACAAAGATAGGGTAATTTACAATGTGTTTAATCAGAAGAGCCCTTCGGTAATAATAAAATGCGAAAAGACAAAAACCCGGTTCGTGCATTAATATTCAAGCTTGGAAATGCGTTTATGCGGTATGCGCCAGGATAGAGAATGAAGGGACTAAAAACCCTAGAAGACTGTATGAAAGGCAAGCGACCAAGTATGAAACCAAGCCGGGTTATAGTTAGATATCCAGGTAATTCGATAATATTCTTGGCGTTGAGAGCTTGCTGGGGTTCGTTAGCTAAGTCAGCTACAGAAAAACCAGGCGACAGTACCTCAGTCCTTGAAAACAACTGTTTTACTTTGTATATCGCACAATTCACTTAGTTAGACAATTATTTAGCGTTTAATTTGTTCTCTAAATTTAAGCGTTTAAATTTGTTTTACTTTACCTTACTTTGCTTTGCTCCCGGGAGACTGAAACCCCCCAAAAAAACGCCAAAAAACCCCCGTCGCCTTTGTTTGACCAGATTAGCGACTTAATTTGGCTGTTTGCTCACGAGTTGTTACAGGGGGAAAAAGGGGAAAAAGAAGGATGAAGATTCTCCCTGCCCCTAATGCGACAAAGGTTATACCTCGGGAGCATATGGTCTAATCTCTATTACTGTTTGAGCCTTGTCACACGAATTATTTTCAGAAAACCCCGTTTAAACAAGAGTAAATCTTCAGCTTCAATCCCACACGTCTTCCTCTGTCTCAACTCAACCAGAATGATCACCAACGAACAGCGCTACAGCACAGCCAAGAGGTCAGCCATTATCTTAAGATATTATATCAAGACAGTTGCTGCTTTTGCCAATATATAAGCCTGTAAGTATTTCAAAATGACAGATCACCAGAGGGTGTCAATGACAACGTACTTTAGTGGCGTTGTAGGGATGGGAAAAAACCAAACAAATAAAAATAAAATTTAAACGAGGTGAAATATTTAAAGTTTGTGTTTAAAAACATATTTTTTAAACTTCTTTCATCTTCAGAAATCATTTGTTGCTTTCAAACACCAACTTTTCACGGAGTTTACCTCTTAATTTATTTTTAATATACCTCATGAAGAAATGTCAAATGATTAATTAATCCAGTTCCTTCTCCGAACATCCCCTGTTCTAGCATTTTTTTCAGCAGTGCAACCTAATGTATTTTAAGATTGCACTTGATCAAAATGATTTCAGCATTCAGAAGAGCGGGGAAACGGAGTTGCACACTGGTTGTCACGAAGCGATAATTTATTAAACAAGGTGAACTCTGATTTACGCGATGCGTAAAATACAGTGGGTGTCATGGTTTTTGGAGGCTGGCGAGCTTTCTTTGTTACTCTCGTCCGGGAGAATTTCATTTTTCAGCTGGCATCAATTGTGGGCGGCGCCCGGACTCTATTTAAACACAAGTTCTGCCTCGCCGCCTTTGCTAGAGTGTCAGTGTTACCATTGCATTGAAGCCTGCAAGATTTCTAGCTAGAGAAGTGTTGAGGAATTAGTTGCAAAAAAGGAAAGTGTTAGTTAGTAAAGGGAATCTTTCTCTTCCCTATCCTCTTTCTGTGCACTGTCTGGTGTTTTGCCTTTTTATCTCAGTTTCCGAGATTTTTCCTTTGTTTCGTACAGCTCGCGTTGCTTCCTTATTTCACTTGGACTAGATTTATGTCCTTTGGAAGCGCGAGTCTCTCTCTCCTATTTTGTCTGTGTTTGTCTCTCTTACATTCCTGTACTTCCTTTCGTTCCGGCCACTGCATTTGGCATCTTGAAACATCAGCCATTGCAGTGGGAGCGATAATTATTTGATGCTTTGCAAGTGGGCAAAAGTGCAAAATCAGCAAAGAATGGAACTGTGTCGAATTTTAATCATAGGTACATTCTAACATTGAGAGACAGAATATCACAAAAAAATCCAGAACAACATTGTACAAATTTTATATATTTATCATATGTTCACATGAAATAAGTATTTCATCCATAGAATAATAGGACTTAATACTTGGTGGAGAAACCTTTGTTGGCGAGCACAGAGGTCAGAAGTTTGTTGTTTTTCACCAGGTTTGCACAGATCTTGGGAGGGATTTTGGTCCACTCCTCTTTGCAGATCCTCTCCGAATCCTTAAGGTTCCGAGGCTGTCGCTTGGCAACTTGAAGCTTCCGCTCCCTCCACAGATTTGACGGGATTTAGGTCGGGAGACTGGCTAGGCCACTGCAGGACCTTTATATGCTTCTTTTTGAGCCACTCCTTCGTTTCCTTGGCCGTAGGTTTTGGGTCATTGTCATGTTGGAAGACCCATCCATGACCCATTTTCAGTGCTCTCACTGAGGGAAGGAGGTTGTCGCCCAAAATTTCCCAGTACATGGCCCCATTCATCCTCCCCTCGAAACAGTGAAGTCTTCCTGTCCCCTTAGCTGAGAAACACCCCCAAAGGATAAGGTTTCCACCTCCATGCTTCACAGTGGGGATGCTGTTCTTGGGGCTGTACTCAGCATTTCTCTTCCTCCAAACACGGTGAGGCAAGTTGATGCCAAATAGCTCTATTTTGGTCTCATCTGACCACATCACCTTCTCCCAAGCCTCCTCTGGATCATCCAGGTGTTCTTTGGCAAACTTCAGGTGGGCCTGTACATGTGTCTTCTTCAGCAGAGGAACCTTGCACGTGTGGCAGGATTTTAATCCTTCACAGTGTAGCGTGCTACTGATGGTTCTCTTCGTGACTGTGGTCCCAACTGCCTTCAGGTCATTAACAAGCTCCTCCTGTGTAGTACTGGGCTGACCCCTGACCTTTCTCATGATCATTGATATCCCATGAGGCGAGATCTTGCGTGGAGCCCCAGAACGAGGGAGATTGGCAGTGACTTTGTGTTTCCTCCATTTTCTAATAATTGCTCCAACAGTTGTTAACCTCTCACCAAGCTGCTGCTTATTTTCTTTTAGCCCATCCCAGCCTTGTGCAGGTCTACAATTTTGTCTCTGATGTCCTTAGACAGCTCCTTTGTCTTGCTCATGGTGGAAATGTTGGAATCTGATTGATTTGGTGGACAGGTGTCTTTTATACAGCTACATAACGATGTAAGGAGTTGACACAGGTGTTTTGGGTAATGAGTTGAGATTAGGAGTGCTTCTTAATTGAAAACTAACTGGTCTGTGGGAGCCAGAATTATTGCTAGTTGGTAGGGGATCAAATACTCATTTCATGCAAAAATACGATAATAAATATACAGTTGCAAGAAAAAAGTATGTGAACCCTTTGGAATTACCTTAATTTCTGCATAAATTGGTCAAAAAATGTGATCTGATCTTCATCTAAGTCACAACAATATACAAACACGGTCTTCTCACAAACAATTATATGTTTTCATGTTTTTATTGAAGACAACATATAAACATTCACAGTGTAGGGTGGAAAAAGTATGTGAACCTTTGGATTTAATAACTGGTTGACCCTCCTTTGGCAGCAATAACCTCAACCAAACGTTTCCTGTAGTTGCAGATCAGACCTGCACAACGGTCAGCAGGAATTTTGGACCATTCCTCTTTACAAAACTGTTTCAGTTCAGCAATATTCTTGGGGTGTCTGGTGTGATTCTCCCTCTTGAGGTCAGGACTCTGACTAGGCCACTCCAGAAGGCGTATTTTCTTCTGTTGAAGCCATTCTGTTGTTGATTTACTTCTGTGTTTTGGGTCATTGTCCTGTTGCATCACCCATCCTCTGTTCAGCTTCAATTGGCGGACAGATGGTCTTACGTTGTCCTGCAAAATGTATTAATAAACTTGGCAATTCATTTTTTCCGTCGATGACAGCAATCCGTCCAGGCCCTGAGGCAGCAAAGCAGCCCCAAACCATGATGCCCCTCCACCATACTTCACAATAGGGATGAGGTTTTGATGTTGATGTGCTGTGCCTTTTTTCTCCACACATAGCCTTGTGTGTTCCTTCCAAACAACTCAACCACAGAATATTTTGCCAGTGGTGCTGTGGAACATCTAGGTGCTCCTTTGCAAACTTCAAACGTGCAGCAATGTTTTTTTTTTTTGTGGACAGCAGTGGCTTCCTCCGTGGTGTCCTCCCATGAACTCCATTCTTGTTTAATGTTTTACTTGTCGTAGATTTGTCAACAGAGATGTTAGCATGTGCCAGAGATTTCTGTAAGTCTTTAGCTGGCACTCTAGGATTCTTCTTCACCTCATTGAGCATTCTGCGCTGTGCTCTTGCAGTCATCTTTACAGGGCGGCCACTCCTAGGGAGAGTAGCAACAGTGCTGAACTGTCTCCATGATAGACAATCTGTCTTACCGCAGACTGATGAACATCAAGGCTTTTTGAGATACTTTTGTAACCCTTTCCAGCTTCATGCAAGCCAACAATTCTTAATCGTAGGTCTCCTGAGAGCTCTTTTGTGCGAGGCATGGTTCACATCAGGCAATGCTTCTTGAGAATAGCAAACCCAAAACTGGTGTGTGTTTTTCATAGGGCAGGGCAGCTTTAACCAACACCTCCAATCTCGTCACATTGATTGGACTCCAGGTTGGCTGAGCCCTGACTCCGATTTGCTCTCGGAGAAGTCATTACCTTCAGGGTTCACATACTTTTTCCATTCTGCACTGTGAATGTTTACATGTTGTGTTCAATAAAAATATGAAAACATATAATTGTTTGTGAGGTATTAGTTTAAGAAGACTGCGTTTGTCTATTGTTATGACTGAGATCAAATCACATTTTATGACCAATTTATGCAGAAATCTGGGTAATTCCAAAGGGTTCCCATACTTTTTCTTGCAACTGTATAAAATTTGTATGGTGTTATTCTGGATTTTTTTGTGATATTTTGTCTCTCAATGTTAAAATGTAATGTATCATTAAAATTCTACACAGTTCCATTCTTTGTAAGCAGGCAAACCTACAAAATCAGCAAGGGATCAAATAATTATTGCTCCCATTATATGTACCCGCCAAACAAGGTGGATTACCTTTGACCCCCCACCTGTGGGGGGCGTATGTGTCTGGCTGTTGGGTCTCATTCCACTCAGGGGAAAATAGAGATTTTGAGTGTGTAGTGTGTTGCTATTTTGCCCTGGTCATTAAAGAGCAAAAAGAAATTTGACATCAATTCATGTGAAAATGTCAGATTTTGTGAGTATTTCAATCCAGATGTTTGAGCAGGGCCGGCGCTAGACCTGAAAATTTGGGGGCAAATATCCATCCCTTTATTGACAACAATTCGTCTTGGCTAGTTCTAGATGGTTTTCCTTTATGAACACGTTTTCCAATTTAAGAATAATCAAGTGGCAATTGAAGAGCACAAGGTTGTCAATAGTGGCCTGTGGGGATCACGTGACAAGGGGGCATGGCACACTGAGTCGTTTGGCATCCGCATGTCAGAGAATCTAATGACTAATTGCCTTTAAAACTCAATGTTTTGAAAAAACCAGGAATTCACTTTCCAAACAAAAATGGGCTTTTTTGTCAAGTCAAGGTTGTTCCAGAGAAACAAGACAGACGGTCAAAGAACGAGAGGCTGTCTGGCGTTCAACTGAAGAAAGCATGGGAGACAGTGTAGATCTACCTGCCTGGACCAAAGTGCTGCTGAGACAGGTTACGTCTATGAACGACTCCTTCCAAGAGAGCCGGCCCTACCCAATGTGGCGCCCTAGGCGAGATTTTAAATGGCGCCCCCCTCCATCGGCGATTTACGTACGCTTACAAAAGAAATCGAATACCATTGTTCTTACCATTGTCTTTAATTTGTCAGATAACATGTCACCCAATTTACATGCATAACAAATTATAAATAATACAAAAAAATCTGAAATACAATATAAATACCCTTACCGCAAAATAAAAATCCTGTAAATAAGTGAATTAATAATTGGATTTTAACCATAAAGAAATCTAAAATTACTGAAATTCCGAAACCACTATCTTGAGGAGAATAAATAATCAGTTATCAAATGGAAAAGTGCCAATTATATTTTAAAAGGACATATATTTAAACTTTCTTGATGTGGCACTTGGGGGTTCAGTAGTGATTGAAGCAGTATATAGGGTTGCTTGAGTCATTTTCAGGGTGGGATGCTTGTAACTCAAGTGATTATGCATGACAGATGTTGACAGGTGATTAATATCCTTGCCTCTCAGGCTCCCACTAAAGACGATACCGTAGCCTGTTCATGAGTAAATGAACAGACTCACGCTAAAAGGACAAGCAACACAGGTTTAAGAAAACCACTCTAACGGCTGCTGACGTCGTCGATTCTGACTGACTGGTGAGGATGATTAACAGCGGTGGCAGCCAATCTAGTTTGAATTAGAGAACTTCAGAACCAACCACTTGTAGGAGATGTATCCCTTAGTCAACTCGGGTAAAAAAAATATATTATACATATTATACAGGGTGTCTCAGAAAAAAAAGTATACCCAACTTGAATCATCGATTATATGAAAACTACTTAATTTTATTTTAAGTGTAATATGTCAATAGAAAGAGAAGGATTTACTCTTTAAAATGATACCCTAAACATGCGTTTATTTTCATGGGTGAATCAATAACAATGCATTTTTTGAATGGCACCCAGATCCTTGCTGTGACGAGTGTGCTGCTCTTCGTAACTGTGGGAAAGGGAAATCACAAACAAAAAGATTGATGAGGAGTACTCATTTATTCAAATGTTACACAGTGTCAAATTATGGCATTGGTCCCTCCACATGACCCCCCTCCCTATCAATGCACAGCTGGCATTGTCTGACCATGTCTCTGACTGCCCGTCGGATCATTTGGTGTTCATGTGGAGGGACCAGTGAACGTGACAGGGAGAAACGTACTACATTGACTCTTGCTGGCAACGGGGCTAATGCTTCTAGCAGCGTGCATACAGCTCCCATTCTGCCCACTGAGATTTCCATTCCTGGCGAGCCTATGCAGGTTGATGGCTCATATGAGAGCCGGGCTCGTCAGCCCATTTGCAGACGTATAATCTGCTATAATTGTAACAATCCGGGACCTATCCGTCCACGCTGCCCTGAGCTTCAAGGAAATGGGAAGTCCCTCTAGCGGTATGGGGGGCGCTAGAGGGACAGACTCAATTTCCCTTTCAAACTTTCATCCCTGTAGAATTGACTGTGGGGAGACAGAGAATATTTATAGAAGCTTCTGTGGACTCTGGCGCCGTGGATTGTTTTATGGATGCAGAGTGGGCTAGGAGACATTCCATTCCCATCCGCCCTCCTTTACATTCACGCACTGTAAAATCTTTGGACGGTCACCCTCTGGGAACTGGATTTAAAACTGAAGTCTCTGAATCATTGACTATGTTCATCTCTTTTGGTGGCCATTCTGAGGAGGTCCGATTTTTTTATCATCAGTTCTCCTGTTTTCCCTGTCGTTTTAGGACACTCTTGGCTACGGGAACATAGGCCTTGCATCATTTGGGGGAGTCAGAATAACCCGATCGTCCAGTGGAGCACTGATTGTAGGTCCCACTGTAGGAAGATTTTGGCGTTTTATCTCGGGCATCAACCTATGGGGGAGGCTGATGCCTGGAGTGATTCTGAGGAGTTTGTCTCTCACAACCCTCCTAATCTAGAGAAAGGGGCAGAGGAGGGGTTGGAGTGGGATTCTCAATTTGACTGGCGGCAGCCAGAGGAGGATTGCTATTCATTGGATTTCTCTGACTCGGAATCTGACATAGAGATGGCAGGTTCCGAACAGGGTGAGAATTTGGGGGCTGCTCTGAACTTTTGTCAGCCTCCTTATGTTCCGAACGATTATGTTGATCTTGCGGAGGTTTTTAGCAAGCAACAGGCCTCAACTTTACCTCCTCATCGCACGTTCGATTGCAAGATCAATCTCCACCTGGGTACCACTCCCCCCAGTGGTTCATTATACTCACTGTCAGGGCCTGAGCGAAGGGCCATGCGAGAATATATTCAGGAGGCTCTGGCTAATGGATTTATTCGGCCCTCCAAGTCTCCTGCCGGAGCGGGGTTCTTTTTTGTGAGCAAAAAAGATGGCGGCCTGAGACCCTGTATTGATTACAGGGGCTTAAATAATATCACTATAAAAAACCGATACCCACTTCCGTTGATGAACTCCGCGTTTGAACATCTGCAGGAGGCATCGTTTTTTACTAAGCTAGACCTCCGGAATGCTTATAACTTAGTTCGGATCCGGGAGGGGGACGAGTGGAAAACGGCATTTAATACGCATAACGGGTACTATGAATATTTGGTCATGCCGTTCAGATTGGTTAACGCCCCTTCTGTGTTCCAGGCACTCGTTCAAGAGATGTTGGAGAGATTTGTCTTTGTCTACCTTGACGATATGCTGATTTTTTTCTTCAACTCTCTTGGAGCATAAACAACACGTCAGACAAGTGCTTGAGGTCCTCCTCAAAGCCAAGCTTTTTGTCAAGGCTGAAAAATGCATTTTTCATGCTAAGACAGTTTGTTTCTTGGCTTCATTGTTTCGAAAGGGTCGGTCCGCATGGATCCTGACAAGGTGGCAGTGGTCAGGGATTAGCCTGCCCCTCAAAATGTCAAGGAGGTGCAACGGTTTTTGGGGTTTGCTCAATTTTATTGGAGGTTAATCCGTAATTTTAGTGCGGTAGCTGCCCCCATTATCGCGCTTACAAAGAAGAATACCTCCTCATCGTTTGCAGCAGCTGAAGCTGCTTTTCAGGAGTTAAGGAAACGATTTAGCTCAGAACTCATTCTCGTTTTGCCCGACCCCTCCCTCCCATCTGTTGTGGAGGTGGATGCGTCAGAAGTCGGGGTGGGTGCCATTTTGTCCTAGCCCCGCCTTCGGGACAATAAGTTGCACCCATGCGCCTACTTCTCCTGGTCGTTGGCAGCGGCCGAATGGAATTACAGCATTGGTGACCGGGAGTTGTTAGCTATCAAGTTGGCATTCGAAGAGTGGCGTCATTGGTTGGAGGGGGCTGAACATCCGTTTGTGGTTTGGACGGATCATAAAAATCTCCAATACATCCAACAGACTAAATGACATAATTCTCGGCAGGCGCGGTGGTCGTTGTTTTTCAACCGCTTTAACTTCACATTAACCTATCGCCCGGGTTCTAAAAACATCAAGCCCGACGCTTTGTCGCGGATTCACAACCGCTCTGGTCGTGACCCCATTCCTGAGCCGGTTATCCCGGCAGCTCAGATTATGGCTACCATTCAGTGGGACATTGAGTCTGTTGTGCGGGAGGCGTTGAGAACTGATCCCGGTCCTGGTGGGGAGCCGCCTGGCTGTTTGTTTGTTCCGTTGGCAGTACGGTCCCAAGATCTCCAGTGGGGGCACTCTTCCCGCCTGGCAGGTCACCAGGGGGTTCATCGGACCAAGCAGTTCTTGGCCCGACGTTTTTGATGGCCCAGCATGATTGAGGACATCCGGGAGTTTGTAGCTGCGTACTGTATTTGCGCTAGGAACAAGACTTCCCATCTCCCCCACTCTGGTCTGCTGCGGCCGTTGCCCGTCCCTAAGCGCCCATGGAGCCATATCGCTCTTCTTTTTGTTACGGGGCTGCCTGTCTCTGAAGGCAACATGGTCATCTTAGTTGTGGTCGACCATTTTTCTCAGGCTGCCCACTTTATCGCGCTGCCCAAACTGCCTTCGGCACAGGAGACGGCCCTTCTTGTTGTGGACCATGTTTTTCCGCCGCACGGTCTCCCTCAAGATGTGGTTTCTGACTGGGGCCCTCAATTTATGGCCAAATTCTGGCATGAATTTTGCAACCAGTTGGGGCCCACCATGAGCCTTTCCTCTGGTTTCCACCCAGAGACTAACGGGCAGACAGAGCGAACCAACTGGTCATTGGAGAATACTCTTGGATGTTTTGCGGCTAACAACACATCTTTGTGGAGTCAATTTTTAGCATGGGCCGAATATTCCCACAATTCACTGGGAAACTCTTCCACAGGCCTTTCCCTGTTTGATGCTCAGTTGGGTTATCAGGCTCCGCTGTTTCCTGAGACTGACAGGGATTCAGAGGTTCCTTCAGTTAATCACTTTGTTCGGCGTTGTTAGTCAGTTTGGGCCAGGGTCCGTTGCTCTTTGTTGCTCTCTGGACAGAAACAAAAGACCGCCACAGATAGAAGGCACCGTTCGGCCCCATCCTATCAGATTGGCCAAAGGGTCGGGCTTTCCACGCGGGATCTGCCCTTGAGAGTGGAGTCACGGAAGTTGGCTCCCCGCTTCATTGATCCTTTTAAGATTGTGCGACGGATCAATCCTGTCACAGTCTGGTTGAAGCTTCCTAGATCCTTATGAATCCACCCCTCTTTTCATGTCTCCAGACTCAAACCGGTTAGCATTTGCATCCTGGCTCCAGTCGACAAACCCCCGCCGCCGTTTCGGATGATTGAGGGGGGGCCTGTTTACACTGTGCGTCGTGTATTTTAGCCGAGAGGCGTGTGGGTCTTGGGGTTCAGTTTTTAGTCGACTGGGAGGGTTATGGTCCTGAGGAGTGGTGCTGGGTTCCTTCTCGGGATATCCTGGATCCCACCCTTACCTCAGAGTTCTGTGCACGGGGTTCTCTGGGAACTTCTGGAGCCGTTCCTTAGAGGGGGTGTCCTGTCATGGTTTGTGAGGTGTGCGTGTTGTTTGGACTTTTCTTTGTGGCTCTCGTCCCGGGACGATATCGAATTCCTGGGCTATCGAATTCTTTACCCAGCTGGCTGATTGAGCTGGGGTGGCGCTTTCCCAGACTCTATATAAGCAGGAAGTCCGGCACGCCCCTTCGCTAGAGTGTCTGTTTTTAGCCCACGCTTATAGCCAAGATATCTGTAGTCAGGTTTTGTATGACTTTCTATCTTCAGATTATTGGAGTTTCTTCTCCCTTTTTCTATCTCGCTTTGCTTCCGTGGTTCGGACTATTATGTGTCCTTTGGGAGCGTGAGTACTTTCATTTGGTCTGTATTATTCTCTGTGTTTGTACTGTGTCCGTGCTGCTCACTTTCTCTCTGGTCGTTGCACTTGGCCTCCTAATTCTACCAGCCATTACAGTGGGACAATGTTCTTCCTCTTGTTTTTTCGTTTTGTTTTCAGCCTATTGGCATTTGTGTGTATGTGCGTGAATACATGTGTGCGTGTGTGTGTGTATGTTCGTCATCCCTGTTTGTCATTTCCCTGGAGTTGCAGAGTGGGCTATGGTGGAAATTATGTAGGAGATGTACACATGTAAATACTGGGTATATACAATTATTTTATGGATCCTAATACTATAAAGGTGGTTAGCTGGATCGTTAATGGAGTCTCTAATAAAGTTAAACGTTATAAAATAATTTCACATTTGAAATCTCTTGCATGTGTTATATCTATGTTACAGGAGACTCTTCTAAATGAAACCGAATCGTTAAAATTAAAGCAAAGATGGGTTGGGCAGGTGTTTTCTTCGCCAGGAAATGGAGCATCAAGAGGCACACAAGTATCTTGATTTCAAAGAAAATATCTTTTCATCATACAGATGTGATTTTAGATCAAAATGGCAGGTATATCATCGTGTCTGGTTTTCTCCAACATAAAAAAATGACATTCATAAACGTTTATGCCCCTAATCTTGGGGAAGCCAAGTTCTTGTAAAATTTAGTTGTTTCTGCCTCAAAGTTTATGGGAGAGCCTATTCTGCTTGGTGGGGAAATGAATTTGGTTTATAATCCGTTGTTAGACCGCTCTAGTCGTCCCCTCCCAGCAGATGCTGAAAATGCTGAGATGCTGAGATGCTTGAAACTGAGAAATTTTACAATTTTTTCCACAAAATGAGCTCATCTCAAATTTGATAGCTGCTACAGGTCTCAAAATAGTTGGGACAGGGGCCTGTTTACCATGGTGTAGCATCTACTCTTCTTTCTAACACAGAGTGGAGGCGTCTGGGCATTGAGGAGACAAGTTTCTTGAGTTTAGCCATTGGAATTTGATCCCACCCTTATTTAATACAGGCTTCCAGCCGCTGGAGAGTTTTGGGTCTCCTTTGATGGACTTTTCGTTTAATTATGCGCCAAATGTTCTCAATTGGTGAAAGATCAAGACTGCAGGCAGGCCAGTGCAGCACATGCACTCCTCTACCATGAAGCCATGCTGTTGTAATAGCTGCAGTATGTGGTTTTGCATTGTCCTGCTGAAATACACAAGGCCTTCCCTGGAATAGACGTCGTCTGGAGGGGAGCATATGTTGCTCTAAAACCTTTATATACCTTTCATCATTCATGGTGCTTTTTAAAACATGCTAGTGTGCCACACCATATGCACTAATGCATTCCCATACCATCAGAGATGCAGGCTTTTGAACTGAACGCTGATAACAGGAGGGGTGGTCTTACTCCTCTTTAGCCCAGAGGACACGATGCCCATGATTTCCAACAAGAATGTCAAATTTGAACTCGTCTGACCACAGGACACTTTAGTACAGTCCATTTTAAATGAGCCTTGGCCCACAGAACACGGTGGCACTTCTGGATCATGTTCAACAATGGCTTCCTTTTTGCATGATAGAGTTTTAGGTGGCATCTGTGGATGGCACGGAGGACTGTGTTACAGAAAGTGGTTTCTGAAGTACTCCTGGGCCCATTTAGTAATGTCAATGGCAGAATCATGCTGGTGAATGATGCAGTGGTGTCTGAGGGCCCAAAGATCACGGGCATCCAGTGAAGGTCTTCAGCCTTGTCCCTTACGCAGAGATTTTTCCAATTTCTCTGAATCTTTGGATGATGTTATGCACTGTCAATGATGAGACCTTCAAAGCCTTTGCAATTTGACGTTGAGGAACATTGTTTTTAAAGTATTCCACAATTTTTTTTCGCAAGCCTTCACAGGTTGGAGAGCCTCTGACCATCTTTACTTCTGAGAGACTCAGCCTCTCTAAGACATCCCTTTTATAGCCAATCATGCTTCACACCTCATGCCAGTTAACTCAATTACTCGCTAAATGTTCTTTCAGCTGATTCTCTTTTACATTAATTGCTTTATCCGCCCTTTTTTGCCTGTGTCCCAACTTTTCTGAGACCTGTTGTAGCCAGAAAATTTTAAATGAGCTCATTTTGTGGATAAAAATGTATAATGTCTCAGTTTCAACCTTTGAAATATCATCTATGTTTTATTGTAAATAACATATTGGCTAATGTAATCTCAAAGTCATTGCATTTTGATTTTATTCACAATTTACACTTCGTCCCAACTATTTCAGAATTGGGGTTGTACATAACTCCTATTCCAGGATTGATAACCTGCTTTTGCCAAATTCATAAATAGAAAATGTGATAAATTCAAAGATCATGCTCCCATTTCAGTCACATTCTCTCCTGCTTTATTCTATATCAAACAAAACAGTGGAAGTTCAATAACATGCTGCTGTGGGACAAGAAATTTGTTGCTATGATTAATGAAAGAATATCTGACTTTTTTGAGGTAAATATGAACTCTGTTGTATCAATACAGACAGTCTGGGAGGCTTTCAAAGTCACATGCAGAGGTTGGTGTCAGTTATGGCGTGGCGAAACAGAAAGAATTCAAAAGAAAAATAAACTCATGCTTGAACTGAAGAACTTGGAAATGCTGCATATCGTCACCCTATTAAAATAATGGCCTAAGTCATTTTTTGACGAAAATTTGTTTTTGGCCTGAATCATCATTTGCTCTGCATTTGGTGAAGTTTTTTGTGTTTTCCCAAAAAACTTGACTTAGGCCATTATTTTAAGGGGAGGAGAAATCCAAAAAAAAGGTTTTTCACAATTTTTATCAAAAAATTGAGCAGGTGGATGCGTTGCGCGTTAGGGGGGCAGAGAAGGCCAACCTAGACTCTGAAAAAGCCAAAAGAAAGAGCAAATCACTTCAATCTGCTCAAGAACAGGACAATCAGAGGGAGCAGGAGGGAGAAGTTTATGCTTCAGGGGCATTTTAATGTTCTAAGTTGACTGTTACAATGATTTGTAGGGGTACTTTGACTTTAACCTGGATTTTCTCAAAACCTGATTTTTGCCCCGATTGCTATAATTTAAGGCACTATATCTCACTTATTTGTGGAGCTTTTCTCATGAAATTTTGACAGAAGTCTGTGTACATATCAGGAAGTTTACTGAACTAAAAGTTTTGGTTTAGCACTTTGGGTCTGTGAGTTATGGTGATTTATATTTCATATCGAGGGGGCGATAAATAGCAAAATCCTCTTTTACCCCACTAAATCTCTAGTACTATGTGTAAATGCTTTATTCTAGTTCAGAAGAAGGTGTAAACATAACTAAATCTCATTAAAAAAACCTGATTCAAATATCTTGCTTCAGTCCCGAGATATAAGGCAAAGAAATAATGGTGAAATCGGGGTGGTGGCCATCTTGAATCACATGACCTAATTATACAAATTATCGTAAAGTTCCGTGTATACGGCGCACCCGTTTATAAGGCGCTACCGACTTTGGGACTTGTCAAAAAAAAAAAAAAAAAAAATCATACAAATTTCCACCCAAATCTTGCGTGTGTCATACATATTATCTCTCCTCAAAATTTTCCTAAAATGCCGCATGTATTTGTCCTATTTATTTTCCTTTCCTTTTCAACTTCCTCCATGAGAAGTGATTATTCATCGGACATCGGCGAAAAATGGAAGGCGCAAGACATAAACCAATATGCCGACAGCGCCAGATGCCCACGATATGCCACTGTCTATCGGGCGGAATATATTGGTTCTACTACCAAAAATTTCTGCTAAATGTCCACAATAGCCCCCGGCAAATTCTAATCATAACCGGCGCAGTTACGATGAAATGGCAGCATTATTTATAACAAATTTTATTTTCTATTTTTCCTTGCAGGTTGGAACAACCAAGAAGGAGAAATGACTTGCAAGTCAGGAATTAATAAAAAGCAGAACAAATCTATGGAGTGACATTTTCTTTTCTGTAGAAATCATGTTAAGAAAAAATATTGGAATGAAGTCGCCTAAAATGATTTTATGTGTTTTCATTTTAAGCATTATTACACGCGAGGGTGTGCTTGACCGTCATTCTTGTCACGACAGTGATGCGGCCAGGAACGAGGCGCTTGCGCCGAGTCAAGCACACCCTCAAGTGTTATAATGCGATTATACAACTATTACCAACAAAATAAAATGTATAATCAAAATTTATTCATACTGTGGGCATTCGTTAGTTTTTTGCTAGTATTCTCTCAGTTTCTGTGTAAATACATGAGATCTGACGTTAACTAGTCCTTGTCAGCCAGCCAATTTGGGCTTATGTTTTCATGACATCGTGATTTCCCAAAAGTGAATAAATATTTCACATAGCAACACAAAACTGCTTTGCTAGCTCAATCCTGTTGTAACTAGAATATCCGCTGGAAAAAATCATTTTTTCAGGGACTGATAGTTATACTTCTGCCGACATCTCAGTCATTTTTAAGCTAACAGGTGCGTGACAACGACTCAGCTGATCTTTATCGAACGAACTGTTGAATCGGTAATTTTTTTCCATTTCTTAAGCTGTGCAAACTCACATGCGCATATAGCCCCAGTTTGACCTTATAAAATCGGGTGCACGTTTGCATGTATGTCGGAACTTTTGCCGCAATTCTGTTGTTCCCGTATATAAGGTGCATCCCCATATTTTCATATTTCCCGACGTAAAAACAAGTGTGCCGTATACACGGAACTTGACGGTAGGTCAAATTCATATTTTGTGTATTTCAGGTCATATACTGTCAATACACCAAGTATGAATGATTTCTATCCAAAAATGACAATTTTTTTCCAAAAGGTTTCTCCTCCCCTTAATAGGGTGATGATATGAGAGATCCCAATGATCAGAAATTAAAGACAATGGTGTTAATGACTAGAACAGAGTTACAATCAATTACACATGAAACAACGTCTATTGCATTATATAGACCAAGAAAAAAGTATTTTGAATTCGGCGATAAAGCTGGCAAAATGCTAGTACTTAGATTAAAACAAATAGAGAGTAAATGATCCATTACTGCCATATATGATGACAGCGGATCTTTAGTATGCGAGCAGAAAGAAAAAAATCTGGCAATTCAAAAATATTACTCAAAGTTGTATGAATCAGAATGGAACTATAATCCTAATATGATTGATGACTTTCTCAAAACTGCACCTCTCCCTCAGCTGAAAGAAGATGATAGGACATATTTGGAGACAGATGTCCAGGAATAGGAGATATAGGCAGGTATTAAAGCTCTCACTGCTGGCAAAGCACCAGGTCAGGATGGTTTTAGTGTAGATTTCTATTAATGTTTCCAGGAAAAATTATCTCCATTTTTTACATTACTATACAGGGGTATTATTGATGCTCAATCCATGCCTCATAGTATGAATATAGCCGTTATCTCCCTGTTGCCTAAGGCGGGAAAAGACCATTTAAAAATGGGCAATGTCCATCCCCTCAGTCTGTTAAATAATGATGATAAAATCTTCGCTAAAATTCTCACAACACGTCCTGAGAAAGTCATCTCCTCACTAATTCATTTAGACCAAGTGGGATTTATTGCTGGGCGTCATTCTGCTCATAATATGCGAAGAGTTTTCCATGTAATGTCAGAGGCTGCATCTCTTCAACATCCTGCGGTTGCAATCTCTCTTGATGCTGAAAAAGCATTTGACCGTATAGAGCGGTCTTATCTGTTTCACATATTGTCTAACTCTGATTTCGGACCAACATGTATACAATGGATTAAGGCCCTCTATCATAACCCAGTTGCCTGTGTCAAAACCACTGGATTAATTTCTCCCACTTTTCAGCTTTTTAGATCTACTAGACAAGGTTGCTGAGCCTCTCCAGCCATCTTCACTCTAGCACTCGAGCCCCTTCAGATTCAGATGACTTTATTGTCATTGTTACAGAGTAACAACGAAATTTACGTTTGGAGAGAAAGTGCTCCGGGCCGCTGCAACGTGCGTCGCGCCGCCAACTCCACTTTCTTCTTCGAAATTAAAGGTTGCGGTTAACTCAGAAAAACATTTATAACACATATTGATGACATCAGACATAATACACATCAGGTTTATAACACGACACGCTGGAAACGCGTAGGAATTTTTTCATGGGAATGAGGGGGATGAGAAGTGGGGGAAGAAGGGGTTAATGAAAAATGAAAAATGCGGAGGCAGCCTGTGGCAGAGGGAGGGGGGGGGGGGTGGAATGCAGAGTCCAGAAGTCCTTATCAGGGGCAGAATGTTCTGTCCTTGCCAGAGGAGGGATAAGGGAATGTTGTTGATGAGGACCAGTCCGTGTGAGGCTGAGGCAGACAGAGGGGAGACGCGGAGTGGGGGGGGGGGGGGGGTAGCTGAATTCTATTCAATTTTGGGTGGAACAAGCAATTTCGATTGATCCGCTATCCATTTTGTAAATTTTGTACTTCGCGCGTCAGGGCCACAAGTTCTCCCATCATCTCATCCTGTCTCTTGCCCAAATTCACAGTCAAACGCACAAACTCCCCACACTGACTCAAAACAGCGTCCATCTTTCTGTGCATTTCCGCAGATGATCCCAGAGTCTTTTTGAGCAACTCTCCATTCTCTGATGCTCTCCGATGTAAATCCATCGCCCGTTCACTCGTTACTCCACTGAGGCGCCCGTAATAATTTCGTGCTTGGCAGCTGCATTTTTTCGCTCCCAGCTCGCACATTTTGCGGTAGATCAGAGCAACTCCCATGCCAATTAGGAGAATTCCCATCACCATAAATCCAAATAGGTAAACATCCTCCACATCTTCAAGGGATAGTGCCACCAGACAAAGAACTTGCCATCTTGACCATGCGTCCCGAACGTAGCCAGCAGCAAAAGTCGCGTCCGGGCAGCGCGGTTCGCCAGGTGCTCCGCTTCTTGGTGAAAAAATTCTGTCAATCGCATTCAGGGACCAGCTAATTAATTCCATCTTTACTTGAAGAGCCTCAGAAGCAGACGGAGGGTCCAAAAAAAAGAAAAAAGAGGGGGTAACAGGACAATACAGGACAAAGAAAGGAGATGCAGGCAGGAGCAGAGATAGGGTGCGACTGCTCTCCTCAGAAGGCGGAAGAAGAATGCCCTTGCCTGTGCTATTAGGAAAAATCAGAATATAACGGGTATTATACTGTTTAATCATGATTTTAAAGCTAACCTTTATGCAAACGATATTTTATTGACATTGTCTAGACCTGCACACTCTGTGCCCCATTTGCTTAAACTTATCAGTGACTTTGGCGGGTTTTCTGGGTACAAGATCAACTGGTCCAAGAGCGAGGTCATCTCTTTAAATTGTCTCGCACGCCCTGGTCAGCTGAGCTCTACTCCTATTATATGGAAGTTAGAAGGTATGCGATATCTTGGTGTTATCGTCACATTTCCAATTGACAGAGTTTTTCAGTTGAACGGCCCCAAATTATAAAAAACTGTGGGGGATGATTTGAATAGATGGACAAACTTACCATTATCACTGTGGGGGAGGGCAGAGGTGCTTAAAATGAATGTGCTCCAAAGATTAGCTTTTCTTTTTTCTGCTATCCCTTTAGAAATCCCTCAGAAATGGTTCAAAGAGATTAATAAATTATTTTCTTTGTTCCTACGGAAAGATAAAAAAACCTAGAATTAGCCTAAAAAGAATGTCTGTCCCTAGGAAGAAGGGTGGATTAGGGATACCAGATGTGTACACATATTATTTAGCATGTAATGGTGTATACCCGATATCCTGGGCATATAAGATGAAGCGGATGTGGGTAGCTGGAGATGGCTGGAGCAGAAGATTATATCTGAAAACTGTAAAAATGTCTCCTTAGCTTCTTTTTGGTATCACCCTAAATCTGATAAGCGTATAAAAAAACCCTATCATCTTATTTTCATGTAAAATAGCTAAAGCAATACATAAACAACTGAAAATTAATGTTTTATCCTTGCCCTCCTGTCCCATATGGAAAAATTCATTATTTACGGCTGGCGGGAAACTGATTAACAATGATACATGGCTGGATAAAAGTGTTGCTGAGCTGGGTCACATACTCAATAGTAATGGAGAAATGTTTCATTTTCATGAACTTAGGGTGAAATTTGGTTTGAACAATTTGGATATCTTCCAGTATTTGCAATTGAAGTCCATCATGCATAGTCTTGTACTTAAAAACAGTATGTTAGCTGATAATGAATCGGTTGATATTAAATTAAAGGATGCAGTCTCTGGCAGAGGTATTGTTTCTAAGATCTATAGATCATTATGTCGTACTTTTTCTGAATGTAGTGCATCCATAAAAGCACAATGGGAGAAAGATTTGGGTCTACATCTTACAGCAGACCAGTGGGAAGCTATCTTGAGTCGCTCAAATTATCTCTCTAAATGTGTAAGGTATAAAATGGGAGTGTAAACAAAAGTTCAATCACGAGACGGAGGATTCCCAAGCAATTGCACTTACGCAATCGGCGCCTTCGGTCTTCTTTATATGTAGGCTCATGACGTGTTCCTGTCTGCTGTTTCAGAGATTCCGCATCACAACGCTTCCGGCATGTTAGTCCGCTCACGATTTTGAGCTTTATTTAGCAAATCGTTCAAGAAGAACTACAAGTTCGTATCAACCTTAGTGATGGCCAAACGAGGCTTTATGAAGCTTCGGACCCTTTTGGATCTTTGTATTGAAAATGGGTTCACTCCTCGAAGTTTCATTCACTGAGCACTTGGGTGACATCTGCTGGCACAGAGATTGTTGTACAGCCTTGCAAAGGTGACACTGACGCACCTTGCGTGTGCACTTCGAGTATGTTGTATTGTGAAAAATACTGAAACAAGCTGAAATTTAACTTCGTCTTACATGTGTCTGTTGTTTTTCTTCCTTTCCTTAATAATCCATATTATATTATAATAACTTTAATTACATCCACAGCCTCATTGAATCTGGTAAATATTTACTCTGTCCAAAAAACTTGTTATATTTTATTATGTTTTTTGATTGTGCTTGGTGTATACTGGGTGTGCTTGAGCAACTTTAGCATTATTATTTTTGAGTAAAAATGTCGAACAGGGCGCTGTTTCATCCATCTTAAATACAGTTGAATTGCGCCAGTGTTTCAAAGCTCCGGCTATCCAACCAAACCGGTCAGCTGATTCAGTCTGAATGAAGCAGTCAAGTGGTTCGAACGTCATCAGTCACGTGGTTTTTCCCGATATGAAGCAAGCTCCGGCACAGTGCTTAAGAAAAATACCCTGTCGAGTTTGAAGCGTGCTTCGGAGCCTCAGTATCAGCGGTAACATCACTAATCAACCTCGAACTTTTTCGTTCGGAGTTCTGGTGTTATTTGCTCTGTACAATGCCAACGCGAATCCTCTTCACTACAACGGAGTTCTAAGTTCGAAACTGTTCCGCGGCCTCCTGCAGAGGCATTGCCTCCCTGTCGTGTCCTGGTTCTGGATGCCAACCATCCAAACCCTGGTGAAAATCGTGGAAGCATTGAAAAGCGGGTCCAGCAGTAGAAGCTACAGCATTCAGCCGGCTCGTTCCATCGCATCAAAATCGGAACTCCGCGGTGTTCCTAAGTATCTCTGTTTCTCATTGGCTTTCGCTATTCCTGACATTGAGCGATAGGCTGCACTTTACCAGCTACATCAATTTATCCTCATTCTTTATCAAGTACTACAAGTTAGGAATTTGTCGGGTCTCTATTTTCTATTGCTGTTTTCCGAATGGGCTCATGTGTGGTCTACTTTTCTCTAGAGGGAATTCCGTATCATTAGGTGTTTTAACAAATGCGAAGTTCGCTGGGGCTTTGGAGTTTATCGAGATATTTGTTTATTTTGAGTGTCGTCAAGAGTTGATCATTAATCTCCCTTAATTGCTATTGACAGCTTCGTCAGTGGAGGATTGTTATACGGATATCAAATCTTGTTTGCTGAAGCTGCGTTACATATCTCTAAGATTACGTGTCATTCTGTCTTTGGAGGTCAGGAAGTTAAATGATCAGCTGCGGGACTCAGATTTTCGGTCGAAAAATTTGTCTTTCATTGAAACATCATATCGCTTCATCAAGTCGGCGTGCCACAGTAGCGGTCTAGATATTTGTTTAGGCTACTGCAAATCACTCTAAAGGCGCTTCGAGTGTTTATAGTACTGTAAGAAGTCGCGTGTGAAGCCATATAATTCATTTATCATTAATACGCACTTCTTGGAAAAAAAAATATGAAATCGTTTCATACAAACTTGCTTCTTCATTAAAGGTAAATCGTATTAGTCTTGTTGCAATATCTAGGTAGGCCTACGTGAATGGGGGGAGAGAAATAAACTTAATTTAAAAAAAAAAAACGCTTTTCCACAGAAAGTCTGCCATTTCTTGATGAAAATTAGGCTACACATTATTTTGAGCACTTTGCTTCAATGGGATCAATCTGTAAGTAAGGATAAGTGTTGTGTTATTTCATTGCGCAGTTTGTTACAGATCAATGGTCAAATAAGCTGCTTGCCGGTCAAATAAGCTGCTTGCCAGTCAAAAACGGCTCTAATCGTTCAGAAGTCAATAGTTCTGTTCTATTTAATGAGAAGTTAAAAAAAAAAAAAAATCGCAAATTTAGGGTGTTTTCACTCAGTCCTTTTAAGCCAGGGGTGTCAAACTCAAAAACACAATGGGCCGAGATTAAAAAATTGCTACAAGTCAAGGGCCAGACGGGTTCAACGTTTATTGCAAACTTATTGAAACAACCTTATTGCACATATTGAACCTGAAACTAACAAGGCCTATCGATTATTGCTTGTAAAACAACATTAATTATGAAATAAAAGAAATAAAAATAATAAATGATACATAAATAAAAATAAAATAAATAAAATCAGTTTCATTAATATCTTATGGCTCTATCTGCAGTTTTTTCCAGAGTAATTTCAAGTGAAAACATTTTCTACGGCAAACAACAGCCAAAAGTAATTTACTTCAAAGAAAAATCAAATATGTAGTAGCAAGAGAAAAAATGCAAAAATGAAACTGCATTAAAAACTGAAAATGCGTCAAAGCACTGTTTGCTGCTCTGTGATGCTCACTAGTCTGAGCCAGATGCTTGGTGTCTCATCTTGGATACAAGTTCATCAATGTCTGGGGTCAGGCTCTGAGCTGAGGAAATCCTCAGGATTGAGTGAAGGTGTTCATCAGTAAGACGACTCCTGTGTGAAGTTTTGTTTACCTTCATCAAAGAGAACAGTTGTTCACACAAGTATGTGCTGCCAAACATAGAGAGCGTTTGAGCAGCCTGGGAGCGCAGCTGAGGCATTGTGTTGGGGATGAAACGTGGAAACTCTGCAGCGCCCTCAGACTCATATTTTGCCTTCAGTGTGTCACTACATTGGAGCTCAATCAGCTCCATTTGGAGGTTTGATGGTGTGCTTTCAACGTCAGCAGCAAATGGATTACTGAGCAGTTCAAACCTGCTTTTTTGGGCTTCAAAATCGGCAAATCGCCGTGTGAAGTCAGCACCAAGTATGCCGAGTTTTTCAGCAAACTGCGTAGTTGGGAAAACGGCAGCAGCGACCTGCTCTTTCATTGTTTGGCAGTGCGAAAAATGGCTCAAGTTTTCCTGCAGCATCTGCGTCTCCCACAGGCGCAGCTTGGTTTTAAAAGCCCTCACTGTAGCGTACATGTCAGTGATGACACGGCCCCGCCCCTGAAGCTGCAGGTTGAGCGCATTCAGGTGACTCGTGATGTCACACAGAAACGCCACTTCGCACAGAAACTTTTTATTTCGGAGCTCTGTTGCGTCTTTCCCTTTGCTTTCCATGAACTCACAGATCTCCTCACGCAACTCGAAAAATCTTTCCAGCACCTTTCCCTGGCTTAGCCATCGCACCTCTGTGTGATAGGGCAAGTCACCATATTCTGAACTTAACTCCGCCAGAAAAGACTTGAACTGGCGGTGATTTAAACCTTTGGCTCTGATTAAGTTAACCGCTCGTGTTATGATGCTCATCACATGTTCCATTTTCAAGGCTTCGCCACACAACGATTCCTGGTGTATGATGCAGTGATAAGCTGTCAGCTCACCTGCGACGTTTTCCTCCTGCATCTTTTCTCGGATCCTCCCCACCAATCCACTCTTTTGACCGCACATCGCAGGCGCGCCATCTGTTGTCAGTCCCACAAGTTTATCCCACGGCAGCCCCATTTTATCTACACATCTGCACACCTCTTCAAAGAGGTCTTTCCCCGTAGTTGTGCCATGCATTGAGTGTAATCCCAAAAATTCTTTCGCTACGCACAGGCTTGAGTCCACTCCACGGATGAAAATTGACAGCTGGGCAGTATCCGAAGTGTCGGTGCTCTCATCCACAGCAAGGGAGTATGCGATGAAATCTTTTCCCTTTCTCACAAGCTGTTGTTGGAGATTGGCAGCAAGGTGACGCACACGGTCAGCAACGGTGTTTCGGCTCAGGCTCACGTTTAAAAATGCTTGCTTTTTTCTGGGCACACGGCGTCGCAAACTTTAATCATGCAGTTTTTGACAAATTCCCCCTCGGTAAAGGGCCGGGTTGATTTTGCAGCCTCGCTTTGTGATTTGGCTTTAGTGAACATAGCCTGCTGTGACACCAGACTTCTTTTTAACTCTTCTACCTTCTGTAGCCTTTGTGTCGTGTCCAGATGCTTGTATTTGTCGTGGTGCTGAGTTTCATAGTGTCTTATGTTGTATTCTTTCATTACAGCCATACTGTCTCCACACAGGAGACACACAGCTTTGCCCTTTACATCTGCGAACATATACTGCGCCTCCCACCTGTCTTGAAAACCCCTGTTTTCAAAGTCCACCTTTCGTTTAGACATTTTTTGGGGAGAGGGTTAGTTGAAAGTTGACACAAGCGGTTTGTAATACCGTAAGACTGCTGATGAATGAGTGGGGCGCGCTTTCGCGGGCCTGTGATTGACGTGCCGACGTACGGGCAGTGCATTGTTGGATTTGTAGTATTATGGTGGTGCGTGCGATACGCCGGCGGGCCTGCTCTAACAGTAAATAAATTTTGTCATGCGGGCCAAAGATAATTCATTCACGGGCCAGATGTGGCCCGCGGGCCTTGAGTTTGACACGTGTTTTAAGCCCTCAAAACGAACTCAGATCGATGACTCAGCATTTTTTGTGCATATGTGAACACAACAACTGCACTCAGACGCCTTTAAAACGAACCTTACTGAGACCACCACAGGAGATGGTCTCAGTACGGTTCGCTAAAAAGTCACAGTACGGTTCGCTTGAGCTTGGTATTGTGAACACAAAGCGCGCCGGGTTCACTTTGCCTTTTTACACTGTATTGTTCTTCGCTTGCCGTAGACTACCTCCTGCCCAATCGGTTCTCTGCATGCGCAATACTAGTGCTGCGTGAGTGCACAGAATTCCTGCTCAATTTCAATCAATCAATCAATCAATCAAAGTTTATTTATATAGCACATTTAAAACAACCACAGTTGACCAAAGTGCTGTATATGAATTAAGATACAGATAATCACCATAGACATATAAAATAAATAAAATAAATAAATAAAAACAGTAAAAAGGAACAATAAGAATATGGTAAAAGAATAAAATGAAGTAAAAAGTAAAAGAATAAAACAAAGAAAATAAAAAGCCAAGGTTACTTATCTGGCTGGGACTGAACGCCAATGAGAGGAGATGAGTTTTCAGCAGTGTTTTAAAGCGCTCAAGTGACTGTGCAGCTCTAACCTGATAGGGTAGGCTGTTCCACAGCTTAGGGGCCACCACTGAAAAGGCTCTATCTCCTCGAGTACAGAGCCTAGACCGAGGTACTGTCAGAAGCAGCTGGTTTGATGACCTAAGAGCCCTGCCATTAGTGTGAGGCTTTAAAAGCTCTGATAAATAAGATGGCGCCAAGCCATTTAAACATTTAAAAACAAATAATAAAACTTTAAATTGGATCCTACAATTAACAGGAAGCCAGTGAAGAGATGCAAGGACAGGAGTAATATGATCACGCCGTTTCTGTCCCGTCAACAGGCGGGCAGCTGCATTTTGAATTACTTGCAAACGACGCAGAGATGACTGATCAAGACCAACACACAAAGAGTTACAGTAGTCTAAACGTGATGTAACAAAGGCATGTATAACTCTCTCGAAATCATTTCTTGGGAGATAAGCCTTAACCTTTGCAAGGAGTCTTAACTGAAAGAACTTGTTTTGACTACAGAGCTGATCTGCTTATCGAACCTAAAGTCCCTATCAAAAATTACACCAAGGTTCCTTGCAAAAGGATGACAGTAGGACTCGAGGGTGCCAATGGCACTGTCATAGCCATCTAAAAGGTTTTGTTGGCCAAATAAGATGATCTCTGTTTTATTTTTGTTCATAGAGAGAAAGTTCACTTCCATCCAAGACCGAATATCTGTAAAACAGTCTAGTGAAACTTGAACTGAGGCTCGGTCATTTGTTTTCATGGGCAAATAAATTTGTACATCATCTGCAAAACAATGAAATGAGACATCGTGCTTTCTAAAAATGGACCCCAGAGGCAACATATACAGTGAAAAAGAGGAGGGGCCCAAAATGGAACCCTGAGGCACCCCACAGCTCAGGGGGGATGTGGCTGACGAATACTGGCCAAGCTGGACAGAGAAGCTCCTGTCTGAGAGGTAAGACTCAAACCACTTGAGGACAGTGCCCCTAATGCCCACACATTTATTTAAGCGCGACAGGAGAATATTATGATCCACTGTATCAAAGGCAGCTGTCAGGTCCAGGAGGACCAGGACAGCAGAGTGACCAGAATCCGCAGTTAAAAGTAGGTCGTTTAAAACTCTTAAAAGTGCCGTTTCTGTACTATGGCGTGATTTAAAACCAGACTGGAATTTCTCAGAAATGCCATTCAGATCAATATAAGACTGCAGCTGTTCATATACTACCTTCTCCAAGACCTTAGAGAGAAAAGGAAGCTTGGAGATGGGCCTAAAGTTAGACAAAACAGTAGGGTCAAGGTTATGTTTTTTGATGAGGGGCTGGACCACAGCATGTTTCAAGGCAGCTGGAACACAGCCAGACATCAAAGAAGAATTAATCAGATCCATAAAACAGGGCCCGATGCTATGGAAAACTTCCTTAAAGAGACGAGGTGGAATGCTGTCAAGAGGACAGTAAGAAGGCCTAAGGTGTTGGACTATATCAGTTAAAGCTGAGAGAGACACTTGCTCAAAACTCTCAAGAACAACTCTGCAAATGGGGGAAACAGCAAGGTCTGATGGAGATGACACAAGAGAAGATCTGATAGCTGAAATCTTGTCAATAAAAAACCTAAGAAAATCTTCACACAGTTTAGGTGAAGGTACAGCACCTGTGTGGTCACAAGGATTTAAAAGAGAATTCAAAGTACTAAAAAGAAACTGAGGTTTGTGGCTATTAACTGACACAAGATGAGATAAAAACTGAGTTTTTGCAGCCTTAACGGCTTTCTGATACTGCAATAGGCAATCTTTTAAAATGTCTAAAGAAACTTGAAGATTATCCTTCTTCCACTTTCTCTCAGCGCGTCTACAAATGCGTCTTAAAGCGCGAGTGGTATCATTAAGCCATGGTTCGGTTGCTGGCTTAGAGCGTTTACACCTAAAAGGAGCCAGCAAATCTAATATATCAATACAAGTATGGTTAAAGACGTCCAACAACTCATCAGAATTAAAGTTACAATCATGATCCTGTGTATGTAGCACAGAGTGATTAAATGCAGCAGAAAACCTAGAGACAGTTGAAGGGTTATACCACACATGAGTAAACATTTAACTTGACGCCAGCCAGCGACTCTTTTTGGTCCACTTTCAGAGGACTGAGTTTGGTTCTTTTAAAAGGGACTATGTGTGAAAACACCCTTAATCCAAGTATCAAGAACAGGTCTACTTGGCTTTATTGGTGTATGATCAGTATTTTTCTGGACATTAAGCACCTTGGGGGGCTCCTTCATATTTAAAGCTTTTGATTCAGCTTTTACGTCATTTCTAAATTTTGTTTGTTTTTCCAATGTATCTATTGTATCCAGTCTTAATTTCCACTGTTGTGTTTATTGTGATGTTTGTCATGTGCAATCTTTTCGAACAGCTTGGGGTGAGAATCCAGTTTCAGGGTTCGTCCCTCATTCTGGGGGTCTGGTTTCTATTCTGCTTCAGAATTGAGACAAAAGAATCAGTTCATCATCACTTGATGGTGGACTCCCAATCTGTTTTTGCGTTTCATTGTTGTGCATTAAGGGACTTCAATTCAAAACTTTTCCAATGCGGATTAAATGCGCTAAATTTGGAAATGGGCATCGGTCTTTGCGCGTGGCCCTCTACCTCAACCGTAGTCAAGTTGCAGCTCTCTGTGGCCTCATCAACTTGGTATCCGTACCTTACTTCTAGGGTGGTGATGGTTGCTTGTATCCATTCAATGTTCATACTCCTTAAAGGACCAGTGTGTGATATTTGGCATGGTTTATTGGCAAAATCTGAATATACTACCCATTAATATGTTTATGTAAGTGTACAATCGCTATAAAATAAAATTCGTTTGGTTTTCGTAGCCTTATAATTATGCATTTATATATACATGTAGCAAGGGCCTTGCTTTAGAGACGTCGCCATCTTGCACCGCCATGTTGGTACGGCAGCCTGACCGGACAATCCAGCCAGCTAGAGAACGCGTTTCGCATGTATAAATCCCAGTCGTGGAAGACGCCATTTCCGCAAAAGTGTTTTGGTCCTCGGAGGCCACCGTCTTTTTGCCGACGGGAAGGGTGAGCGTGAGTGCGTGAGTGAGCTCTGCAGTCTAGAATCTGAATGCTGGATGTCACTATTTCCCCCCCGTTTTACACACTGGTCCTTTAAAAGTCTTAACTAGGTGTTGGGTGATGCATAATTACATGAGTCATTGACTGAATTTGGATGGTTTACAAGTTATGAATGAGCATGGCATGTGTTGCACTTTGCGAATGAATTGTCATCCAATGATGGTGCTTTGTCTATGAGCACAGCAATCCAATTCAAGTTGCCAATCGTACAAATGCTAAGCTATCATTTCATTTTCTCCTTCACTAGGTATAGCTTAGCTTGCAAGTGGTGATCTAATGTCTTTGTCACATTCTACCTACGCGGATTATCGTTGAGGTTATGAGCGCTACATCCGCAGCTCAATGCAGATGGGACATTCCAATTTACAAGCATAGGCGTTGGTCATCTGTGGGCAGTTCATAAATGCAGCCCTCAGCCTCAACGATAATCCACGTGCAGTTCTCATGGCCTCATCAAAGCAGCATCCTAAGTTTACACAAGTGGGTGGTCTCGCTGCATGCATGCCATGCTTGTGGTCCGATTGAGGTATGAGATGTGAACTGTTGTTGGATATTAATAATTAATGCCTGGATAGCACGGTTTTCAAATGTTAAAAGTGCAAGGTATATGTTCATGCAAATTATTTTTTTTATTTTCTTTTCAAGATTATTTTTTTGGGAATTTTCCCTTTATTTGATAGTTATACAGTGTAGAGAGACAGGAAAGTTTTGGGGAGAAGAATGGGGGAAGACATGCAGCAAATGACCCGAGCCGGATTCGAACCCAGGTCGCTGCGGGAAGGACACAGCCTTTATGGTACGCGCGCTTAGACCGATGAGCCACCAGGGCGCCCATGTTCGTGCAAATTAATTGTTATACAATAATGGCGCTGTTAAATGATTGCAATGTTTATTCCGAAGTTGTCAAATCATTACAAATGCTTTGCCATGTTTTCTTGTCCACTCGCAGCGGCAATCTCATGTGCACTAAACGAGCGTCAAGGTCTCATGCTGCCTAGCTGGCCAGCCATCACAGATAATACGCATGTATCCACCTCACAAAGGGGGCGCTACTCTGCTAGAGCAACTCCAGACACGAAAACCGAGGAGTTGTGCAGTGGAGGCAGAGAAAAAAGCCCATCAGCTCTGTTCCCGCCGCTCTCTATCCAGGGTCAGCTGGTAGAGCAGGTTCAGTCTTTTAAATACCTGGGTACAGAGATAGACACCGCCCTGTCCTTCACACAACATACAGAATATGTGTATATGAAAGCTCAACAGCGCCTCCACCTGCTGAGGAAATTAAGGTCATTTAATGTCAACAAGGACATTTTAACTCTGGTTTACCGTTCACTCATTGAATCCAACCCTCACCTTCAATATTACATCCTGGTATAACTCTCTCACCATTAAGCATAAAACAAAACTTTCGCGCGTAACCAATCAGGCCAGCAAAATAATCGGTTCACCTCAAACTCCCTTATCTGATCTATATATACGCTCAGTGATCAGGAAAGCCACCCTGATCACTGAGGACCCCTCTCACCCCCTCCACCGCTCCTTCCTGTTACTCCCATCAGGCTACAAAGTCCCACTGGCCCGCAAAAACATCTCCAAAAAATCATTTATTCCATCCGCAATAACTATCCTAAACAAACAGACACAGACATAGCACACTAACCTGTTGGCATGTATGTATTTTAATTTATTTTATTTTTATATGGGTGTTTTAACAGTTCTTCCAAAGTGCTTGTAAAAAATTGTTGTTTTTTTTTTAAATGTGTTTTAAATGAGAATTTGTGAAATGTGTATTTCTGAGCCCTGTTAAAGGAAAATTTCTGTCACTGATGGGGCAGACAATAAAGATTATCTATCTATCTATCTATCTCACGTCCACTTGCAGTGGCATGGTCACTTGCGTTACGCTAGCGCCAAGGTCACGTGCTGCCTCGCTGGCTAGCCTTTATGGATACTATGCGCATATCCACATCATGTTCATCTGCAGTGGCACAGCTCGCAAGCGCTTGGCTAGTGTTTTGGTTATGGGTGCACATTGCCCAGCTGGCAAGCAGTCAGATACTACGCAAGTATCTACCTCACGTCCACTAGCAGTAGCAATGCTCATGGATTTAGATGATGGTTGCGTAAGTAAGTATCTATAATTTCTGATTCTTCATGTTGGCATGTCACGTCCACTCCCAGTGGCACAGCAAACAAGCGCTTGGCTAGCGTTTTGGTGATGGGCACACCTTGCCTTGACTCCCCATTTCACTTGACATGTTACTCTGTCTTTTAACTTCTCTTCGTGCTGGGTGTTTTTCGAACTACATGGACACTTTACTGTAGTCTGTTTTTTTTTCCTGGAATTTTTACGGATTTCTACGTTGTGGGGAATTCACAACTTATTCAAACTCCTTTCTTCCTTCACGTAACCTCTGTTTTTCAGACATATCTTTTTATTCCAATCACTACCGCCTTTTCCTTAAGCACTCCAAAGCTGATGCTGCAGGTAATGGGGTCTATGTTGTCATAGCTCGTACTGATTCTGCATTCTGTCCGTATTTGTCCATGATTGCTTATCTCTGTATAAGACCTCCTACTGTTAAAAATAAGCCTTTGTTTTTGACATCATCTGGATCACCAGTCAGCCGCCACTGGTTTACCTCCCACCTCAGTGCTGTTCTCAAGAAATGTGGAATTCCTCCGGGACGCTTCTCTGGACACTTGTTTAAGATAGGAGCAGCAACTACGGCAGCCTAACAAGGATTGATCGCCCCAACTCTGCAAGTTCTGGGGCATTGGTCATCATCCGCATTTACTACATATGTGCGGCCGTCCGTCTCCATCATAATCGACATGCAGCTCTCCATGGCGTCATTAAAATGATGTCCCACTTGCTTCCAGGTTTGTGGTGGTTTTTCATGTGTTAAGTCTCGAATCATCAGCATAATTGGCGTTGAGCGATGTGCGCATGGGAACGTACTCCTGGTTGGCATTGTTTATGAGCGTTATTTGGGTTCGATATGTTAGTTTCGTAAGTATTGTTGTAATGTGTTCTAATTGTGGCAATGCTCACCTCTCGGGCTGCCTCATTGGCCAGCCATCACGGATACTGCACGCGTATCCACCTCATGGCCACTCGCAGTAGCGCAGCTCACTAGTCTAGCGCTTCACTTGCACTTTGGTTTTGGGTGCACTTTGCCTTGCCAGCGCATCTTCACGGATACTGCACGCGTATCCACCTCATGGCCACTCGCAGTGGCGCATCTCACTAGCGCTTCGGTCATGGGTTCACTTTGCCTCGCCGGCAAACATTCACGGATACTTCATACGTATCCACCTCACAGCCACTCGCAATGGCGCATCTCACTAGCGCTCCGCTAGTGCTACGGTCATGGGGTCACTTGCCTCGCTGGCAAACATTCACGGATATTTCACGCGTATCCACCTCACGGCCACTCACAGTGGCGCATCTCACTAGCGCTTCGGTCATGGGTTCACTTTGCCTCGCCAACAAACATTCACGGATACTTTGCGCGTATCCACCTCATGGCCACTCGCAGTGGCGCAGCTCACTAGTGCTTCGCTAGCGCTTCGGTCATGGGTTCACTTTGCCTCGCCGGCAAACATTCACGGATACTTCACGCGTATCCACCTCACGGCCACTCGCAGTGGCGCATTTCACTAGCGCTTCATTCATGGGGTCACTTGCCTCACCGGCAATCATTCACGAATACTTTGCACGTATCCACCTCATGCCACTCGCAGTGGCGCAGCTCACTAGCGCTTCGCTAGGGCTTCGGTCATGGGTTCACTTTGCCTCGCCGGCAGACATTCACGGATACTTCACGCGTATCCACCTCACGGCCACTCGCAATGGCGCATCTCACTAGCGCTTCGCTAGCGCTTCGGTCATGGGGTCACTTGCCTCGCCGGCTAACGTTCATGGATACTTCACGCGTATCCACCTCATGGCCACTCGCAATGGCGCATCTCCTCTCTCACTGTTAATGTTTTATTATCCTCCTCTATGCCTGAGCAATTTGAGTGTCTTGTTCTTAAAATAGCTTTGGGTAGTGGACGTATTATACTAGCAGGTGTGTATCGCCCACCGAGCGCGCTTTCCTCCTCCATAATCAATCTCAAAGTAACTATCAAGAGGAATGGGGGGTCTCGCGAGACATTGACCAAGATGGCAACGTAGCCTGAAAGCTCCATACAACCGAACCTAAACTTGACCGAAAAACCCACAAATGCACCAAATTTTTTGAGTCAACTGGGTCGTGCTGAACATGTCAAAACCCCCCACAGCGAAACAGTGCGACATTTTCACAAGTGCACGTAAGGCAAGTACGAAAACATCTTCTACTTTTCCGACAGAGATAGCCGCAGAAGCTAACAGCATGGCTAATGTGGCTGATGTGTTAACGGAGTTGAAATCGCTCCGCTCGGACTTTGGGTCAAAGTTGGACAATATTGACAATCGTCTGCTTGATGTGGCGAACTCAATCGGGGCGATTGAAAGCAAACTGACAGACGTTGAGAGAGACATTTCTGCAAATGCAACACACATCGGAGAAGCAGAAACATGTATAACTACGGCAGAGGAGGAGCTTCACCAAAACCAAGCTGCATTAGCCTTAGCTTCAAAACGGACAGCCTACCTTGAGTCGAAGACCGAAGATTTGGAGAACTGGGGCAGAAGGAAAAATCTCCGGCTGTTTGGGTTACGTGAAGGAGCTGAAGGAAATAAAACTCTTTTTGACTTTGTGAACGACATGTTGCCACGATGGCTCGACTGCCCCGACAGGGCTTTTACATTGGAGCGAGTTCATCGCACATTGGCACCGGCCAGACTGAACCAAAACCGTGCAGTTCTTATCCGCTTTTTAAAGTACCAGGAGAAGGAGTTTGTCTTCCGTGAATCAAGACAGCGAAACATCATGCACGATGGAGTTAAACTTTCCTTCGCTCAGGATCTGTCTGCAGAGACTGTCCGTATTCGGCAAGGCTTTGCTACGGTTGTAAAGCAGTTTGTGGACATGGGAGCCTTCCGAGGATTTCATCACAATCCCTGCAAATTGAGAGTCCTGCACAGAGGGAAAATCCATCTGCTCTCCACACCAAAGGAGGCTGAGAAGTTTTACCAGGACATTACTAAAACAGCATAGAGATGCTGCAGGTAAGACTGAGATGACACAAAATTGCTGAAAACGTGGTGGATATTGAACACATCAGTGAATAGACCGATGAGCCAGGATATACAAAGACTCAGATTAATACTAAAGACTGTTCTTTCATGATTAGAGTGTTATATGGCTCGACCTTTCAAAGTTAATTATAAACTAAGGTAAAGGGATTTGATAAGTGGCTAAAGCACCCGTCCGATTTATTTTATTTTATTTTTATTTTTCAATTTTACTATTGAATCTTATTTTGGTGCAACATATAAGCCAATATTTATTTTGTGAAAAGATTCAATGCAACTTCCTTATGAACAAAGTTGGCTATATGTAAAGAAAATGGGTTTAAGACTAAACTATGACACTTTATGGTTGTTGGAGCTCATGGCTCTTCTGTCCAGGGCCAAGGAGATGCAGACTAGCTGCTCCTCGAGGTTTGTGGATCAGCATCCCCAAAAAGTTTGTTTCGATAAAGGGGGAGTTGGAAGGCATTTCAATGGGGAAATGCTAGGAGGTGATATTAGGAGTTTCTTTCTTATTTGTTTGTTTGTTTTAATTGTTACTGTTGTTCTAATTGTTCCTTGTCTCCCTTATACATGGTATATTTGTGTGTATTTGGATTTGGCAGGATTAACAGCATTTAGAACCATTCTCAGCATATTGAAAAATATTATCAACTATGGAAACATCAAAGTCAGAGAATAATTTTGATATTAAGATTACTTCTTGGAATGTTAGGGGACTCAGAAAACTGACCAAACTGAAGCAAGTCATAAACAGGTTGAAACATCTCAAGTCTAAAATCGTATTCTTACAGGAAACTCATTTACTGGCCTCTGATATATCTCGTTTGGAAAAGAGATGGCCAGGCCAGGCATTATGCTTCTTATAATAACTATGCACGAGGTGTTGTCATTCTGGTACACAGGTCAGTCCCATTCCAAGTCACAAAAATAATTAAAGATCCTATTGGAAGATATATTATTGCACATGGAAATATTTTATCACATAAAGTGAACTTAATTAATATTTATGGTCCCAATGAAGATAGTCCATCGTTCTTTAAAAGGCTGCTTCTAACTGTGTCCACACTGGAGGGTCTTTATATTTTAGGTGGGGACTTCAATTGCACGTTGGACCCAGCGATGGATCGACTTACCGGAGTCGATACCACACACATACAGGCTAGGAAAGTACTCACTGAACTCATAAGAGATTTGAGATTAATTGATGTATGGAGAAAACAAAATCCGAAAAAAAAGAATTCTCTTGTTGCTCTTCTTCTTACAAAACCTACTCACGCATTGATTATTTTTTGGTATCTGTTGAATTGCTGACCAATGTTAAAAACTGTTGGCACGACAGTATAGTAATCAGTGATCATGCAGCTGTCTCAATGGAAGTATGTTTTGGAAAATTTGCTCAACATTCTCCAAGGTGGAGGTTTCAAGTATATTGGCTTCAAGACCCATCCTTTATTAAATTTATAGAAAATTGTATCGACAATTTCTTCAGTTTCAATACAGATGAAACAACTGCCAGTGTGAGATGGGAAGCGTTTAAAGCTTATATTAGGGGAGAAATTATTCAGTATACAAGTTCTAAGACTAAACAATATAATAGGAAAATACAAACACTACAGAAACAAATTAAAGCATTAGAATTGGAATTTTATGAGACAAATAGTATTAAAAAACAGCAAAAATTAACAGTAATGAGAGCTGAATATACTGACAAAGTAGCAAAAAATCTTTTGTGGACCAAACAGACATACTACGATCAAGGAGAAAAGCCAGGTAAATTACTGGCCTGGCGGGTGAAGAAAATACAAGCTGAAAGGACGATCAACAGCATAATGACACCGTCAGGCAATCTGACAGCAGATCCATTTGAAATCAACGCTACCTTCAGAGATTTTTATGAGTCATTATACAAATCAGAATATACAAATTTTGAACAGCAACAAGAGACATTTCTTGACCGATTACAATTTCAGATGTTATCCAAAGATGAAAAGGAAACTCTAGATGGTATGTTAACAGCAGAGGATCTGTGTGACGCTATAAGCAGCATGAACAGTGGGAAAGCACCCGGCCCTGATGGGATACCGATAGAGTTTTATAAGACGTTCAAAGAGAAACTCAAACTACCTTTATTAAACATGTTTAATGAATCATATAAAAACGGAACTCTCCCACCATCATTAAGATTAACTATGATAATTGTGATACTAAAACCAGGCAAATCACCCACCAGTTGTTCATCATACAGGCCCATTAGCTTAATGGGATGCGATACAAAAATATTATGTAAAGCCCTCTCTAAAAGACTGGAGGAATATCTCCCCCGATTGGTAAGTAATGATCAAAATGGTTTTGTGTTAAATCGACAAGGTTTCCACAATATTAGAAGAGTTTTAAATGTGTTATTTGAGAAAAGCAATGCAAAGGATACTGCAATTCTGTCAATTGATTCAACTCAAGCATTCGATAGAATTGAGTGGAATTATCTATTTGATTTGCTTCCAAGGTATGGATTAGGAGAAACTTTCCTTCAATGGGTTAAACTGTTGTATGCTAACCCAACAGCAGAAATATTGACAAATAGTATAATTTCTAAACCCTTTAATTTGCAAAGATCAACCAGACAAGGCTGCCCGTTGTCTCCTCTGTTGTTTACATTAGCAATCGAACCATTGGCGATAGCGGCAAGAACACATAGACATATATCTGGAATTAAAATTCACGATACAGAACATCATATATCATTGTACGCTGATGATATAATTTTTTTCCTCAAAAACTTGAAGAATAGCATCCCAAATCTGATCAGTTTAATTGAAAACTTTGGCGGATTCTCTGGATATCGAATTAACAAATCAAAATCGGTATTATTATTTTTAAATCAGGAAGAAAGGACCAACCCCAAAATAAACACACCATTTATCACTGCACAAGATGGATTTAAATACCTTGGTGTAAATATAACCCCAAAACTTAATGATATAGTTTCCACAAACTATGACCCTCTGGTGGACACAGTGGCAGAGATGTTGGATCGATGGTCTAACTTGCCCATATCAATGATTGGACGCATTAATTTAATCAAAATGTCCATTCTACCCAAATTCACGTATCTTTTTCAAGCACTTCCACTAACCTTATCAAGTAATTTTCATAAGAAACTCGACAATATATTCAGCCAGTTCATATGGAACAATAGGAAAGCTAGACTCCGGCTCAAGTTGTTATATTTACCCTACGAAAGAGGAGGGCTCCAGGTCCCCAATCTTAAATTGTATTATTGGGCCGCCCAATTAAGCTCTGCAATGTTTTACTTTTCTTCATCTATATTACCTGCTTGGGTGAACATGGAACAAAAATCTGTTTCAGAACTCCCAATTAAGCAGTATTTATTCTCATCAGATATTAAGACATTGAAAAAGAAGACAAAGAATCCTTTTGTAAAAAACACAATATCAGTATGGTATGCAGTTCATAAATATCTTGGTGAATCAATAATTCTATCACAGTTTACTCCGATTTGGGGAAACGGGCAATTTGGCCCAGGCAAACTGGATAAGGAATTTAAATTATGGGCAGAAAAGGGTATTCAAATGGTTTCAAACCTTTATTCAGAGGGCAGTCTTCTTACATTTAAAGAACTTTGTCAGAAGTATCAAATTCCCCGCAAGCATTTTTTTAAATATTTGCAATTAAGAAGTTTTATAACATCAAAATATAAGACAATGATGGTTTTGCCCTCGCTATCTGTAATCGAGAACATTACGCTTAACAATTTGGATGGTAGAAAACACATATCTAGATTTTATAATCTTCTGACAGAGCATTCAACAGAATCTACTTCAGACAGATTAAATGCTTGGAGAACAGATTTACAAGACAATATAAGTAAGGAAGACTGGGAAATGGCTTGTCTAAAATCCCAAAAACATTCAATTAACACAAGATTAAAATTGCTTCAATACAAATGGTTAATGCGAATTTACATAACTCCTGTTAAGCTCCATCATATCTCCCCTAATATTCCTGATATTTGTTTTAAGTGCCATCAGAAGGGAACTTTGATCCATTGTTTATGGGAGTGCCCACGGATTCAGGTCTTTTGGGGAAGTGTGGTAAATTGTTTATCACAAATGGTCAAAAAAACCATCCCATTGAGCCCAAAAATGTGTATCTTAGGAATATACCCCAAAGACTTCGTTAGAACTAAGCAGATGAAAATGATAGATTTTGGATTTCTTCATGCAAGAAGAATGATTGCATTTTGTTGGAAAAATGTAGAACCACCATTACTTCAAATGTGGAAAAGGGAATTGCTGACATGTCTTGGGCTGGAGAGGTTGACATATATTGTCAGAGGCAAACAGGAAGAGTTTGTATATATCTGGAACTCATTTATGTCCTTTTTGGAAAATGAAACATAGAACATAGAACACTGATTGAATGGAAAATGTTAAATGATAATATTAAATAATATATCCTGCCTTGTGTTTTATTTTGTTTTACTTGTGTTATTAATTCTATTATTATTATTTAATATATTTTTTTATTTGCTTATTTATTGTATTATTAGCTTTTTAATTTTTTTTTTTGTATGTGGATATGTATATGTATAACTTTTTTTCATGTCTTATATCTGTGCAATGAGTGTATGAGGGGACAATGTATGTCTATATATTGATGTGAAATTTCAATAAAAATATTGTTTAAAAAAAAACTATCAAGAGGAATACGCTTTTAACTAAATGAAACCAGCCACAAATCTTTGATATAAAATTCGTTTGTAACTTACTTTTCAAAGTTGTGATTTTGGTTTAACTAAAAAACGGGCACACTTTTTTTAATCTATGGTGTTCACAGCTGGACTGTAGTTGGTTCAACAGCACAACAAAGACGGAAATGACAAATGCAATTAAAGCAGAAAAATAACAAAGGATTTAAGGTCGTTGCACTAATATGCCGGTAAAAATGACGAAATATGCGAAATCTGAGCAAGTCGGTTGTATCAGCTGGCAGGACGCTGCGCTGACGTTCCGCATTCAGTGGAACATGAAGTCGCGTACAAGACGCAGCAAAATAGCGTCGCTCATGTCACGCTGCAAATACGCGTCCAGTGGAATCCAGGGGTAACTCTCAAATAGAACACAAGCTATTATTTCTGGGGATGCGCAGTCTCAATTTTCAAAGGTGACAAAAGGTGTACCCCGAGGTTCCATTCTTGGTCCAATTTTATTCACAATTAATATAAATGATATTGCTCGTAATGTAACTAATTGCAAGGTTCATTTTTATGCTGACGAAACGTGGTTTATTCCTCTGCTCCAACATGCTTACAGGCCCTCACATATTTACAATCTGCTTTTAACATTATACAGCATGCTCTAGCTGATCTTAAACTGGTTTTAAATACTGATAAAACAAAGTTCATGATCTTTTCTGCACAGAATGCAATTATGTCAGGTGACTCCATTTTCTCAGTGACTGGTGCTCAAATTGAGCAGGTTCAGTCTTACAAATATCTGGGTATCTGGTTGGATCATGACTTTTCTTTTAAGACGCATGTGTCCAACCTGTCCAAGAAACCTAGAATGAAAATTGGGTTTCTTTACAGAAACAGGTCCTGTTTTTCTTTGGATAATAGGAAGATTGTCGAGGCAACATGATTACCCATATTTGATTTCGGAGATGTCCTTTACAGACATGCCTCTATGAGTACGTTAAGATCCTTGGATGCAATCTATCATAGCGCATTGCGCTTCATCACAGGTGATGGTTTCTGAACCCATCGCTGTGCTTTATATAATTCTGTGGGATGGTTTTCCCCTCATTTTAGAAGGAAGCTACATTGTATTTTATTTATTTATAAAGCTTTACTAGGCAAACTTCCCTCATATCTTACTAAGCTCTTACCCATCAAAATCAGAAGTCAGCATACCAGATCACAAAAATGGTTTTTGATAGAGGCTCCCTGGTCTAGAACAAAATTGGGAGGTACCTCTTTTAGTGCATCCGCTCCTTGTATGTGGAATGATTTCCAGGATACCTTGAAGGTAGACAGCCTTATCCCCTCTGTGTCCTTCAAGAAATTAGTGTTGGAGATATTGCTTTTGGAGGCCAGATGTATGTGTTTTTAGTTTATGGTAGGATTTGCTCATTTATTTTTCTCTTTCCTATGTTCTTATGTTTAATATATATATATATATATATTTGTATTAATTTTCATTATGTTTTATTCTAGTTTAAAACTTGTTATTCCTTTAATCTGAAATTGTTGTTTGTGACTTTTGTGTATTTTAGGTGTGCTGTTTGTCTTTAAGCTTATATAATAATTGTTTTCTTGTAATCAGGGCTCCCCTGCAAAAGAGACCTCTGCCTCAGTGGGACTTCCCTGCAATAAAGGTTATTGATTGATTGATTGATCTTACTAGCGCTTCGCTAGCACTTCGGTCATGGAGTCACTTGCCTCGCCGGCAAGCATTCACGGATACTTCACCCGTATCCACCTCACGGCCACTCGCAGTGGCACATCTCACTAGCGCTTCACTAGGGCTTCGGTTATGGGTGCACTTTGCCTTGCCGGCAAACATTCACGTTTAGTACGCGTGTCCAATTCATGGCCACTCACAGTGGCGCAATTCTCGCTTAGCCATTGCTCCAGCGTTAAGTGTATATATGGATTAGTATCCGCTAATACATGCGACTTACCCACTGCACGACCGCTAGCTGCGGTCATTTCATGGCTCTAAGCTAGCACCTTGGTATAGGAGCACGACTCCTAGTTGCGCTTTCTCAGATACTGCGCTGGTGTCTGCCTCTCATCTTATAGCTGTGTCACTACTCATCCACAGTTAGCTTGTGCAAACGCTTGTTTGTTTATTCTAATGCATATTTTTGTGTTCCAGGGCTGTTCAGCTTGATAACTCAATCTAACAGATTCTCTTTTGGGGATGGCTTTGCCCCTGCCTGCTACCCAGGCAAATCAACACCCCACCTCGCTCGAGGGTCCTCGAGGACGGAGTCATCACCAAATACTGAATCTATTTCATTTCATGTCATTGCATTGTTAATAAATCTCCTTTTCTTAAATCCGAAGTCTTCGTGATTGAAATTAGATAAATGAAGATTCTGAATGGATCCTACATTACTCCACATAAACTCAAGAAAATGAACTGTAATGTTTCAGATAAGTGTTGGCATGGGTGTGGGATGACGGGTACTCTTATGCGTTTACTGTGGCATTGCCCAGAGATACAGGCATTTTGGTTAAGTGCTAGAGATTTTTTGTGCAAATTAAACAATATTAATTTTCCATTACTTCCAGCGGTGGGTCTACTGGGAAAAAATATAGACGGAGTAATTTCAACGGAACTTCAGCATTTGTTAGATTTAGCTTTTCTTTAAGTTAAATGAACAATACTCATCAATTGGACGGTGAGGAGATTAAATTGTTTTAATATAGAGTGCTGGCTAAAAGATTATCTGGAATGGATATCCATGGAACAAGCTGCTTCTGTTCTGCAAGATCTGGGCAGTGATCACAAAAATTTGAGTCTAATTATGTCACTCTTGAATAAGAAACAAACGGATGGAGATACACTATGATACGTATTTATAATGACAAGCTGTTATGTTATATATATGTATGTTCACTTGTTCAGTATCTCTCTTAATTTCATAGTAAGTGTCTGAAGTTGGTCCACAGGTCAAAATGGCACATTAACTTGTGGTTATATGCTGCTATTTGAATTGGTGCCCCTATCAGATTATGGTGGGTCTGGTTGTTCTTCTCCCAACTGAGGGTGTTTGTTTTACAGTGTTGTGTCACTCAGTTGTGAACATGTTGTATATTTGTATTATTCTGTCTCCTTCCTGGGACTGGTGGGGCTGAGTGCCTATCTCACTGTACTGGGCCACTCCCTTTGTGTTCTGTGTGTGTGTGTGTGTGTGTGTGTGTGTGTGTGTACGTGTGGCTTGCAATGTTTTTGTTGTATTGTACAAGAAAAATAAAAATTATATTTACAAAAAAATAATAACTCAGAGGATTAACTTTAAAAATGTCTGCTTGAAAATGCCAGGGAATACAAGCTCAAAGCTCATGCTGCCATCACAGGCTGTCATCCCTCCAACTCTGCCGATGTTTGAACGGGCCTGTGCTCAAGGTGCCAAAGGGAGGTTGCAGAGTAAAAGGAAGATACCGAATTATGAAGGTGAGATAGGAATCTTTAGCTACCATCTTGGAACAGATCACTTGCATTTTCATTCGAGAAAGGTATTGCTGTGATGCATAGCATCATTTTCAACCAGTGACAGTAGATTCTGATCGAGAGAGACGTGCATTATTTCCAGACTAAGGTAAATTTTTCAGATGTCTTGACTTAGATGTCTAAAGTCGAAAATAGAACAGAGCACATTTATGGGACTGACGTATGGCAAGACACGAAGGATTCTCCCGGTAGAACCTACCAAGACCAATTTTTCTCAAAGTAGGGAAGATTTTAAGCACAGAGAATGAAATTTACAAGGAAGATTCCTTCCTTGAAAATGGATCGCATAAGATTGAGTCAGCATCAAAATAAAGTTCTTGCAGTCTCATTTACTCATGTTTCTCTGAAGTATCCATATAATTAGGACAAGGTGGTTATTTTCCGCTAAATGAAACAGTATGTGACTTACTGTGCACATTTATTCCTTTTATGTTGTTGACTTTTAAGTTGTGTGTGTGTGTGTGTGTTTGTGTGGGTGGGTGTTTCCATGGGAATAAAGTGAGATTCTAGGTTACCAGCCAATGCCAACCACAATTTTGAACTGTGATCTGCCTTAATCAAAAAATAAATAAATAAATAAAATCCAGAACCCTATAAATTTCATGGGCTCTAGTTCCCCAAGTGAATCCCTAGGGCCACAGTTGAACTTCATATTGCATTACAACTAGTGCATAAAACAAGCCAAAAAAAAAACTTCCAGGTCACCGGTAAAATTAAATAAATAAATATGTGCTGGCGGGGAACAACTAGGAGAAATTAAAATGAGTGAGAAAAATAGTGAGAAAGAAATGGAACTAGTGTTTTCTTTCATAGCATAACCCCTTGAATAACATCCAACAGGAGTGACAAGAACTTGTTTCTGCTTAAAAAATAAATCAATTTCCAAATGAAATGAGGGATTTTGCATTTTATTATGGAAACGGGACCGTAAGGCACTGTATTAATAGATCAGGTCGAATGAAGTTTTTTTTCCACATAATTGGAGATAACGGGTCTACCCATGCAGGACTTATCTAAACTTCTGAGGCGCATTTTCAGCACTTCAAACATTTGTTCAGTTACAGTTTGTGTTTCGTGTGACGGACTGAAAATCCATGCAATATGCAGAATTATATGCCATGTGTTTGATATTTTGACTAACCATTGTCGCCGAACAGCCAGCCTTCCAGGGGGGATCCTCTGGATGACTGCTTAAATTATAGAGCTCGCCAGTATGAAAGACTTGTGGCTTTATTCAGTATAACCTGCGTATACCTATGTGCATATCCTCACAGGTTGAATCACAAATTATCCGATGGAATTTGTTCCCTTACGATTGAACTAGCTAGCATCACAGCATGCTCTGATTCGGGTCCGTGGAGCGATCGCAATCACCATTTTGACACGTGTTTTTTAAACGTCTTGGAAATAATCTTTCACATGGGCATTTTTTATTTTTAATTGTTTGATTGTGTGGGCACTGCAGTTCGTCCCTTTGTTACATGTTACAAGCAGAGGGCACGCATGTCATGCAGTCAAAAAAACTTGTTATAATGCGCCTTTAAAATAGCAGTTTAAAACTGATTATTGACTTGAGACCAGGTTTTTGTCAGTCAATCGCGCAAGAGCATAAAGTGACCTCAAGACAGCGGCTCGCCAGCAGATCGCCTGACCACGCCTCATTTTTAGACCAACACGCCCATGGGTGCTCATTGTGGCGCAAATGCATTCTCTATTTACAGTGGCGGTTCTAGCTTGAATGGCGCAAATAAAACTAACCGCAACAAAATAAAATAAAATATTACAAATCCCACATGGAAAGAATCTATATGAACATACACTGCCCGGCCAAAAAAAAGGTCACACACTCAAATATTTAGTTGGAACCCCTTTAGCTTTGATTACAGTGCAAATTCGTCTTGTCATTGTTTTGACAACCATATGCAATGCCAGAACATTTATTTTCGATCAGAAATGCCATAATTTTTGGCCGAGATCTTGTCTTCTCTACAAAATGGTTGAACCACTCGGTGGTCTTTCTTGAGCACACCCCAATAACTTTCAATGTGGTTAAGGTCAGGACTTTGTGGTGGCAAATTTGTCTGTGAAAATGATTCCTCATAATTGTTTTTGTCATTCATGGTTTTCTTTGCTAGATACAGGCTAATAACTTGCCCGTTCTATTATACTGTAACATCATTTCCACCATCAAGGGATGCGTCTTCCGACATGATTTTTTAAGAAATGAGTAGCAATGCGCTTCATCAGTCAGGGTTAAAATGATTATTGCCAGCTGAAACATATTAGTAAACGCAATCATGATCCAATAATAAAATTTGTACATTCATTTCCAAACGGTGACTTTTTTTTTGGCCGGGCAGTGTATATGCGCATATTTGCAACCTATATGCAGCATATATGCCGCATATAGGCCAAATTCAGGTACATACATGTGCTTATAGAGGGCATATAGGTTTCCTATATCGCTTCTTTATTTCCACATATAGGCCCTATATGTACATACAAGGTATATCTCTCCTTTATAGCTCATATACCCAGTGGCAGGTTCTGTTTGTCATACCTATTGTATAGCTCATGTCTCATTTTTGCAGCTGTCATACACGATGCCTAGCTCATATTTTCATTCTTAAGGTAATATCTGCATATTAGTCCAAAGTCCCTTACAGAAATAACAAGAATTTCACGCGATAACTTATTAATTGCATGTGAACACGTGAAATTGGCATCACATTTGATCCTTAATACATATTGACATGTGACAACAGCATGTTATGTGTAAACCAGTCATTATTAACAATGGCAAGTGAGAGGAGACAAAAAGTTATTAGATATCAAAACAAATATCTAATACTATTTGTTACATTTTTTTCCTGAAACATTAACAATAACAAGGCCAAAATAACAAAGTCTACATTTCTGTTCACAGTTTTAATGAACAGACACTTCCCTTTTATCTGAGGTGCTTGTATAGCAACTAAAGGTCCCAGACTTTTTCCTACGGGGATGAAATAACAAGGATTCTTAAATTCCCACACGGTAAGAATGTATATAAACATATAGGTTCTAATCCCCGCCTCGTATCAACCAGCAGTGGTCGGCAGCTCTTTTCAGAAGGAGCATGCAATTGGCCAATGCGCTACAGGGATGCAAATTGCGAAGGGCCTGCTGGGAAGGTTTATGTAGATTAGAGTTCCCCTAGGCGCGTCCTGTTGGCCAGACGGGTGCTCATAAAGATGATTGTGACCTGACTCATGCTTGGTTATCCCCCGCCCTCATTTGAAGCCTGTGAGGTTTCACCCAATAAATGTATAACAGCCAATTGCTTACGGGCGCAGGCTTCAGAGGAGAATCAGGTGTGGTATACATTCTCCTGAGGTGTCAACAGGGGGCCACATATGTGAAAAAGCTTAAGTACTTGTACACAGTTTCCTAATTGGATATTCCCGATTTTGGTGGGATTGAAAATGCCAAAAAAAAAAAAAACTCTCTGGTTATATTGGTTCTTTCCATGTGGGATAATGTAGAAATAAAAGGTAAAATAAATATTACAAATTGCACAAATCCTTTATCACACTTCAAACCAATGGGAAAACGCGTTATAGTGCCCCTTTCAGACATATCCCGACATTTTGTGTTAATCCCCAATGCCCTGCCATCGTATTCATGCCATTATTTGTGGGAAAAGTGCCTTGGACCGCTTATTTGATGACCTTCTAACCATCGTTGAAAGGCATTCTGAAAAGACGAGCGAGTTCCCTCATGAATATTCGGCGTTTAAATGAGCTTCGTGCTGATTGGATAGTTCAGCTACATTCGTGAATATTCAATATGTATACAGCCCCAACGCCCTACTAGCCCAGAGCCTAGCTAGTTACAACCATAGATGGTGAAAGACAACAGATTATACAGGTAGCATAGTAAGACTTTCTGCGACGCAATGGCGACACAAAGTTCACAAATATTGCCTTATGTATATTGTGGCAGCCCCGCCTTTCAGCTGGTGTCCCACGTGAGCGGGAACACGCAGGAAAAGGCGTGGCACCAGCAGGATAAGGTCCAGGGATTCAGCACCCTGGACAGAAACTGCAGCCCAGGCGCAGCACCACAGACAGCGCCACATTCCAGAGGGGGGTGGAAGAGTGCACACACCTGGAGGACATCCAGGTGCAATCAGTGTGGGGCATAAAATGGGGTTGCTGTAGTGGAGAGGCGGCAGTCTGGACCAGACAGAGGAAGTGTTTGGGTGCTTGCCTGCCCTCTGACGGAGTTGCAACCATTAATCCTGTGCTTTTTTTTTGCCCAGCCGCCAGCACCTTGGGGATACAGAGCAGGTGCTGAGGGGACTCCTGTCCTAGCGCCAGTGGACCAGCCGTCTTGGGACCCCCTGACTTCCCGGAACCCCCAAGTCTCAGTGCGGGTTCCTTGCAGAGCCCAACGGGCCCCTGTAATGAAAGGAGTGCCTAATAAAAGGCTGTTTTTGTTCTAAATTCTGTGTCTGGTAACGTTTCCCTACTTCTGTCCACGCTGCCCACGTGAGATCGGGCTGGGAGGCCACAAGTGGTGGAGAATGCGGGCATCAGTCTTGTAGCTGCCAAAGTGGACAAGCAGGAGCAGCGCCTCAAGAGAAGGGGAAAAAAGGGGGGTACACTGACTGCGGTCCTGTCTTCCTCGCACGGACCTGTTCTCCCGAAGGGCCATGGGCCGAGGCCCTGACCGCAATCCTCCGGTCTCAGGAGGCACTCCAGTCAGCGGTGGCTGAGCTGTGCGCCAGCACGAGACGAACCAGCCAGGCGCGTCAACCGGCTGGCGTGCTCACGGCTGACCGGGAGGATGACATCGAAGCCTACCTGGAGGTTTTCGGCGAGCAGCCCAAGGTGAGGGGTGGCCCCAGGAGGAATGGGGAAGAATACTGGCTCCGTTCCTGACAGGAGAGGCCCAGCGGGCCTATAGGGATCTTCCCAGCATAGACGCGCTCCAGTACCCCCGACTGATGGCAGCCATCTTGGGCGGTCTGGGTTTTAGTCTGCCGGCACGGGCCCAACAGTACCACAGTGGCAGTATGACCCCACAGCCCCAGTCACGAGCACAGGTGGCGACCTGGTCCGCCCGGACACGCCGATGGCTGGCCGAGGGGGGGGGCCGCCCTGATGGAGCGGATTGTGCTGGACCGATGTGTGCGCGCCCCTACCCCGGGGCGAAAAAAGTGCATGAGCGGAGCAAGGCCCCAAGTGTGGAGGCCCTCATCGCCCTCCTGGAGAATCACCAGGTGACCCAGGAGATGCTGCGTACGGGCCGGCCGTCACCCAGTGGGGGCTCCCGGGCCCCCCTGCGGCCCACCCCAAGTAACCAAGACCCCCAACCACCCGACCGCTCCTAGACGGAGCCCGCCCACCCAGAACCCACGGGGAAGGAGCCCGGCCCCAGCGGACTCCGACCCGAACAAGAGGCGGAGGTGCCGCCTGCGGCCAGGCTGGCCACCTGGCCCGAGAGTGCCCCAGCCAAGACGCCAGCATGCCTAGCGCTGACACCTCCGGGGGTGTGGCCCGGCCCTGCCACTACCTGACCACCTGCTGGGCCCACCGGGGCATGGCGGCCCCTCGGCTGCCTGTCAAGGTGAACGCCCAAGACACAGAGGCCCTGCTGGACTCGGGGCGCCATTTCCCTTGTCCGGCCTGAATTTGCCAGCACGGAGGGGGGAGAGGAGGTGACTGTATCCTGTGTGCATGGGGAGGCCCGCCCGATACCCCACGACAGAAGTACAGCTCCAGACCCTCCGGGGCCGCTGCCAGGAGAGTGGGGGTGGTTCAGGGGCTCCCGGTACCCGTGTTGTTGGGGAGGGACTGTGCACTGTTCCAGCGCTACTGGCAGGAGGGACCCAGAGGGAGGAGCTACATAGCCGCACCCAGAGGCGAGGGCGGCGGGCCCCGAACGGCGTGTGCAGTGACCCACGGCCAGTGAGGGAGAAGCTGCCTCACCCCAGGGAGGGTCGGCCCCGAACAGGGAAACAACCACGGCCATGGAAGATGCAGAACCGGGAAGCCTTTTTTGGGACTTCCGTCCAGACCAGAGGATTCTGCCCATCCGCCAACTACCTTTGGGACGGCGCAGCTGGAGGAGCCAAACTTCGCCCAGGCGTGGAAAGCGGTACAACAGCCAGGGCCGGGCCACCCAGAGGGGTGAGTAAGTCGATCCTACCGTACTTTACTGTTAAGTAATGGGCTGTTATACAGGATCTGCCAAGTACGGGGGGAAGAGATCGCCCAACTGCTGGTTCCCCGCCCCTACATCTCAAAGGTCCTCTACCTGGCCCACACGCACCTGTTTGGCGCCCACCTAGGGGCCGAGAAGACCTCTGAACGGTTCTAACCCGTTTCTATTGGCCTGGAGTGAAGCGGGCGGTGGAGGACTACTGTCGGCGATGTGCAGAGTGCCAGCTGCATAGCCCCAAGGTAGCGTACCGGGAACCCCTAATCCCTCTCCCCATTATAGATGTGCCATTCAGGAGGATTGGCATGGACATCCTGGGGCCCCTGCCGAAGTCTGCAGGGGCCATCGCTATGTCCTTGTTATTGTCGACTCGCCACCCGATACCCGGCGGTGCCCCTCACGGACAGCCACCGGCAAGACCATCGCCAAGGAGCTGTTCGTCCTCTTCAGTCGGGTTGGCGTGGTTGATGAGATTCTGACTGACCAGGAACATGCTTCATGTCCCAGGTACTGCGGAAATGTGCCGCTTGCTCCACATCACCCAGCTACGCACTTCTGTGTACCACCCGCAGACTGATGGGCTTGTGGGCGCTTCAACAAGACGCTCAAAAGTATGCTACACATAAGCTCATTGACACGGATGGGAAGGACTGGGACCAGCTGCTGCCCTACCTCCTATTTGCCATACAGGGAGGTCCCCCAGGGCTCTACAGGCTTCTCCCCTTCGAGCTCCTGTATGGAAGGCGGCCCCGGGCCTCCTGGACCTCGCCAAGGAGGCCTGGGAGCAGCAACCATCACGCCACCGGTCCCTGATTGAGCATGTAGAGGTGATGGACCAGCGAATGGGCGAATCTGGCCCATGGTGAGGGGAGCACATGGGCCGTCTTGCAGGCAGAGCAAGCCCGCTCTATAATCGAAGTGCCCAGGTTCGGGAGTTCAGTCCAGGGACCAGGTAATGGTGATGGTGCCCACCAGTGAATGCAAGTTCCTGGCACGGTGGCAAGGGCCCTACGAGGTGGTGGAGCGGCGGGGCGGTAAATGCTCGGGTAAGACAGCCAGGGCGGCGCCGGCCGACCCAAATTTATCACATAAACCTGCTTAAGCGCTGGCATGATCGGCCAAAGGCGGACCCTGTGTTTGTTGCCACCTTTACACCACAGGAACGCCCGAGGTACCCCTGGGGAGCAGCTGACCCCCGCCAGCGCCAGGAGCTGCGGGGAGCTGGTGGGACAGAAACCAAGATGTGTTCAACCCCACCCCAGGGCGGACCGACCTGGTGGCGCCTGACATTGTGACGGGAGCCTGGGAAACGGGTAAAGCTCCGTCCGTATAGGATTCCAGAAGCACGGCGCCAGGTGATCCGGGAAGAGGTCAGAGGATGCTCGGGCTAGGTGTCATAGAGGAGTCCCACAGTCGTGGTCCAGCCCCATCGTGCTGGTGAAGAAGCCCGATGGGAGCTGGAGATTCTGCAATGACTTCCGCCAACTAAATGACATCTCCCTCTGTGACGCCTACCCGATGCCCAGGGTGGACGAGCTGATAGAGCGGTTGGGGCCTGCCCGCTTCATCAGCACTCTGGACCTCACCGGGGTTACTGGCAGGTGCCCCTCTCCCCCAGGCCAAAGAGACCGCCTTCGCCACCCCCGGACGGCCTGTACCATTACACAGTTCTCCCTTTTGGAGTACATGGGGCCCCCGCCACGTTCCAGCGGCTAATGGACCAAGTCCTGAGACCCCACCGAGTATCTTGGCTGCATACATTGATGACATCGTGGTCCATAGCACCACCTGGGAAGAACACCTGACCCGGCTGGAGGCGGTACTGGGGGCCCTCCGGGATGCCGGGCTCACTGCCAACCCTGCCAAGTGCCAACTGGGGCTCGAAGAGGCTCAGTACTTGGGACACGTCGTGGGCCGTGGGTGCATCCGGCCCCTAGCAGAGAAGGTGAACAGCCTAACCACCTGGCCCCGCCCAGCCACCAAGAAACAGGTGAGGACGTTCTTGGGGTTGGTGGGGTACTATAGGCAGTTCATACCTTCTTTTGCTACCCGAGCAGCAGCCCTGCACGACCTGACCAAGAAGGCCCAGCCCGACAAAGTGAGGTGGACCCGGAAGCAGAAGCCGCCTTCCAGGATCTCCGAGGAGCCCTGTGCCAGGAACCTGTTCTCGCCACTCCCAACTTCAGGCTGCCATTCACTGTGCATACCGATGCTTCGGGGACGGGCATAGGGGCAGTGCTCTCCCAAGTACAGGATGGAGCGGAACACCCGATCGCCTACATCAGCCGTCGGCTCCTCAAGCCTGAACAGAAACTATTCGACGGTAGAGAAGGAGTGTCTGGCCATTAAGTGGGCAGTGGGTAAGTTCCGCTATTACCTGCTGGGGAGGGAGTTTGTCCTATACACAGATCATGCCCCCTGAAGTGGATGTGCCAGGCGAAGGACAGTAATGCCAGGGTGACACGATGGTTCCTGGAGCTCCAAAACTACCGCTTCGGGTGGAGCACCGAGCTGGGCGCCTCCATGCCAATCGGGACGCCCTCTCCCGGAGAGGAGACGCCCTCCTGGGTTACGCTCCTACCAGGGGCAAGGAGCTAGGAGGAGGGTATGTGGCAGCCCGCCTTTCAGCTGGTGTCCCACGTGGCGGGAACACGCAGGAAAAAGCGTGGCACCAGCAGGATAAGGTCAGGGATTCAGCACCCTGGACAGAAACTGCAGCCCAGGCGCAGCACCACAGACAGCGCCACATTCCAGAGGGGGTGGAAGAGTGCACACACCTGGAGGACATCCAGGTGCAATCAGCGTGGGGCATAAAATGGGGTTGCTGTAGTGGAGAGGCGGCAGTCTGGACCAGACAGAGGAAGTGTTTGGGTGCTTGCCTGCCCTCTGACGGAGTTGCAACCATTAATCCTGTGCTTTTTTTTACCAGCCGCCAGCACCTTGGGGATACAGAGCAGGTGCTGAGGGGGACTCCTGTCCTAGCGCCAGTGGACCAGCCGTGCGGGACCCCTGACTTCCCGGAACCCCCAAGTCTCAGTGCGGGTTCCTTGCAGAGCCCAACGGGCCCCTGTAATTGAAAGGAGTGCCTAATAAAAGGCTGTTTTTGTTCTAAATTCTGTGTCTGGTAACGTTTCCCTACTTCTGTCCACGCTGCCCACGTGAGATCGGGCTGGGAGGCCACAATATATATATATATTTATGACCCCGAATCTGAAGAGGAGGCCGATGCAATGCTGGAAATGCCATCAACACGTATAACAATGGACGTTTCATAGTAGTAATTTTACTAGTCTATCTAATAAATTAGACAAAATGTCTCGCAGCCCTCTGGATTGCAGAGCTGCCAACTCCAACGCATTCGGCTCAAATCTCACGTTTCTTAGTGGCATTCGCATTCCTGTGCTGTAGTCATGGCTGCTTTAATGCACGGGCTTACCTGGTCTGAAGCCCAGGTGCCTATTGAATTCAGGGGCCTATTGAAGTGGAGGGCAGGTATAGGGTATTAACTTAAAGTTGGATTGTGCCTACTCCCTCAAATTCCTAGGTGCTGAGTTCACCAGTAAGGTGTGATCACCACGGAGTGTCTGCAAGAACACTGACAGGATGCCATCCACACTTGAAACTTTATTCGTAAAGCAGCCCAGACTCCATAGAACAAGAGGAAAGCCGGTGTGGTACAGTGTGGTCCTAAAGGAGAAGGAATTCACATAAATTAACCACAAGATATTAAACAAATACAATTAGCCAGGTGCAGTAGTGCTATGAAGTTACATATCAATACTAGCAAGCTGGCATTACAGGCAAAGTGAGTAGCTATTAGATTGCAGTAAAGGAAACGGCCACTAGCTGGAGCCATACAGCAAGGGATATCAGGGCAGCCATCTTGGTAAGGACAACAATCTTTAAAACAGAGTTGCCATCTTGACGGACTTACATCAGCTAAGCAGTTGTACAATAACTAGTATAGACGCCAAATACACGTGCTTCCGAGTTATTTATCAGTACACTCCAAATATGGTTCAACAGGCGGTCTTAACCTGGACAATCCCCCGAACTGAGCATCTAGCTGGCACAAACTGGCCCAAACTACAGACAACACACAGTAAATACAAGCTACACCAAACACACAAACGAATGCAAGCAGGACTTTGACATGCTATTTACAAGTTAGTGGAATAAGCTTGTATCTTCATATAACAATGTCCAAGCACTTACTTTTGACACCCACACACACCTTGAACACGGCTATCCCCTTTACCCCACAATCTGTCCTTTCAGTCCAAGAGTTCAGTCACTACCTGAGGAGGAGTAACAATGACCCTTAATTCAGTGTGCGGGGTGCCTAGTGCTGATTGGAGAGAGGTTGCTGGGGTCCGTTGCTAGGCAGTGAACCTCCCAATCACCTAGCTGGAGTGCTTCAGGGGCCGACACAGAGGGTTAGCTAGGGTTCGTAACCCAAGCCAAGGGGGGAGCAGGCCTCCCGGAAGTTGCAAAACCAGTTCCGGCTGGCTGCCACAGCAAGAGACAAACTGAGGGCTGTAAACTCCCCACCCCCAATCTTTCTGGCCTTTCATACACCTATCATTTCGGGGCAATGATGAGCTGAAAAAGTAACTGCTGCGGTTATATGACGACTTTTCATTCGGAATGTATTCATGAATGTGTTATGATTCTAATCTGTTCTGTCATGATTCTGCCATGTTTGTTATGATTCTGCCACTCCCTGTTATGTTTATGATTATGTCTGTTAGGTTTTGCCATGTTCGGTTTCGTTTTTGTACTTTGCCATGTTTTCGTTTTTGCCATTCCCAATCCACTATTCTGTTAGATTCCGGTCCATGTCTTTGTTCATGCCCTTCATTGCACTTTGTCTCCCCTGTCTGGTCTTTTTTTAAGCTACAGCTTCTCCCCAGTCCCGCGTGTCACATGCTTAGGTGATTTCATGGTTTCTGGGTTTCAAACATTCCTTCTAATCTCGTTTGCTTCCTTCGCCTCTCTTTTCTGTTTTACTAACCAATACTAACAGTTTGTTGTTTTTGTTAAAGTTACTAACCCAGACTAACATTGTATATAATACTAACTTACTAACGAGCACTAGGGATTGTATAGCTGCACTTACTAATTGATTAACAAGCTCTCAGCACTCGCCCTGTTCTAGTCTCCGCCTCTTGCCTGCACTTAGTCTTTGCTGCAATTCAGTGGATCCTCCGCACCTGCTCCACTCTGTCCTACCTCTCATTATCTGTGCACGTTAGAACTCCCTAACCGGAGCTGTATGTTTTGTCATAGGCTGTCTCGTGTTCCCTGTCCGCGTTTTTGGCTTTTTGCCAATTTCATGTGGTTAGGTTCTCCTTGTGTTTCCTCCCATGTAATTAGTCTGATCCTCATCACCTGATCCTAATCATAGCATGTGACTTCCCTTGAGTGTACTTAAGCTGTCTTCTCACTGCAGTTCCCCGTCAGAACGTTCCTTTGTTGCTATCATTTTTGCCTTGTACTCATAGTGTTTCTCTTCTGACTGGATCGTCCGACCTTCGATTTTTGGCTCTGCTTTTTGGTACTTTTGTCTGCATCTGTTTACGAACCCTTTTTGCCCGACTACGAGTTTTGTGTTTGCTGCCCTGTTAACGGTTTGGATTTCGCCCACTGGATTTTGGCTTTTGCTTCTCTGACAAACCTGTGCCTGTGTACCGAACCTGTTTTTGCCCGACCACGAGTACTGTTATTGCTGCCCTGGTTTTCGACTCTGATTCTGCCCTACTGGATTGTGATTTTTGGATTGTGGACTTTGTACCTTTTTGCCTTCTGCCCTGCGGGGTTCCCCCCCCCCTCGCTTAATAAACCCTCATCTACTGCATTGCTTGGTTCTCGCGTCTGGTTCCTGAGCGTATCCTCACAGAATGATGTTAGCAGTGCCTTTTTCTGACTGATTTTGCTTTTATTTTTGAAGCAGCAGTATGACCACATCATTTTAATTATCATTCGTCTGTTAAGGAGCAGAAGGGAGGCAGAATTCTGAAAAGGAAAGGTAGCAAAGCATGCGCAGAAAGCACGGAATGAATTTCAAGAAGAATGAGTGTCTACATGTACGAAAGATTCTTCCAATAGGAATGACAAACGGAATACTACGGTTAAAAAACGGTTATTGTCTCTTTAAATCGAATGAGAATGGTCTGTTTGTGTAAAGTTCCTTGGGATAACTTGAAGAGATTTGGCGCTAAATAAATACAAATTGAATTTCATCATCACCATGAATTGCTGTGTGTGTGGTTGTTATAAAAAAAAAAATACCTTTGTGTTTATGCTCAGGTAGGCTCAGAGATATGTTAGTAACAGCCTAATATTCCGATTAGAATCGGTTTAGAAGCCCAAACAGAATAAAAATGCTCCATATAAACACCTCATTCAGAATAAACAGGGCAAAACCGAATGGAATTTCATTTGGTTGCAGAGGGGCAGAATATTCCTTTTCCCAAACCGATTAAAAGTAAAATTGTATCATGTAAACGGTGAAACGGAAAGTTGTCTGGCTGCATTCTGTCTGCACGTGCTCTGTCTTGAGGTGAATGGGCAGAGTGACGTTTCTTCACTTGCAATTAAGGCGGCTTTCAAAGCGCAGAATGCAGAACTGGTCAATGCGGAGTGGTTGATTTTAATAAAAACTCTCGAATGGAAAATTTTTGCATGCTTAGATGGTAGTAAAAACAATAGTGAACGGTTTAAAAAAAAAAAGTCCACGAGAAACTCAACGAAGCCGGGATAGACCGCAACGTCAAACAAATTAGAACTGCTGGAAAACTCTGAAGACCGGTGTTCTGACAATTTGTGCTGCCTTGTCAAAAAATGCTATCTTAATGCAGGGTGATCCTAAAGGCTTTGTTTTTGCCTTAATATTACAATATAAATCAACCTACAGTGGCAACTTTGTTATTTGTATGCTCATAACTTACGCAGATGCTAAAATGAGATATCTTACAAATCGAGTTTTTTTTTTTTCAGTGCGCTTTTAGACCTATAGGCAAATAATCGCATGGACAAGCTGGCTTTTCCTGAAAATGCCGAAATCGGACGACAGTGGCATGCGGCATGTTATCTTTAAAAAAAAAAAAAAAAAAGAAAAAAAAAAAATAGGACCAACTCCTGTAGCTTACCGGCAAGCAGTCTTACAGCGATGATACAAGTTATAAAAATTTCATGTGAAGTTTGACATTTGAATCAATGAAAATCAATGTAAAGGTCACTATATAAAAGTTGACATACATTTAGAAGACCTTCCGTAATACAATCCTAAGCTCTGAAGCAGTTTTGGTGATACAAGTCAATATAATATGTCAATATGCATTCAATATGTCAATTGTGAATTTTAAAGGTCACAGAATGTCAAGTTGTGGTCAGCAAATGAATTTCATATACGACTTTCTAAATATCTAAATTTGTAACTCCGTTACCGGCCAGTTTTTTGCAGTTTTCACCCAAAATAAATCAAATGAACAAAACTGGCTATTTTGTTGTTTGAAGTACTAGGGAAGACCTACACAAAGCCATTTAAATTGTAACTCTATCTTACTTAGTTCTGGAGCAATGATACAAAATACACCAAATTTGTAACTCTGTTACCGCGTGACCTGGCCCCTATACAAACCTTGGCTCAATCTGTGACCCTTTCGGTGATACAAGTCATTGTAATTTTACTGTCAAGTTTGACCCTCAAAGGTCACTGACAGTCAAGTTGAATGTCACCAAATGAAAGTTCATATGTGACTTCCTAGATGTCAGTAACACAAACTTAGGCTCCATCTGTGACCGTTTTAGTGATACAAGTCATTGAATTTTCACTAGATCACATTTGGCCTTTGAAGGTCAATACGAAGGTCACCAAATGAAAGTTCATATATGACTTTCTATATGTCTCTAATACAAACCTAGACTCCATCTGTGACCGTTTTGGCAAAACAAGTCATTGTAATTGTATAATGTCAAGTTTGACCTTCAAATGTCATCAACACTCAAGCTGAATGTCACCAAATGAAAGTTCATATGTGAGTTCCTATGTCAGGAACACAAACCTTGGCTCCATCTGTGTCCTTTTCAGTCACAGAGGTCATTGAATTTTCGCTAGGTCAAGTTAGACCTTTGAAGGTCAGTCTGAAGGCCACCAAATGAAAGTTCATACATGACTTCCTGTAGGTCTTCAATACAAACCTACACTAAATCTGTAACGATTTTGCTGATATAAGTCATTGAAATTTCACTGTATAGTTTGGCCGTTGAAGGTCACTGAAGGTCAAGCTCAAGGTCACCCAATGAAACTTCATACATGACTTCCTATATGGCCACAATACAAGCCTAAGCTCTGTCTGTAATAGTTTTGGTGATAGAAGTCATTGAAATTTCACTATGTGAAGTTTGACCTTCGAAGGAAGGTCACCGAAGGTCAAGTTCAAGGCCACCAAATGAAAGTTCATGAATGACTTCCTATACATCTCCAATACAAACCAAAACTATCTGTAACCATTTTGCTGATATAAGTCATTGAAATTTCACTGTGAAGTTTGGGCATTCAAGGTCACTGAAGGTCAAGTTCAATGTCACCCAATGAAACTTCATACAGGACTTCCTATATGGCCACAATAAGCTCTATCTGTAATAGTTTTGGTAATAGAAGTCATTGAAATTTCACTATATGAAGTTTGACCTTCGAAGGTCGCCGAAGGTCAAGTTCAAGGCCACCAAATGAAAGTTCATACATGACTTCCAATAAGTGTTCAATGCACATATGTTCCCAATCTTCAATATTTTCAAGCCTAGAAACCTTTGAAAATTGTAACATTTTGCTTGACCTCAAGTTTGACCTTTCAAGGTCATCTGAGGTCAACTTTAACACAGCCAAAATATAGGTCATACATTACTTCCTATATGCCAGTAATACAAACTTAATCTCTATCTGCAACCATTTTGCCTCCACAGGCTATCTTGCATATTCATAAAGTACAGCGCCCCCAATAGACCCACTTCCGTCGATTCAATCAAAATGGCGCTCACACTGTACATTGACGGTACCAAGGTAAGTTGATGGCCTGATTTAGAAAAAAATTTGTCACGCAGTTTTTGAGAAATAATTTTTTAAAATTTCTCAGTCCTATCTTTAACATTGGAGCCAAAATTTCAAGCGCCCATAAAACTTTAATTTACACGAAAATTCATCAGGCCAAAAAAAAAGATAAAAAATGTTCCGGACGACGGACGCCACACCACGACAATAGCTTATCAGCCCATAGGGGACATTTTTGGGACATTTTAAGAAAAGCAAGTTCATTTAAAAAACGAGCTGTTATCACCAAATTAACTGAATTATTTTTGAATGAACCGCCGTTGTTATTGACCAGCCCCTTGCTAACAGCTACTTCCGCCGGAAGTTGCACCCATTGGTTTATCTACTGTAGCGCCCTCAGGAATAAGGTGTATAAGGAATGTTTTTCAATATTTTGATGTAATTCTGATGGATTCAGGTCCAAGGCTTCACATTTTTGCCCTCCACTGGTTGAAATGCTGTATTGCAATTGAATTTTTCAACTCGCTTATCTAGTGGCAAGTGAGGAATGTGGTGCAAGCTGACATCATCATATGGGTTGGATTTTTTCCTGCATTTTGAATTTTTTGTTTGTCTGCTTTGTGCAAGACTTGGTTCACAGCATCTTAAGACCATTATCATAAGATATTATATCAAGACAGTTGCTGCTTTTGCCCTGGTTATCTAATACATTTTGTTTAATGGGGTGTAACTCCTGAATGCAAAAGCCCAATCATCATAAAACATGAGAATTTACATCAACAGGAAAAGAAGCTGAAACCTACATAATTTGTTGGAGATTAAACAATAGGTGGCGCTATAGCAAACAACTGGTCAAATCGCCAATATCAGTTGTCCAAGTTCAAATTTTGCCTTTTGTGTCATGGTCAAATGCTCAAATAAATTACAAGGAAAAGGAGATGGTACAAACAGGATGGCCACCATCAGCCAGACCATCATTAAACTTGCCATGAATAACAATGTGCCATACACTGGAAATTGTTTAACCTCCTAAACCTGAATGCCCCTGGTACTGGAGGCAAGCTGGTTATGGCTTGCCGTGAGAGTCTGACCCTTATACACATATTTGCTTTCAAGTTGTCCGTGTTTAAGATGACTAGATTAATAAACAATTCATTTACTGAATAATCAAGACCAATATATAAGCCTGTAGTTATTAAATAAGTATTATGAAATGACAGATCACCAGAGGGTGCCAATGACAATGTACTTTAGTGGCATTGTAGGGATGGGAAAAGACCAAACAAATTAGAATAAAATTTAAACAAGGTGAAATATGTGAACAGTTTGTGTTTAAAAACATATTTTTTAAACTTCTTTTCATCTTTTTGTTGCTTTCAAACACCAACTCTTCACGTAGTTTACCTCTTAATTTATTTTTAATATACCTCATGAAGAAATGTCAAATAATTAATTGGTCCAGTACTTTCTCCAAACGTCTCCTGTTTTAGCAATTTTTTCAGCAGTGCAACCTAATTTATTTTAAGATTGCACTTGATCAAAATGATTTCAGCGTTCAGAAGAGCAGGGAAGCGCAGTTGCACACTGGTTGCCACGAAGCGATAATTTATTAAACAAGGTGAACTCCACTGCGTAAAATACAGTGGGAGCAATAATTATTTGATCCTTTGCTGATTTTGCAGTTCTGCCCACTTGCAAAGAATGGAACCGTGTAGAATTTTAATCATAGGTACATTCTAACATTGAGAGACAGAATATCACAAAAAAAAATCCAGAACAACATCATACAAATTTATATATTTATCATATTTTCACATGAAATCAGTATTTCATCCATAGAACAATAGGACTTAATACTTGGTGGAGAAACCTTAGTTGGCGAGCACAGAGGTCAGAAGTTTGTTGTTTTTCACCAGGTTTGCACAGATCTTGGGAGGGATTTTGGTCCACTCCTCTTTGCAGATCCTCTCCAAATCCTTAAGGTTCCGAGGCTGTCGCTTGGCAACTCGAAGCTTCAGCTCCCTCCACAGATTTGATGGGATTTAGGTCTGGAGACTGGCTAGGCCACTGCAGGACCTTAATATGCTTCTTTTTGAGCCACTCATTTGTTTCCTTGGCCGTATGTTTTGGGTCATTGTCATGTTGGAAGACCCATCCACGACCCATTTTCAGTGCTCTCACTGAGGGAAGGAGGTTGTCGCCCAAAATTTCCCCGTACATGGCCCCATTCATCCTCCCCTCAATACGGTGAAGTCTTCCTGTCCTCTTAGCTGAGAAACACCCCCAAAGCATAAGGTCCACCTCCATGCTTCACAGTGGGGATGCTGTTCTTGGGGCTGTACTCAGCATTTCTCTTCCACCAAACACGGTGACGCGAGTTGATGCCAAATAGCTCTATTTTGGTCTCATCTGACCACATCACCTTCTCCCAAGCCTCCTCTAGATCATCCCTGTGTTCTTTGGCAAACTTCAGGTGGGCCTGTACATGTGCCTTCTTCAGCAGAGGAACCTTGCACGCGCGACAGGATTTTAATCCTTCACAGTGTTGCGTGTTACTGATGGTTCTCTTCGTGTCTGTGGTCCCAACTGCCTTCAGATCATTAACAAGCTCCTCCTGTGTAGTACTGGGCTGATCCCTGACCTTTCTCATGATCATTGATATCCCACGAGGCAAGATCTTGCGTGGAGCCTCAGACCGAGGAAGATTGGCGGTGACTTTGTGTTTCTTCCATTTTCTTATTATTGCTCCAACAGTTGTTAACCTCTCACCAAGCTGCTTGCTTATTTTCTTGTAGCCCATCCCAGCCTTGTGCAGGTCTACAAATTTGTCTCTGATGTCCTTAGACAGCTCCTTTGTCTTGCTCATGGTGGTAATGTTGGAATCTGATTGATTTTGTGGACAGGTGTCTTTTATACAGCTACATAACGATGTAAGGAGTTGACACAGGTGTTTTGGGTGATGAGTTGAGATTTGGAGTGCTTCTTAATGGAAAACTAACTGGTCTGTGGGAGCCAGAATTATTGCTGGTTGGTAGGGGATCAAATGCTTATTTCATGCAAAAATACGATAATAAATATACAGTTGCAAGAAAAAAGTATGTGAGCCCTTTGGAATTACCTTGATTTCTGCATAAATTGGTCATTAAATGTGATCTGGGCCCGTATTCACAAAGCATCTTAGCGCTAAAAGTAGGTCCTAACTGCCGGATTTAGGAGAAATTCCTAAAAAAAAACGGGCGTGTCAGTCGTAAATTTAGGACTCCTAATTATTTTCGCTCAGTGTTATTCACAAAGCATTTTAGGCCTAAAAGTAGCTCCTGAGTCTGGGAGAGCTTAAAAGTAGTCAAGAGGACTCCTAACTCGCTAAAACCTATTCACAAAGAATCGGAAAATGGCTTCTGCTGTTGAAAGACGGAATGACTTGGAAATTCTGAATGATGCGCAGTTGTTGAAAAGATATCGGATCGACCGTTAAGGGATTTTATTTGTTGCTGACTTGGTGCAGGAGAGAATTACGTCTCCAACCATGAGAAACAACCAAATAAGCCCCAAAATAAAATGTTTGACAACACTTCGTTACTTGGCCACTGGAAAAATCCAACTTTGCAACGTGGACAATTAGGGATTTCACAATCGTCTGTCAGTCGCTCAATTCAACAAACAATCAATGCGCTCTGTGAACCCCATATCATCCGACAGTTTATCCGGTTTCCAATGGACTTTCGCCGACAACACAGAATCAAACTTGAATTCATGCATCTCAGGTATGCCCGGTATCATCGGTGCTATTGACGAGACCCATATTCGAATTGTTTCTCCGACCCAAGATAAAGAGGTATTTGTAAATAGAAAAAAAGTTCATTCCATCAGCACCCAGATAGTATTTGATGCCGAATAAAATATTTTGGACATTGTTGCGAAATGGCCAGGATCCTGGCACGACTCGCATTTTAATGGAAAGCAGCTTATGCCAATTATTTGACAGGCATTATGTACTTGTGGGATGTCACTTGCTTGGGCACAGTGGCTTTGGTGCTGTACCTCCTTCTGCTATGCATAAATTATTTTATTAGGCTATTGAGTGAGGGTTACATTTAATAGATCATCAAAATAATACCAGCCTATGCCAAATTTTGTATGCATTTTTAAATTGTCGGCTATACATTACAAACCAAGCTTAGTATGCTTTCCTGTTTGAACGATAGCCTGTTTATAGGCAGCAATCTCGGACCTCATCTGCGATTGCAGCCCATACCACCGTTTCTCGCCGTCCGAGACGCCGGGGAATGCAACATTGATCTGTAGGCTGATATTATCCCACGCATCCCGCTTGGATTTGCTGTTCACCCCCGAGCCAAATTTCCCTTTGATTAGGCTACATGCTTTCGCTCCAGCACGTGGCTCCAGTTGGGCTTTCGCGTCCTTTTTTAACTTTCATCCATGACAGTTTAGGGCAAACAAACTTGACCAGCCTGACATTTAAATGCTCGCAACATATTCTCATTGCGTAATAAGTTGCTAATTGGGGAAAATGACGCGTTTTATTATTGACTCATTTTATGCTATTGGCGTTTTTACAACTATCTCTTTCCTATGTATGTTTATTTGCCTAGGGCGTGATATGTGGGGACTGCGCACAGTGCATTTTCAGGAGTGCTCAAAATTTTATTATTTCATGGGACAAACCAGCCGCTTGGACTATTTCCTCATTTTTTCCTCCATGGGTTGTATGAGGGATATTTTTTTCAGTGGGCCGCCCTGTCACCAAACAACCAATCACCGTGCTCATTGTCCCAAGACTCGTGCATGAGAATTGACGTCATGCATACAACGGAGATTTACTCCCACCTATCTCAGAGCTACTCCTAGTATAGGAGTTCCCAGTTTTCTTAACTAAAAGTTGCTCTCAGCGGCTTTGTGAATAACTTTTAAGGTTTTACTCCTGCATAAAATGTTTTAGCGCGACTTAGGAGTACTCCTACTGGTAAGATAAGATGCTTTGTGAATACGGGCCCAGATCTTGATCAAAGTCACAACAATAGACAAACACGGTCTTCTCACAAACAATCATATGTTTTCATGTTTTTATTGAAGACAACATGTAAACATTCACAGTGCAGGTAGGAAAAAGTATGTGAACCTTTGGATTTAATAACTGGTTGACCCTCCTTTGGCAGCAATAACCTCAACCAAATGTTTCCTGTTGCAGATCAAACCTGCACAACGGTCAGCAGGAATTTTGGACCATTCCTCTTTACAAAACTGTTTCAGTTCAGCAATATTCTTGGGATGTCTTAGTTGTCGTAGATTTGTCAACAGAGATGTTAGCATGTGCCAGAGATTTCTGTAAGTCTTTAGCTGGCACTCTAGGATTCTTCTTCACCTCATTGAGCATTCTGCGCTGTGCTCTTGCAGTCATCTTTACAGGACGGCCACTCCTAGGGAGAGCAGCAACAATGTTGAACTGTCTCCATTTATAGACAATCTGTCTTACCGCAGACTGATGAACATCAAGGCTTTTAGAGATACTTTTGCAACCCTTTCCAGCTTCATGCAAGTCAACAATTCTTAATCATAGGTCTCCTGAGAGCTCTTTTGTGCGAGGCATGGTTCACATCAGGCAATACTTCTTGAGAATAGCAAACCCAAAACTGGTGTGTGTTTTTCATAGGGCAGGGCAGCTTTAACCAACACCTCCAATCTCGTCACATTGATTGGACTCCAGGTTGGCTGAGTCCTGACTATTCTAAGATTAGTGCTGAGGAAGAGTTAAAGAAAGGGTTGGAAAAACTGAACATCCATTTTGATATTTTTTCTCTTGGAGGATAAGTTGCTTTGGAACACGCGTAATGTCAAACACTTTGACATAATGCGGCATTTTGACATTTTGCGTTGTTTTTGCATTATTGGTTGTAACATGGCCTGTATTGACCGAAGATGGAGTAGACTACAATTTTCAATTAAAGAATAGGAACGATGCATTTTGATTTATAAGACACACAACGAATGATATTTTAATTCACAACTTTGGTACTTCTCCCTTAGCCCAGTTCATGTCATATTTTTGATATTCCAGGGTGAGATCATTTTTGCGAAAATGTCATTGCCTGAGATTGTGGGGGTAAAATTGCTCTGCTTTACGTTCCGCTCTTAATACTTCGCCAAACTGAATATCGAGTATAACGTTGGTTAATTCTGTATGGCTTTAGCGCTGTTGTGAGCCAGATAAATACCACTCTCACAACTAAGTTATTTTTACTGAGCTCACTAGCAAGTACCCATTATGTAACATTGGTTTATTAGCTAGCTAACTCCTCAGTTGACAATGAATTTAAAACCATGGCTAGTTCAACCACGAGTTTCTTTGATTTAGTGACTTGCGGAATATAAGAGTAATGGCGTTAGCTCAGTGTTATCATAATGGGAATTACCATGGCCCTAACGGAAAAATAAGTTGTTTTCTATTAAATTACGTGTATCTGTTATGCAATAAATAGAATCTTATACTCGTGGTCGTGAATTTCATTTTCAGCTTTGGGCACGACCCGCGATTTTTGAATTATAATAAAAAAAAATACCAGGGGCACCAAATTGGATAAAAATGATCAGAATGATAAGTGTTGGGCATGGCCAATGATGATATGACCAATAAAAAGTGTTTGAACTATACCTTTACCTCCAAAAACGTGATGTTTCCGTGCATTCTCACTGTTTCCTGCTTTAAGTGTGGATTCACGCTATTGAATGTTTGGCAGAGGTACTGAGGTTGCCAGGGGCAACGCGGTTCTCGCAAATGGTCTATTGAGAGCCCAGGCATACCTCTGGGTGAAGGGCAACATTTCGTCATTATCACTCGACCGTAGCAGACGACAGCAGAGAGATAATATAATTCGCGTTGTGACAAGGCAATTAGTCACGGTTGTTTGATGAGTTCACATGAGTTCATATGAATTAATTAAAAAGAGGTTATTATAATTTATTCTGTATTTCCCCCCTTCTCCTAATTCTCCCCCCTCTCCTCTTCTCTCCCCTCTCCCCTTCTCTCTGGGGCTGTGTGAGTGAGATTCAGCACCGTCCCCGAGCCCCCCTCCCTCTCACCCTCCCACTTGCATGCTCTGGCGCGGGGATAGAATTTTATACATTTTAGTGTGTTTTACATTTTTTTTTTGTGGGGATAATCCTTTTGAAGCATTTAATTAATTGTGTGATAGTTTAGTGCTTTTTTTTAAACGTGTATTATTTGAGTGGTTGGGGGAAGTGAAAGTAATAAAAGTGTTAAAACTTTATTTCAAGCGTTTTGTTGGTTTTGTGGGGTAACGAAAGAGAATTTAAATTTGGAGAACAGTGGTAACCAACAGTGTTGGTAAAACAGTGTTTTAAAGCAAAAAAAATGAGAGCAAGAAGTGTTAAAACAGGAAAATAAAGCGATGGTGAAATCATGCTGAAAATAGCGGTGCATTGAGTAAGTGTGTATAAAGGAAAAGGAAAGAAAGAAAATTATATACCAGTTTTCGGCGCGATGTGTATGTGTAGAAAGAAAAGTTACAAAAAGTTGAAATGTAGTTGACGAAAGAAGCTGCAAAATAAGGCTTGTTTCCAGAGTCTTCTCATTCGCATTACTCCTTCTCTCTGTCTCTGCCTTCTGTCTCTCTGTCTGCGTACAAACGCATTGTAAGGGAGCGGAGCCCATGGGGGCGGGGTTTGCTGTCTGTGAGTTGGTGGGGCTTGCATGGAGGGGGTAGTCAATGAATGACTGAATACAGGAAGCGAACGACTTCTGTCAAAAAACAATAGTACAATGAAACTTACCCATAGGGGCGGGGTTGAAAGGTGTGTGGCGCGCGCGTTTTTGAGTTGGCGGGACTTGCGTTGGTCGTGGTGGTCATTGGCTTTGTCTCGGGGCCTTACATAGTTGATTTTGAAAAGGTGTGAGAAGATCATAGATTACCCACATTCACAATGCTCAGTTTTTGAATGGGGGGTGTGAAATTGTTCTGTCATAGGTCTCAGGATGTTTCATTGTTCGGCTTTCAGGCACCGCGGTTAAAGTTTATACTAATGGGGTGTCATTATTCTTTTAAACAGCAGCAGATTTGGCTAATTTAAGCAATATTGCTTTCCAGGCCAGCCAATTGTTCCAAAAGTATTTTTGGAAGAGTGCGGTTACGCCATGAATTATGCCACAAACGTATCCTGGGAACACCGCAACATAATTATTCTAAACGGCTATGGATCCTACTTTCCCACCATAAGTAATGCCTGCACATGCGCATATTTGAATAACCATCACCGGTGAAAGATTTCAGACCAAAATCTAGTTATTTGTCCCAGGGGAACTAATTGAATACATCGTTAATCGCGGTTCCGCACCAATGATGAATTGAATTCGTGCGACACCATCTACTTCTTAATTAAGGATTTTTAACCAGCTATGTAAAATATTTTCTACATTTTGTATTTGATAATGCTTAGTATTTATCACTTATAGGTGTTTTATTTGTTATATATTGCATCCAGTCTTGGAAATGAGTAACAATAAATAAATAAATAAATAAATTCCGATATACACGATTATAGATAAACCATTTTCATAAATTTCAATGCAGCATTAGTTTGTTAAATTATATGCAAGGTCTTCATTTCTCAAAATGCGAGTTTCAAAGTATGTCCTAGAATTTTATGTTGAATATAGGTTTTAACTTAGTTTTTCATTTGAGCAGGAGTGCTTGCGGGTCATGTGTGCGCATGTGTGTGTGTGTGTGTGTGTGTGTGTTAGTTTGTTAAATTATATGTAAGGTCTTCATTTAAAAAAAAAAAAACAGTCAAAGAGTCGAAATATACCCGTTATTTTTTCTTTCAGTATGAATGAACGAGTAGGGCCTTTTATAGGCCAATGTATCAATTATCATATATCATGTATCATTTTGAAGTTTTTTAACTTTAAGAAATTATAAAATCATGGGTAGAAAGCTGGAAAATGCAAGTTTCAAAGTATATCCTAGAATTTTGTGTTGAATATAGGTTTTAGACTAAGTTTTTCATTTGAGCTGGAGTGCTTGCGGGTCGTGTGTGTGTGTGTGTGTGTGTGTGTGTGTGTGTGTGTGTGTGTGCATGTGCTCTTTTTTGATGAAAAATGAGGACAATTTAATGATAACACATTTTATCCTCATTTTTCTGCACTCACTAGTGTTCTCGACATTCCCAGCACGTCCCTGACAAAAAATCTCCAACGTCCTAAAATTTCACAGATTTGCTCCATGGAATCTGTGTGTGTGTTTGCTCACCTTCAGTCACGACCACTAGCGGTCAGCTGTGGAACTTAACACATTTGTAACACAATTAGCTAGATAAGCTAATATTCACTAATCAGCTAAAAGTAACGTGGCGCCACATGGAAAACTGGATGGAACCGAGAGGAGTGCATTTTAAATGAAGGTAATTTATTACTTTTTCTACATATTCAACTACAAAGATAGCTATTATCTAAGGTGTTCTGTTTCTTAAGCACGATGTGTTTTTTGGAATTTAGATTTGAAAGATATTTATGCTTTACCAAGCATTTATGCTAATTTTTTCATAATTACAACTGATGCTAGCCTAATAACCTAATGAGGGTGAATTATGATTAAAGATAGAGTAAAAACATTTCATAAACCCTGTGTGCTTCAAATTGAATATTGATTTGAATATTCATTGAATATTAAAAGTATTTTCAAGGGCTGTGCTGCTCTCCTCCGGTTTTCGTGGCCAATTTTGATAATCAACCTTCGGCAGCTACTCAACGCTAAGTCACTTTCTGGAATTTCTTATCAAGTAACAGCTTGAATTGGTTTCAGGCGTAGGTGCTTATTTTTAGGGTGTATGAATTAAGGACTGACATTTACTGCAGGGCTTTTATGCGTAAACATATTTCTAAGTTAGATTTTTTCGTATTCTCTTCTGGTCGCTGTGGCTTAATTAGCTTGTCAAAGTCAAGTTGCTTGTATCAGCACTACAGCCTGTTCTGTGATATCGTGCTGAGCTCTCATAGTAAGAAAGTTGTTCATTCAGCCCGAGGCTTGGTTTAGTGCGAGATACCATTTATTAATGGAGAATGCGAAGTGTGAGATTCACTTTAGTAATCGGAAAATAGCGAGCCTGTACTGGAAACTGTACGTGCAGATAGGGACAGGGCTCGTTCTTGTGGTACGCGGAAGCATTTACCTCAGTGATGATTTCCGAACTGGACTTCAGACCATGGTGGAGTAGAGTTTCCCCAAAGACAGTGGAGGAAGTCTTTGGTTTCACAGTAATGATGGTTTTTTTTTTTCGTTCCCCAAGTATATAGGCCCACGTCATTTGGCCTCACTTTCATAGGGCCCTATCTTACAGTCAGCGCAAAGTGTAGCGCAAGTGTTATTGCTACTTATAGCAGGTACAATTTTTCTGTGAAGTATCTACACTACATAAATCGACAGTGGTGGTTCTTGGCATGGGCAATGTGGGCAGCTGCCTAGGGCGGCATTTTTGGGGGGACGGCACGAGAAAAAAAAACACACACACACATACACACACACACACACACACACACACACACACCCAAAACTCCTTTGCGCCCCAGGGCCCGCCCCTGGTGACATTTGGGCTGCCCTGGATGGACAAGCGGAGAGATAAGACCTGTCTGTCACCAATCCTTCCCACCAACCGCCAGTAGAACTTAAGGAGTTGACGTTACTGTTCAAGTCCCTCCCTTATTTTACGCCCCTTCCGCCGTTTTGAAATCCGAGGCGCGGATTGCACTTAGTATATCAGAGAGCCTGACCCGTTTTTGTTTTTGTCGTCTTTGTTGAAAATGCCTGGACATCGCTGTTGCGTGAAGAATTCGGATACAACAACAATAATAATAATACAAATCGGAGTACATTTTAATGTTTAAAAGATAACCACTGTGACAACATTAATGACTGCATCAATATGGCAATACATTCAACACCAGAAAGCAATTAGGTCTGATCAAACTATCCATCTACACTAGCGTCCATCCCCGTAGTCCTAATATATAAGCTACTTTACAAAGTTTAACATCGACAGCAGAGGAATATAAAAGAGGAGCATTCCGACTTTCAGTCTGCTGTGATTATAATATCACAATGGGGCTGTGTGTAACACAACTGGCTGTAAATTCAGTTCACATTACTTGTAAATATTGAATATGGATTTTATCGCTATTACATAGATTACTTGATGCCTCTTCCCATTTGTAAATGAGATGTACCTCATCCACCACAATTCCTATGAGGTTAATTTCGGAAGACCTTGGTAGCCAACATGTCGCGCCACTTCCTCTGCATGAGCCAGGCTTCAGGACTACCGAAGACCAACTGACAATGGCCATTTCGAATTTCCTTCAATTTATGCACACCAAGTTGCATGGCCTTGAGTCCAAATTTGGTCGCCTCTGTGACCCGGTCCTCCATAAGGGCGATCAACGGCGAGACTACAACCAGTGAGTTTTCACTGACTCCCATTCGTTAAGCTACCAGCGGAGCCAGCTGGTAAATTAAACTTTTGCCGTATCCCGTCGGCAAAACAGAAAATACATCAGTCTTTGAAACAAATGACTTGAGTGCCTTTTTCTGCTCATCTTTCAAAGAAAAGCCCAAGTCTAACTCTTCCAAAGTCAATGCCAAAGCCGATTCAAACGACCGGTGTTCCTTTACCACAGCCATCTCAGTTGTTTTGCACCGTCACAGCGTTGTCGTCATTGTGCTAAGCCCGCCCAACGACAGAGAGCGTTGTGATTGGTCTGACCAAACCTTGGTCGAACCAATCACTTAGTAGCACTGGGGCCCTATGTCTCGTGGCTAGACGTACCGGCTGAGTAAAACTATTTGCTACCGCTAGGGTACATCTAGATTTGTAGGCTACTCGCCTGCAGCATCTAAGAAATATTTATCACTTGTGGATTATCGTGGAAACATCGCAGATGAGGTGGCTGGCATGGATTTTATCGGTTTACAAGAAAAGGTAGGATGTTCATTGACTTGTTCTTGAGACTGATGACAGGGAGGCTAGCGGACAGGGAGCTGTGTGAGTGAGACGTAGACGAGCTCAGCCTGCACCAGCGATCACTGACAATCATGACAGTGGCTCTGAATGACCATGCTTTGACCTAGAAAGTTAGGCCAAACAACATTAACCTTATTTACTACCACTTAACTTGCATTCCATCGAGATATGTTTGTTCACCTTTCCAACTGCATAGGCTAATATGGGGCAGTTTCTGTGACAGTCGCTGCCTTAACTTTCAAGCTAGCTCCTGCCTAGGCTTATATGCAATTTATTTAATTGCATGTTTTAATCCTCTAATCATTCAGCTTTTGTAAGGTCTTATCTGTCCAATGTTTAGGAATAGTTTTACAATGGAGGCGTTGCACTGGATGCAGAAACCGTAGTATAAGTCACGTGATCCCCGAAGTAACTCAGGAAGATGGCTTTGATGGGATGGGAATGCATCGATTAATAATTATTTATTTATAGAAAATTTAATTTATTTCCTTTCTCTGAAATGTCGCATGTATAACCGGACATTGAACCTCAGGTCCAAATGCTCCGCCTTATCCGGCTCAACAGACTATATATTAACTGGTTGATTTAGCTCTGGCTGTGCTGTGTTTGAACTTGAGCATATTGTCATAAACCGGCTTTGAAAACAACAGTTGAATATTTAGCAGTTAATTATAACAAAAATACAAAAAACAAACCATTTAAGTGATTATACTGCTGAGGTCTTCCAGTGCATAGCATAAGGCGAGAGGACTAAAAGGACTGGCTAAAACAATAGCAAGCGCAGATTTACCCACAAACAGCTTTTATGACAAAATATCAAAGGTGAGAAAAATTTTTGCTCATCTCTGTAGCATTTAAAGTGTATGCCTGCTGTTCTTTGAGTGTGGTTTCAATTTAAAATGACAAGGCTTATATCGTTGGAATCTGTGGACTGTCCTTTTTCATTTGAGGTATCATTTGTATGCATGGCACAAATTCAGTCGAAATGCTTGCGATAGAGCACTGATCTTATTTTATTAAATGTTTTGCTAGATGCTTATTTACTTGCTTGGTACTTGAATTGTGTTCGGTTTAGGGAAAAACGGTCATGACAAACTTTTCGCCGAGTTTCTTCGCTTCAAGAGGATATGCCGTATGACGAGGTTGCTATTAGGAAACATGCTGTATTTATTATGCAAATTCATTGCCCCCGTTATGGGGGTGTTCAGGCTTAAGGTTAATATTTGTATTGAATATATATTTTCCACTAATTTGTTTAAATCTTCACTTTAAAACCAGTTTTCATTGCAACAAAACCGTTGACTTACTTGGGAAATTCTGGTACGTGAAGCAGCTTTTCTCGAAGTGCTCTGAGCAAAGAACTGAATGTTTTGTTGGTTTGTAAGGCTTTCCACGGTCAATTCTTCTTAATTTAACAAGCCAATCTTTCAAAAGGGCTTTATTATTTTGTGGAAATTGATGGAAACTTATTTTGCCGTATTTTCCAGACGATTGAATGGCATTATTATTGGTGCAAGCAACAGCAGCACAAGATTTCCCCATTTTCACTATGCTGCGATCAACCTTTGTGTACATTTTGCTTCGGGGATCATGTGACCACCTACGTAACTTGCAACGACCTCAGTGTGTAGTTTGAGTTTACTGTTGTAAGTGCAATAGTGAAAAAATATAATTTTCTTTAATGTGTTTTCCCATTTGTGAGAAGTGTGATAAAGGATTTGTGCTATTTGTAATATTAATTTTATATTTTATTTCAACATTATTTGTAATATTTTATTTTGTTGTGGTTGGTTTTATTTACTTTTGAGTGGGGCAAGGGGGGGTCAGAGGGGGTCTCGCCCAGGGCGCCGTTCAAGCTTGAACCGCCACTGTAAATAGAGAATGCGTTTGCACCACATTGAGCGCCCATGGGCGTGTTGGTCTTAAAATGAGGCGTGGTCAGGCGATCTGCTGGCGAGCCGCTGTCTTGAGGTCGCTTTATGTGTGTTAAATCAGTGAGGCCCAACCCTGCTCCTGCAGTACCCCTGTCATGCACATTTTATAGGTCTCCCTAATTAAACACACCTGATTCAGCTCATCAGCTCATTAGTGGAGTACCTAATGACCTGATCTGGGTGTGTTAAATCAAGGAGACATCTGAAATATGTAGGGCAGGGGTAATCCAGGAACAGGGTTAGGAAACACTGTTCCAGAGGATCCCCCCTGGAAGGCTGGCTGTTCGGCGACAATGGTTAGTCAAAATACCAAACACATGGCATATAATTCTGAATATTGCATGGATTTTCAGTCCGTCACACGAAACACAAACTGTAACTGAACAAATGTTTGAAGAGCTGAAATGCGCATCAGAAGTTTAGATAAGTCCTGCACGGGTAGACCCGTTATCTCAAATTACGTATTTCTTGTCACTCCTGTTGGATGTTAATCAAGGGGTTACGTGATGAAAGAGAACAATAGTTTCATTTCTTTCTCGCTATTTTTCTCACTCATTTTAATTTCTCTTAGTCGTTCCCCACCAGCGCATATTTATTTATTTATTTATTTTTAATGGTGACCCGGAAGTTAAACCTTTTTTTTTTGTTGTTGACTTGTTTTATGCACAAGTTGTAATGCGATATAAAGTTCAACTGTGGCCCTGGGGATTCACTTATAATTTTTAACACCTGAATATGATTAAAATAATTTTGAGCAATATTTTAAAAATATTTTTATTGCATTTTTGAAGATCGCTGAGATCAGGTTTCCATAGGCTACTGTAAACAATGGTTTGCTCACGCGCTTTCACTTCAGGCAGGAGCAGCCCTCATTCTGATGCAGTTAAGAGCTATTATTGTAATTATTATTATGAGGGCAGTTTCAACAGCCATCCGCCTAGGCACAAGTTCCCCAGGCTTTTAAAAGGAATGTGAGATGACACTGATCGGTTAATTCTGTTTTTCATCCAAAACACGCCCATGATTAATTGCTCGGGCCGGAAGGCCACGAGTGTAAGTTTCGGCTCCGTTCCTTTTTTTTTGGGGTTGCGATGGTCCTGCTCATGCGCGCCCGCGGTTTGGCGACTGGCCCAGGCCTAGACCCGGCCCGAGTACAGGCTCAGAGGAGCCTCTTGTTAAGAGATCAATGCTGCATTCATGCGATATCGGAAGGCCGGAGTTCCCAAGTTGGCAAGTCGTTTTTCCGACTTTGTTGTGTTCATGTGCTTTGAAGTCGTAATGTGGGAAAAACATGGATGTTGCAAAGAAGCTGAGTTGTACTTTAATGCTCAGAGCGTTTTAAGAAAACACTGACTGCTGTTTCCAGTTTTTTTCGTGACACTGAAGAACAACCGAAACGGATCAGGTGAGCCATGAAATATTATTAATTTCATCCATATGGGTCAAAACACAGTACTGGTGCAAAATATCTAACACCAGACCTAAAAATTCAAATCCATTTTTTCTGTTAAAAGCAAGAATTTTCTGTAGCAGGAGGCCTTGCCCACAACTGCTGTTTAGGGCAGGATAGTATTCCCCGAGGTATATATGGATATGCCCGCTCATATTCTGCTGTTTAGGGCAGGATAGTATTACCCGAGGTATATATGGATATGCCCGCTCATATTCTGCTGTTTAGGGCAGGATAGTATTCCCCGAGGTATGGATATGCCCGTCATATTCTGCAAAAGGCCGTAGGTAACAAGGACATAATGAAAGTACTAATCAAGAGGGCAATCACAAGCTACATTTAATATTAGGATCCACTGGTTTAGTGTTTTAATATCTGTGGGAGAACTGTTCCAAAACATGACAGTCTGAAGTTCACTGAAGCAGCAGAACAGAATTTAGCATGGCCTTCAAGGGCAGTATGTAACGAGGACACAAATGTACAGCAATTTTAATTTGAGGCCTAGTCAATGCCAGAGGTATGTCGTTATCAAATAATATTTACTGCACTTGGAGAGGAATATACCAAGGCAAATTTTCTGGAGAGGTGAATTTCTGCTGAAAGAGACATTTTAGCTTCAGTGTTCCATTAAGCCATATGTAACATGGACATTCCAGGAGTAATTTTTTTCTAAAGAAGCTACATTTATTTAATAAATTATTTATTCGACTTTTAATTGGGGTAGATAAATGAAGTACCAGTGTTGCGTTTTGACCTATATGTATTTTAATCAGAAAAATGTCCGCATTTGCTTAAAAGTAAACTACACACTGGTTTTCATCCGCCATTTTTCGGTGAACCTGACGTCAATATCAAGTCAAGCCGGCAACTCGTGTACCAAAATTATTGCGGAGATGCCGAGCTGTTTTTCTGACATGAGGGGGCGTCATGTGTATTTCCCAGTCGGGAAGTCGTTTTTCCGAATATCCCGACACCACATGAATGCAGCAAAAATCCAACCCCTTTGCACCGAGCGCTTTACTACGCACCTAGATATACCGCCGTTTAACTAGCAGAAATTGATTTGGACACGCCCTAAATGCTCTTGCACCACACGTTTAAGACCGAGCGCTGATCGTTAAAAAAGGGCCCAAAGAATTTAGCAGATCGTAGATCGGGATACCTTCGATTTATGCTTATATTGTGGTTCATACTCAAAGGATTGACATTAAAAATGTCATTTGTGGCTAGCGAGGAGGGGTTACCCTCATGGTACGCACAACATATACGTACCCACGTGGTGGTTTCGTCATCAGCTTGTTTATTGCAGTGGCGCGTCATCTTCAAAGGTTACTTTTGAATGTACGCACTTTTTACCATTTTACAATGTAATTCAGTGGGGTTAATTTTGAATATTTTCCCTGTTTTTTAATTTATTTATATGTATATTTTTTTGGATTAAGCATTTCTAAAGGATATCTCTCAACTTATCCCCCATTAAGAGAGAAATCTAGGATAATGCATAATACTGTTTTATACAAACATAATTAGTTAATAGATGTTGTAAAATACAACATGTCTTCAAAGACTAGATAAATGAGGTTTTATTCCCCCTAATTGGCTGTCGTCTGCTACGGTCGAATGATAATGACAAAATGTTGCCCTTCGCCCAGAGGTATGCCTGGGCTCTCAATAGACCATTTGCGAGAACCGCGTTGCCCCTGGCAACCTCAGTACCTCTGCTAAACATTCAATAGCGTGGAGCCACACTTAAAGCAGGAAACAGTGAGAATGCATGGAAACATCACATTTTTGGAGGTAAAGGTATAGTTCAAACACTTGTTATTGGTCATATCATCATTGGCCATGCTCAACAGTCGTTCCCATCATTTTTGTCCAATTTGGTGCCCCTGAAATCGCGGGTCGTGCCCAAAGCTGAAAATGAAATTCACAACCACGAGTATAAGATTCTATTTTTTGCATAACAGATACACGTACTTTCACAGAAAACAACTTATTTTCCATTTTCCGTGGTAATTCCCATTACGATAGCACTGAGCTAACACCATTACTCTTATATTCCGCAAGTCACTAAATCAAAGACACTCATGGTTGAACTAGTTACGGATTTAAATTCACCGTCTTTTGGGGAGTTTGCTAGCTAATAAACCAATGTTACATAATGGGTACTTGCTAGCGAGCTCAGTAAAAATAACTTAGTTGTGAGAGTGGTCCTTATCTGGCTCGCTACAGCGCTAAAGCCGTACAGAATTAACCAACGTTATACTCGATATTCAGTTTGGCGAAGTATTAAGAGTAGGAGTGGGAATCGAAAACCGGTTCCGATTTAGAACCGGTTCCAATTGATCGATTCCATCGGAATTGTACAAGTCCAATGTTATTGATTCTTCTTTACGATTCTTTCATTTCCTAGCACAACGTCACGTCGCGTCCAAGCGGCAACCTGCGTGGCTGAAAAGTGAAGCAAATTCGGAAGTGCCAAAAGCTGAAGTTCCTCGAATGGCCACTTGAGGCTGACTGCAGTTAGAGTACAGGCCTACACGGCCCCGGGCTGTAGAGTGGGAACGCCAAGCCCTGCCGCTAACCACGGGCCTAGCCTGGCTGTCTGAGGGAGGGGGGTTACTACAGCTCGGTTAGCCTAGCTGCTAACCCTTGGCCTTTTCTAGTCGTCTGTGAGCCATTAGCCTACCTAGGGCGGCACGGTGGCATAGTGGTTAGCACTGTTGCCTCACAGCAAGAAAGTCGTGGGTTCGATTCCGGCCTGGGGCCTTTCTGTGTGGAGTTTGCATGTTCGTGTGGGTTTTCTCCGGGTTAGGTTAGGGGTCCAAAGACATGCATGTTAGGTTAATTGGGGACTAAATTGCCCATAGGTATGAGTGTGAGAGTGAATAGTGAGAAGATAGTGAGAAGATAGTGTCTTGTAATGAATTGTGGAGGGCTGCATTTCGCCGTACGATGTTGCCTACCGAATTCCAGATGAAGAAGAAGAGGAAGTTACCCTACTTAGGCTCATTCGAGTCACGGAACTTGATCCATAAGTCGCGTTTCTGACTGGAGATTATTTTATCGAAAAATCAAGATGATAATGTCTTGCTGTGTTGTTAGGAGTCTGTGGCCTATTTTCTAAGGTGATGAAATTCTAAGATTATTTCATATAACATTTTGGGCTCTATCTTTCACACTGCCCTACCCGTTGCCACTACCCGCTACCCGTGAATTACCCATTTAGCAGCTTCCATTATCCCTAAACGGTATCTTGCGGCCACACTACCACTATACATTATGCCGAATCCTTTATTTGTGCCTGGGGGTGTGCCTGTGGGCGTGTTTATGTGCTTTCCATACAATTGCTATCTTGACCACACAAGTTAGGGAAAGCAAATTGCGGGTCCTCAAGCCACCCGCGACCCATTTGGGCTTTTACAAGAGCGCGCCCAGGCGGCTTCAATGCGCGTCCACTTGGACGCATGTGGACGTGCACATGCGGCTCCACTTCCCGAATTAACTTGCCTATCAAAAGCCACCTTGCTTTAGTCTCAGTTGAACCCCTGAGAAAATGGCAGAGATAGTAGGAAATCGTCTTGATCGCCAGTTAAATAAAAGAAGATGCCCAGAACGCGTGTACCGCCAGCGCACCAGCTACCTGGGCCTTTCAGGTAAGTCTATATTGTTTGAATTTTGTATCAATCATTTTTTCCGCTTTTATAATAATAAGTAATTCCATCCATCCATCCATCTTCTTCCGCTTATCCGGGGCCGGGTCGCGGGGGCAGCAGTCTCAGCAAGGATGCCCAGACTTCCCTCTCCCTGGACACTTCCTCCAGTTCTTCCAGGGGTATCCCAAGGCACTCCCAGGCCAGCCGAGCGACATAGTCCCTCTAGCGTGTCCTGGGTCTTCCCCGGGGCCTCCTCCCGGTGGGGCATGCCCGGAACACCTTCCCAGGAAGGCGTCCAGGGGGCATCCGATATAGATGCCCGAGCCACCCCAGCTGGCTCCTCTCGACGTGGAGGAGCAGCGGCTCTACTCTGAGCTCCTCCCGGGTGACAGAGCTTCTCACCCTATCTCTAAGGGAGCACCCCGCCACCCTGCGGAGGAAACCCATTTCAGCCGCTTGTATCCGAGATCTCGTTCTTTCGGTCATGACCTAAAGTTCCTGACCATAGGTGACGGTAGGAATGTAGATTGACTGGTAAATTGAGAGCTTTGCCTTTCGGCTCAGCTCCTTCTTCACCACAACAGATCGGTACAATGACCACATTACTGCTGCCGCTGCACCGATCCATCTGTCAATCTCACGCTCCATCCTTCCCTCACTAGTGAACAAGACCACAAGATACTTAAACTCCTCCACTTGAGGTAAGAGCTCTCCTCCAACCCGGAGGGGGCTAGCCACCTTTTTCCGGTCGAGAACCATGGCCTCGGACTTGGAGGTGCTGATTCTCATCCCAGCCGCTTCGCACTCAGCTGCAAACCGCCCCAGTACATGCTGAAGGTCCTGGTTCAAAGGAGCCAACAGGACAACATCATCTGCAAAAAGCAGAGATGAGATCCTCTGGTCCCCAAACCGGACTCCCTCCGGACCCTGGCTGCGCCTAGAAATTCTGTCAATAAAAGCAATGAACAGAACCGGTGACAAAGGGCAGCCCCTCCTTGAATCGCCACCTTATCGTGGTGGAGGGGTTTGAGCACCTGGATGATCCTAGGAGCTATGTTGTCTGGGGCTTATTGCCCCTGGTAGGGTCTCCCAGGGCAAACAGGTCCGAGATGACAGGTCAGACTAAGAGCGGTTCCACCACCCCTAATGAATGAAGGCAAATCAAGGATGTTCACGTCGCCCGGATTGGCGTCACCAGGACCCCACCCTGGAGCCAGGCCTGGGGTTGGGGCTGGCAGGCGAGCGCCTGGTGGTCGGGTCTCCACCCACAGGACCCGGCCGGGCACAGCCCGAACGAGCGACGTGGGCCCGCCTTCTTGTAGGCCCATCACCCGCGGGAGGGTTCAAAAGGGGCCGAAGCCTTGTGTTTTGGGTGGCAGTCATGGGCGGGGGCCCCGACGACCCAATCCCTGGACACTGAATCTGGTTATCGGGACATGGAATGTCACCTCACTGGGGGGGAAGGAGCCTGAGGATATATATATATAATTGGATTTGACCTCATGTACGAGCAATTTAACTTCGTCTTCGGAGAAACTTGGCGACCTTCCTCTCTCCATTACGGGTTTCGGTTTGAGGATTTGGGATAGCGCAGCCTGCTCCTAAAGGCAATGGCACCTGGCACACTGATTGATTTAACTGGCGTAACGCCTAAACCACGCCTATGCATAATATAACGGGTAGCGCAGGTGTTTTAGGGATAAAGGCAGGTGTGCAAGATAGCAACTTTTGAGGGGGAACGCCTCTTATGCAATGCTAAATCCCCAAATAACGAGTTTAGGGACTCTGGCGTAAGATAGGGCCCTATATGTCAACACAAAGTAGCGTTAGTTCGTTCACTAGCCAGCTAGCCAAAGAGTGAAAACAGTAATCCCCCCCCAGTTGCTTTTTGCCCAAGATGTCCAGCTGTGCCAGCGGGAGTGTACACCTGCCACAGTTATCATACTGCCATGAAGCGAAATAATAGCGTAATAGAAAATTGTCTGAATTTAGGGTTAACATACTTTTGAACAAAAGCTGTCAGTCAGGGGTAGGAAACCCGTCACGGCTTCGCTAACAGGTTGCCAACGTAGCTGGCTAGTCAGCTACAATATTAGAACCACGATAGCGCGCTACCAAATGACAAGGTCCCTAAGCTGATTCCCTGGAGCATTTGGAGGGCTTGACCGGATATTGCCGTGGTTATACAAACAGTAGATTCGCACAGCAATATCTTATAGAACAGTATTTGCCACCAATGAATTCATTCCATAATCAGTGTGATTACTAATGCGGTATCACTGTAAATAGAAAGGCTAGCTAGCTAGCTAGCTATATCGCTAAATTATCATATCCCACGTTATCTCGCAAGCTAGCTAGCTGTTGCTAAATGTGTTTCTACATTTAAGTCCATCATCCACAAGCTAGCTAACAACATTAACCTAACTAATAAGCCAGACGGCAACTGAAAAGTGTCGCCAACTAACCACGTTCGACTATATTTGCTGTCGCTAATAGTAAAGGCTTTTTTTCCCAAGGTTTTATCAATTTTACGACGCGATAAAAAAAGAAAGTTGCGCATCGCAGTGGCATCGTTAGCTAATATAGAGGTCAGAGATTAGCTGGGCAGCTGATATAATAACCATGGAGCCCAGACACCTAGCTGTGTTAGTATTGATGAGCCCATGTATGCTGCCAACAGTAACCAATTAATTCAGCAATTACCGAAGTCAAAATGTTGGGTGATAATACTTGTGATCAGAATGTGCGAGAGTGAGGTAGGAAAATAAAGGTTTGTTGGTAAGCTTGCGTAATGCAATGTTATCGTTTGGCTGGCCATACTACCGTTAATGGGACCTGGCTAAGGTGCGTACAAGTCAAGAGCTAAGCCGAGCACCCAGGGGATACTGATATTCAGTGAGCCAACCACTGCAACTGCTCAGCAGTGTACAGCGTTCTTTGTGCTACTGCCTCATGGATACGAACAACGTTCGTCTCGCAACCGCTTCACGAATATAAACAGCAGAGGACTGTGTAGAATACCTTTTTCCCCTCAAAAAACTACTCAGGAATCATTAGGAAAATTGATAAGGAATTGGACTGATAAGCAGAATTGACAAAGGCATTGATATTGATAAAATCTTATCAATTCCCACCCTTAATTAAGAGCGGAACGTAAAGCAGAGCAATTTTGCCCCCACAATCTAAGGCAATGACATTTTCGCAAAAATGATATCACCCGAAAGTATCAAAAATATGTCACAAACTGGGCGACACTGTCACATTCAGTGCAGAAAAATAATTTAATTATAATTAGGTCAATGCACTGGCACTCAGCAATGGTAATTTTTTTTCCAGCGAGAGCGGTATTTCAGAACTCTTCGCGAATGAAGGTAATTCTGGTGACAAGTATACGTGGGTTCCTCCGTTTTCATTTTCCAGTCTAACAGCTGGCTATTTTTTACAGCAAGTTGCGTGACCGTGCTGCAAAAACAGGTGTAGGTACTTGCCGTAATTACCTTCATTCGCAAATGAGTTCTGAAATGCCGCTCTTGCTGGAAAAAAAATTAACGTTGCTGACTGCCTGTGCATAGACCTAATTATAATTAAATCATTTTTCTGCACTGAATGTAGCCCATTATTTGCTGTTAGATCGCATGGGGGAGAGAAGCCGTGTCTTCAATTGCCACTTGATTATTCTTGAATTAGAAAACGTGCTTATAAAGGAAAACCATCTAGAATTAGCCAGGACCAATTGTTGTCAATAAAGGGATGGATAATTTCCCCCGAATTTTCAAGTCTGGCGCTGGCCCTGACCCGCCATTAGCTGGCAGTCAACGTGTTAAGAACGAGAGGAGCTCAGCTGAGCTCGTTTTTCTATACTGCCTATGGGACACGAACTGCAGAAGGTTTATAAAATCGTTATTTTCTCGCGAAATTTCAGGAAACGGCAGAGCAAATGCCTACCAGATGCATTGTAGCAGGTTTTTGTAACGTATCCAAAGGTGTCAGCCTGAAAAAATAGAAGTAAAATTTTGGCGTCTCGGGTGAAACTGACTCGGGCAAAATGGCAAGGACCAAGCGACATTAGTGTGATTTGTAGCGACCACTTCAACGATTCCGACTTCGAGGATGAAGGGTTTTGGTCTGAGTTCGCGATGAAAAAGATGAGAAAAATCAAGTCAGATGCTATCCCAAAAATCATAAGTCCATTCGAGGAGAGAAGAACCGAGGAACAGGGGAGAAAGAAGAGCAGACTGGGCACTGAAAAACGGAAGAAAATGAAGGTAGGTCGCTAATGAACAATTATAACGCGTTAGCTACGCCAGCGCTTCAGCAGGGCTTTTGTGATAGACACTATAGAGCTTAATAGAGCGCTGGCTGCGGCTAGCACTTAGCAGGCTTTGGCTTGCATTCCACACGTTTTACGTTTACACGTTTATGTGTGACTGTTGTAACTTGTACAAACAGTTATAGAAATTATTTTAATTAAATATGAAAATGTATCTCCATTACATTGGGTGGTGCAAGCTAAGCTAGCGGCTTGCTGAAGAACCAAACACCTGGATAATGTGTTTAGCAGTAGCTTTCGCAGACGTTTTCCACAGCTCCCTTGCCCATTTAGCGCGTCTCTGATTGCCCGTTAAGAAAACCAGTATAAGATTAAATAAAAAACATACATATTGTCAATTTTTCTTTTGCTCATAATGTAAATGATCAGATTTGAAGTTACTAAGCACTGGGGCGACAAAACCATGAAATGAAGTGATCAAAATGCAGTATGCAGTTGTACATACTGGCTATGCAGCGAATTGGTCCTGAGTTCTTTATATGTCGTCATGCTAAGAAAGGGCGGCATTATCGATAGTAGCGATTAAAAAGGGGCAAGTAGAAAGTTACTAATTAATCCAAAACGGTTTGATATTATGGGAAATGACTGCCATGTTTTTTTCCTGGATGAAAAATTACATAAAGAGAGCCTGTTTGTGAAATTTTGCCCTCTAGACACTTTAGTTCCTTTAATGTAATTTTGTGTAAATCTTTATTCTTGTAGTGATGGCCCTACACTAATAGGGCCTTCTGGTTGTCCAATGGTTCTGCCACCTGGAAAGTAATGCTGGCTCTCCCGTCAAATTTCCCAGTAACCATGGTAAGCCCCAAACAACCATTTTACTTGCTCCCCTGACACTTGGGATCATGCAGCAGGGGAGTGGTGCACCCTAGTGGGTGTCAGTGTGTGTCAAAATGGGGATTTGGGCTTTGGAAATGCCACAACAGCAAGTTGAATACGGTGCGAGAATGTGCCCAAAATAGGACCTAAAAAATAGAGGGTGGAACCATGGCTGTGCAATTGAGAGCCCTGGGTTTCGGAGCCAAGATAATCCGAGTATTATGGGGTGATTGGAGTATGGCAGTGTCAGCAGATATGGTTATAATTAACGGATATATTCATGCATGTTCAAAATGTATCTGAAATTAAACAAATAAAATTCCAAATCTGAAAAGTTCATCGCAACACAGCTGTCACAGTGGCATGACATACAAAATTCAAATAAAATAGCATTTTGTAGCAACATAAATAGCACCAAATAAATTACTTAAATTCAAATGAAAACAAAATGGTGTCTGTAGTACCAAAATCAGTCATACTGCAATATTATAACAGACAGAACATGGTCCCTGGCATTGTCCACAAAATACCTGTAACAGTGTTAAGTTGACCACAATTGTAGACGGCTATACTCATGCATTATACACCTCCATCGGCAGCCACGCTATCCAGCTAGACGCTGATTAGAAACAGAGAGACTGTGCGTTACAAACAGAGCACACCATACCTAACATGTACGGCGGAATGCAACGTTAGCGTACCTTCATACACAAAGACTGGGGAATATCACTCCAAGAACCACACTGATAGACGCACTGATAGACTGCTGGCACGGGAGAACACTCAAGAACATTCCATCTGGTGAATCCTATGCTCATCAAACAGAAGCCTATTCAGTTCCTTTGCAATTGACCTCATATGAGCTACCCCAGATCAAAGAAAAGATAGTCGCCAACATACCTTAACACTGGATACAGCACCCAACACGTCACCACACACACTCCACTGAGCTAGCAGCGGGGTAAGCTACCTGGCTAAGGACACCTGGTGCCAATACAGGTGCCTGGCCCTAATCGCAGACCAATCGCAGCCCCGACTAATGACGTAACGGAGAGTGTGAGTATGCAAAAAAAGGGAGGGACAACAATCGGCAAACAAGGTGCTCCATCGTAGATCCTACACGCTACAATCCACCCCCTCCAAGTGAATCGGCCACCCGACGATGCAGCTTACGCTTCCCCACCCTGGTCTTCATCTTGTGGTCCTCTTTCCCCATTCCTCATGGCAATGCTCTGCGGAAGACGGTGGGGGTTTGAGTGGCGGCCTGCTGTAGACCTGATGGTACGTTGCAAAGACAAATGCACAACTTACAGCTGGACATCCATCTCGTCAGGAGAAGGGGCCCTAGGTGGCTCCGGAGCTTTGGGTCGCTGGGTGAGGTCCGCCCCTTGGCCTGCTTAAGGCCCAGGAGGTCCTTGCCCGGGGGAAGGCAGGGCTTCGGACAAGGCAGTCCCTCTCGTCCAAAACCAAGGCCCGAACCAGTTCTGTGGCCTCTTGGGGTCCTTCCTCGCTGTACATCATGACCACGCCATCAGATGGGTCCATGTCTGAGCCAACAGGGCCTTTTAACACACCCGCTCCAGTGGTCCGGACCGCTGGGCGGGCATTCCCACCTGACTCTGGCTGCCACCCCTCTGGCACTGCCCTCAGCTCGGCCCGATGAACCTGCCGGCAGGGTCCTCCATCCAATGGGGCCACCGTACAAACTCAACCTGTACTTCCGGGACTTCGCAGCACTTGAAACAAATTGGCATTCCAATGGTCTTGAATTTTATTCCGTCCATGGACATGATTGCGCAGAAATACAAGCTGCCCTTCCTGAAGCCCCGCATCATTCATCCGGTCATTGTTGCCTTGATTTCGCCTTCGTGCCTGGTCAGCAGCCCGTTGCCGGACATGTTCTTGTGTCATATTCACACTCTGCCGGTGCCTCTGGATCCATTCCTCAAGGCTGCCAAGCTCCTGAGGCATACCATTGGTGCCGAGGAGAAAATCCATGGGCAACCTAGGGTGCTGGCCAAACATGAGGAAGTATGGAGAGTGCCCGGTGGTCTGATGGGGAGTCGTGTTGTAGGCATAGGTGAGCTGGGGCAGATGATGGGGCCACCGGAGCTTCTCCACCGCTGGCAAGGTGTGCAGCAGGTCATGCAGCGTCCGGTTAAACATTTCGCATTGGCTGTTTCCTTGCGGGTGGTAGGGTGTTGTTCTACTTTTCTGGATCCCATACATCTGACAGAGTTCTTGGAAAATCAAGCTCTCAAAATTCCGCCCTTGATTTGAATGTATTCGCGCCGAAGGGCCGAACCTACGGAACCACTGTCGCTCTAGGATATGGGCTACAGTGGTTGCTTTTTGATCGTGGGTCGGCACGGCTTGAGCATATTTGGTAAAAATATCCGTTAGAACAAGCACATTTTCTTTGCCATCACTTGCAGGCTCTAAGGATGTGAAGTCCATGGCCAGGATCTCATTTGGCCGACCTGCCTGCAGCGTGCCCCAGTAGGCCCGAACCTTAGGTTGTACTGCCTTCCCCAACACTCATCTCCACATCTCAAGCCATCTTCGGCCAAAACCACCGGCTCCACAAGAGGTGAAGGGTCCTCTCTGTGCCTTGATGCCCCTGATTGTCATGGACGCTTCGCAGAACTTCTTCCAATAAGCACTGAGGCAACAGTATCTGGAGCACTTCGGGGTCACTACCCGAGGCTTGAACAAGGCGGTAAAACACCCCCTCTCGCTCCACCAGGCGATCCCACTGTCGGAGAAGAATCTTGCTGGCCTGAGGCAGTAACTCACGTTCTTCAGCACACGGCCACCGTCCTTTCTGATCGTAGCGGCGGACAGGCCCAATGACACAGTCAGCCTCCTGCAGGCTCTGGAGGTCCTGAGGTGTAAGCCCAGGCAAAGAAGTCACTTCTACCTCCATAACCAATGGCTGGCATCTCCCAGCTAAGGCTCCCAGCGCTGGTACCACAGTGCCAAAAGCAAAGCGCTCCAAGTACTGTCTAGACAATTCATCACCATTCAGATTCTTCCTGCCTGGGTGGTACTTCATAGTAAAATTGAAGGACACAAGCTGTGAAGCCCATCGCTACTCAAGCGCGCCCAGCTTGGCGGTCTGCTGATGACTGAGCGGATTGTTATCTGTCAAGATGGTAAACTGGTTCCCGAGCAGATATTCTCGGAATTTCTCAATAACTGCCCATTTTACAGCAAGGAGCTCCAGCTTCATAGAGCTATAGTTTTCCATGTTCCTTTCTATCGGCTTTAGCCCTCGACTGGCGAATGCCACTGGTCGGACCTTCCCGTCATGCTCTTGTGACAAGATGGCACCCAGCCCCCTATGGCTAGTGTCCACCTCCAGAAAAAAAAAAGGCTTCTGGAAGTCTGGGTAAGCCAAAACGGGGGCGGAGGTGAGCCTATTCTTGAGTGATTGAAAGGCATTCTCACAAGACTCATCCCATACAGCCATCAGCGGAACTGCAGGGGTCTTTCCCTTCCGTCCAGGTCCACTAAGCTTTCCCACTAACTGGTGTCGGGGAGCTGCAAGCTTGGAGAAACCTTCCACAAAACGGAAATAATAACTCGCAAAGCCAAGGAACGACCGGAGCTCTGCAAGATGGTCTGGACGCCTCCAGTCCGTCACCACCTCAATCTTCGCCGGATCAGTAGCCACCCCCTCGGCAGAGACCACGTGGCCAAGGTAGCCCACTTCATGTTGGAAAAACTTGCACTTAGACAGCTTCACCTTCAGCCATTGCTTTTCTAGTCGTGTAAACACCTCCTCTCGTTGTTCTAGGCAGGAGCGGACTGGCCATCTGTGCGTTCTGGAGAATCACAGAATGGCCGGTACTCCAGGATGGCCGATGGCCGTCACACAGTCATCACCAGTTTTTTTTTTTTTTCCCTGCAAATCGACTTCTTCACACTCTAGTTCAGGGGCAGATTAGCCATCGGGAATACCGGCAGTTTTCCCGGTGAACCGCTCCGGTCAACGAAGAAACCCGCTATCGATTCACAAGTACCCAGACGGCCCACAGCCTAGTGACTAACTGCGGGTAATGGGTTGTGTACAAGCGCCAGAGATCAGCTCTTCAACACTTTGCTTCAATCGCAGCGGACACCAGATGAAAATGTAACTTGTTTCATTACCGTGTAAGATTTAACCAGTCCACTAATAGCGATCTTCCAACTTTCATGCCTGCCGAGTGTCATAGTTATATTTAACACTTTTAGTGGTTCTACTTCACTATTCCAGTTGTTTCAAATTATGGCCTTTTTTTGTATTTATTTAGGCCTATATATTTGCTTTATGCTACAGGAATTACCAAAAAACTGTTTTCTTGCAAATAAAAACGATTTACGGGCTTTGGCTATTCCCAATTTATTTAATTTTGTTGTTTTCATTCTAAAGTTTAGGAAGGCAGGCTTGCTGGGAAATTTGTTTGACTAATGGCCTTGAATGTCCCCTGCTGTGGTAACAGTCTAAAACACATTTCAACAACTGCATGATCACGAAAGAAAAATGTGGAGAGGCGGGAAAGCGAAGAGAATAAAGGAAGCAGATAATGGAGCCTCAGGCTTTCAAATGCAAACTAAAAACCGACCAGCTGTTTTGCCACGATGATCCTCATACAGCAAGCAGTTTTCTTTTGGAGGGGGACACGGAAGCTGTAAGACTGACGTTAAATTAATAGGCTATTGCAAGTATGAGTTCGGTTAAAATTTGCTTGAGCTTACGTAACGACCCCAATGGATAAGTTATTAGCATACTATTTGATGCATATTGATTCATTGTTTTACAGTGCTGAATAAAGTTTGTCCTAGAATATAGGAAGACTTTCCAAATTTTCAATTCTAAAACGCTGTCGTTCAGAATCACCTGCCATTAAACTTGCAACCAAGTTTCTGCGGTTCTGAAGCTAGTGAGCTATTCTACGCCCATTAGAGTCTGTTAGTAAAATATGTAACTTCATTTTTAAAAAGGCTCTGTATGAATCAGTCCAAATAATGCTCTGGTCTTATTGAAAAATTCAATGCCCCCAAAGTCACCTTTCTGTTTCACATCCATTCATGTAAAAATAATAATAATAATAATAATAATAATAATATTTCTGTAAAATACATTAGTTATATGTTGACAATGGTATGCTTTTAATATAGGACAGCATCATTATATTCAGTTTTTTTCAGGACATCTTTCAGGTAAATAGGATCTTTAATATAAATAGGATTGTTTGTTTTTGGGTATTACCCACCCAACCCCTGCCTACAGAATAATAAGTTAACTCACATGTACAACGTACATAAGTACATGTACATGGGGCGGGGGGGTGGACTAGGTGATCTGTTAACATCTGCTAAGATCACACATGCATATAGGCATTGGGTTTATATGTTAGATTAATACAACAATTATTTTGTTGTCAGCTAATTGGTGTTTTTTCAACTGAAGAACTAATAATATCAGTGTTTTAAGGGAAATATAGTCCAGGATGATGTTAAAATGCATACTTTTTTGTCAAATAACGTGAAATTTTTTCAGCCAGCCACTACCTCTCCATCTCCGCCGTCTGGAGAGTGGGCCGATCAGGTATGAATTCTCGGGCCACCTTTTTGCCCCAGTCCGCCCCTGGTTCTAGGTGTTGTTCAACAGTGGTGGAAAAAATGATGACATCATCGAGGTAGAAGAGAACAGATTGATTGTGATAGTGCGCTCCATGAGACGCTGAAAGGTAGTAGGAGCATTGCAGAGCCCGAAAGCCATTCTATTAAATTCAAAAGAACCAAACGGGGTGCAAAAGGCAGTCTTATGCTTGTCCTTTTCCGCCACTGGGACTTGATGGTAGCCGCTCGCAAGGTCTAAGGTGAACCACTTAGCCCCTGACAAAGCATCTAAAGACTCCTCTATCCTGGGGAGTGGATATGCATCATGGCGAGTTTTGGAGTTTAACTGACGATAGTCAACGCAGAGCCTTAGACTCCCGTCTTGCTTGGTCACAAGTACAGTGAGGGAGGAATACGGGCTACTGCTCTCTCTAATTACTTGGCTGTCGAGAAGCTGCTGAATGTGCGCCTTCACTGTCTCGTACTGGGATGGCGGAATTCGCCTGTAGGGTTGACGGACAGGGGCGTCTTCTAGCAAGGGGATCTCGTGAGTGATTAGAGAAGTGCACCCTAAATCTCCCTCATTCTGAGAAAAAATTGCTGCTATACTTGTCAAGAAGGGACTGGGCCTGGGAGGCCTGCTGCTGAGTTAGTCCAACAAAGTAATGAACTGGGACAGAGGTGGTGGAGGGTGGGGACACTTCTTGGGTTGACACATAAGCACAACATTCTTCCCAGGAGGGATCTACAGCAAAGGATGTGTTTCGGACAGGGGTCGCCATCACAACTTGCACCGTGCCGATCACACGACGTGGGGGGAGCCACACTTCGGCGTTGTTGACATTGACGACAGGTGCATACAAGAGTCTCTTCCAGGCACAGACAAGGGCGGGGAACACAAGAAGACCCTCAGGCAATTGCTCCTCTTAGAAGCTTAGTGGCTCAGGCAAAAACTCCACTGACTCTAGCTGGGGACATCTAGCCGGCGGGGCCACTGATTTAATTAGAGGGGAGTAGAAGAGCTGGGAACCAAGGCGCTCAAAAAGGGCCTTGTAACACTCACCGAGTACATTCATACCTAGAATACCTGGCATTACTGTCTTACGGTGGTTAAGAGTGGCATCTTCAGGATCCTTTAAAATCAGTTCCCCCCTCCCCAGAATACGCTGCCCCAAAACCACTTCATCCATCTCCACATAACCGCTATAGGGTATATCCAGACCATTCGCTGCCTTAAGGCCTAACCAGTTACAATCTTTTCTCTGCAAGTGAAAAAAAATGCTTGTTAAAAAAAAACTCAGTAATGGTTGTAACCATCGACCCAGTATCAACGAGGCAAGGGACTGTTACCCCTGCCATGGTGACATTCAAAAAAGGGCATTTTCCCACTAACCCGCTATAAGAGGGTGAACAAACAGCCAGAGACTTCCCTCCCAGTGCATGGCTCTGCACACTGGGGGGCTTTAGTTTCCCTGTGGGCCGGTGACACTGCTGACAGGCGACAGGGACAGGCTAAAGGGATTACCAGAAGGTGGCTGGTAGGTGGGTCCACTCGTTAGGGAGCGATCAGTTTGACAGTACCGAGCTATGTGCCCAGGCTGGTCACAGCGCAGACAAATCGGCTGGCCATCTGGAGTTCGCTTAAAACGACTTCCCCTATTTGGCTGAGAAACAGGGGCTGTTGTGTTAGGCTGCCCGAAATGTTTGACTAACATGTCTAACTGGGCCTGCTGCTTTAGAACCAGATTCTTTAATTCAGCTAATTCTGAGGTCTGAGTGAAGGTAGCCTCAGACTGAGATGTGTACTGTGCTTCGCTGCTACGACCTAAAGCCCGGTGGCCTTGGTTGTGCCCTGCCTGGCCCTCCTCCACCCACCTGATGGCTTCACACCGTACATCTAAAATAGTCCAACCCCCGTTAGCTCGCACCAGCCTCTTAAGCTCTCTTGGCAATGTATGGTCATGTACATTCTCACAAAACTGATCCCTCAAAACTAGATCAGAATTAGAGATACAGTCTTTTTTTGACAGTTTAACTTTCTCCATGAGTTCCATTAATGCGAGTGAAAATTCAAACAAAGACTCATTATCCTTTTGTTTCCTATCAAAAAATGCAGATGCCAGAATACACAGGACTTAGCACATCCATACACTTCCTTTAAAACATTAACAATCTCTACAGGGTCTTCTCTGATTGCTGCGGGCCGATATTTAGTTTCGTTTTGGGCTTCGCCCTCAAGGTGATCAGACAAAAATATGGCTTTTTCATGACTGGACATGTGCCTCGGTCTAATGCAACTTTCTGCCTCCTCGATCCACTCTTCAATTGGCAGGGACCCCACTAGAGGAGCCAGAAAATTTCTGCCATCGCCTCTCTCCAGGTATGTAAAACGTCTGTTCACATCGCACAGACTGGGTACTGTCATCTCTAGGATTTTCCCCAGTACCTCCAGGTTGTGCATTCGAAGGTCCTGCAGTACCTCCAGGATGTGCATTTGAAAGTCTTTCATTTTCAACTTGAAGCTGCTCCAGGCGTTCTCTTAGCTGCTGGAGTTCCTCCATCTTCTTGCCAGCTGCTGTTCTCCACACACAAACACCCACACAAACACTCAACCGCAAACACACTGCTGCTCACAAACCCAACCTAATGCAATGCTTCACAGGAAATCATCCTGCTAATTACGCCAAATTGTAGCGCCCTCTCCTGCTTGATTACGCCACTCCTTGACTTAACATGTTAAAGTAAGGGGAACTGTCCCAAGAATCCGCACTTCGAAGTGTTTATAAAAATACAAAATACAATCTTTATTAAAGAGCTTTTTGTTTGTTTCCCTTTAAAAGTGTTGCACAGGTTCATTAATAAAGAAACACATGGAAATAAATAAAGTACAGTGCCCTAGTATACCGCCAGCCGAGCCACCGGGGGGGCCTCACTATCAGGGCAGTCTCTACAGTGGTGGATCTGGGGGCATACAGGGGCGCGCACCCCTTCCCCCCTTTTTTTCGCAGAGAAGTGAAAATATTCAGCGCATGCTAGTCTTTGGAGAAACCCAAGTCTAATATACATAGGTGCATGCTCATTGCCATTTACATCTCTGGTAATATTCTTGTCTACAGTAACAGTTGTATCGACAGTCCTCACGGTTTATATACCACTTTTTATGGTTCAACTTCACTATTCCGGTTGTCTGGCATCATGACAAATTTATTTGGATCCAATTGTATATGTTTGTTTTATGCGATAGGACTGACCGAGAAACTCTTTTCTTGTTATTCTCCCGTAATAAAAAACGATACATGGACTTTTGTAAGCCATGTACAGTTTATTTAATTTTTTGTTTTTTGCGTCCTAAAGTTTAATTGAAGGCAGGCTTGAACTGGGAAATTTGTTTCACCCTCAATGGCCTTGTTTGTCCCCTATTCGTTGTCGGTAACAGTCTTGTATATGTTTGCTTTTATGCGCCGAAAACTTTTTTCTTGCAACGACTACTTCAGACAAAAATGTCAAAGAAAAATTTGCAATGGAAAACAGTCTAAAAACGCGGAAAAAAAATGTCAGAAAGCTTGGAGAGAATAAAGTAAACCGACATTTGAGGCTCAGCCTTTCAAATGCAAAAAAATGACCTGCTGTTTGGCCAGGATGGTCCTCACAGCAAGCAGTTTTCATTTGCAGGGGGACATGGAAGCGGTAAGACTGACGTTATATTAATAGGCTATCGCAAGTATGTGTTCGGTTAAAATTTGCTTGAGCTGACAAAAGGCCCCCACTGATGGACCAGTTGTTCATAGCCTACTATTTGATGTATATTGATTCATTGTTTTACGGTGCCAAATAAAATTTGTCCTGGAATACCCGAAGACTTTCCAAATTTTCCATTCCAAAACCCCGTCTTGATGTTCAGAATCACCCACCATTAAATTTGTAACCAGCGAGTACTGCGGTTCTGAAGCTAGTGAGCTATTCTATGCCCTTTAGAGTCTGTAAGTAAGATCTGTAACATTATTTTAAAAAGGTCATGTATGAGTCAATCCAAATAGTTCAATGGTCTTATTGAAAATTTTAAATTGCCCTAAAGTCACATATCTTTTCCACATTCATTCATGTAAATATAATAATAATAATAATCATCATCATCATCATCATCATCATCATAATACTTCCGTAAAAAAATAGTTTATATGTTGACAATGTTATGTTTTAATATAGGACAGCATCATTGTATTAAATTTATATCAGGACATCTTTAGGATAAATAGGATCTTTAATATAAATAACATAGTTTGTATTTGGACATTACTGACCCAACCACTGCCTCCAGATTAGTAAATTGACTCACATGTGCAGAAATCTAATTTAATGGTGACTCGGATTATGTGTATGACAACACTTCCCACTCTTACAACACTTGGGAGTGTTTTGGAAGCATTAAAGCCTCATCTTTCAGAACCATTTTGAAAAAAAGGCAATCACAGCATTGTAATAACTTTTTACAAGCTGTTGAGTGTGGTATCTTTTACTAAACCAGGTTTAGGGACTTTAGGAGGAGAGGGGATTCGGTGATCTGTTAACATCTGCTAAAATCACAGATGCATATAGCCACTGGGTTTGCATGTTAGATATACACTACAATTATTTTGTTGGAGGCTATTTGGTGTTATATAAACTCAAAAACTAATAATATCAATGTTTTCTGGGAAATATAGTTAAACTCTTTCACTGCTAGTGGTGATTTTGTCAACATTTCTGAAACATCAAAACCTTTGAAAATCGCTCGAACCATAGCACATTGGTATTCACTGGAAAGCTCTCATCAAGCACATTCCAATGAATGCCAACACTGTAGGGTTTGGATGATTTCGAAAGATTTTCTCCTCTTTGAAATTTTGACCAAATCACCAACAGCAGTGAAAGGGTTAAGGTCATGAACTTTGACAGTAAAGTGAAAGTCTTCGGTAAAGGTTCAAGTTGTCAGTTAATGTAAAACTGCGTTATAAAGGCACTTTGAAAGTTTTTTTTCGCTTAATTTTTGGAGCCTTGGGAGGAAAATCATTGAACAGAGAGGCCAGATTTTTCTCCCAAGATACCAGGAAAACGGGTTTTCAGCACATTAATTTTTCTGGGGGATGGTCCCCAGACCCCTCCTTGCTGCGCCCCCCTTTTCAGCAATTCCTGGGTCTGCCCCTGCTCTACACACGTGAATGGGAACATAATCCTTAAGGCAGCACACGATAAGAATTCCATATCCTCACACACTGCTACCTTGTGTTCAAAAGAATATTCAGGTAAAGGTTTAAAGTCGTTATAGAGCTCACACTCAACACTCAGGTGACTTTGAACAGGAGGAGACTGCCTGCCCTGCATAGGCTAATACCATCAGCTACTCGGGCTTGGCCAGTACTGGGCGGACTAAGATAAAGGAGGGGAGAGACAAACAAACCAATGAGAGGAAAAAAATGGGAAAAGAAACAACCCCCTCTAGCCTGTGGCTCACTATTAGGGCTGGGTTCAAAAAATCGATTTTCCAATTCAGATCGATTTTTTTTTAAATTTTCAATATCGATTCATTTTATTCAAAGATCGATCTTTTTATTAGTGCATTTCCATCTTGCTTGTGAATATTCAATAACTGATCCGGCAGTGCCATCTAGTGATACAATTTAGTTCTGCATGCATAAATTTGCAGCTCCATGTCTGCTGGCGGACACGTCTGCACAAGGTGGTTAAGATACCCTGCCGAGCACCGTTGTTCTTCTCGAACACGCCAAATCCAGATAATCCTTAAATGATGAATTACATTCATATTTTAATTTGTAGCGAGTAGCGAAGTGGCCAGTGTCAAAGTAACGAAGTAAAAGTATACTTTTTATCTTTTAAATATAGTAGAGTAAAAGTGAAAGTCCCAGTTCAAAAAAAAAAAAAAACTCAAGTACAAATCCTCAGAAAAAAAACTACTTAAATAATGAATTTCCCGACGTAACGGATAATAATGAATAAGTTAATTGCAGGGAGAGGTATTTTGACTTCGTGTCATATAAATGTACATCGAGCAGTGTTTCATTGATGGAAAGCATGCTGCAAATGCGAAACTACCCGTTGAAGGTAAAATGTACTGTGATCTGCACGAAACTGCAGTGGACACGACTGGTTACGCACGGAACAGTAAATTGAGGCCGGATTTTCAAGCAACAAGTAATGATGAGAGAACAAAATCAACGTTGGATATAAATTTCGGAATCAGATCTTTATTTTAAGCTCAACTACATGTGTTGGGAGTTATATTTTCATTAACAGCGTCGGGTGGAAGTTTAGTAATAAAACGTCCCAATTTTCGCCCACCATTTCAACCAGTTTTCGAATAAAAAAATCCAATATTATTTTCTTTGTTGAATATATCGTAATATTTATTTCTGTTCAGTCGAACATGTCCATGCGGGGTATTTTGGTTTAAATTCAATAACATTTACTGGAAAATGAACTTGCAAAGTGAAGCATGTAATATTGACCCAGTTTCAGAGAGTAATAGTCGACTGACTGTTAAGTCTATGTTGCACTTTATTATGTTGATTGATCAAATGTGTTGGTCAATAAAAAGTATTTTCAGGAAACAAGTTTGGGGTCACTTTTTAGTGTTAACTTTAATATTTTAAATATTGTGCCTAGTTAGAAGGTTTCTGATTAATAATTCAACTGAAAGTATAATTTCTGCCATTAGTTCTCTAAGACTCCCTTTCATATTCAAGCAAAACAGGTACTGTAGCTGAAATATCCTTCAATGAATCGATATTGAATCGAATTGAATATCGAATCGAATCGGGACCTTGTGAATCGAAATCAAATCGATTCAGGAAATCAGTGGCAATACCCAGCCCTACTCACTATACAGGCAGATCACTAAATCTCTCTAGCCACCAGGTCAGAGGGGAAAAAGAAAACAAAAACTAAAATCAAATTCAGCAGCAGCTGTGAGCAACACACACACACACACACACACACACACACATCATGTGGTCAAATGGACTAAAAGAGAACAGCAGCTTAGCATGACATAGCATGCGGGCCTATGCAACAACACATAACCAAAAAAAACCCCAAACAATTAAATACACTTGCACACATAAGTGCATATCACAGGCAGCACTCACTTAAAATACATGGCTACAGGCCATACTCCTGACCAAAGTAGAACACCTAGCTCCCCTTTAAATATAACCAGGTCTCAAATAGGATAAATACTAATTAGTCTCCCCAGATGCTTAGCAACACAGAGTAGGCGAAGTCCTACTGCAGTATTATAACAAGAAGAACATGGTCCCTGGCATCGTCCACAACATACCTGTAACAGTGTTAAGTTGACCACTATTGTGGACGGCTATACTCATGCATTATACACCTCCATCGGCAGCCTGTGCAACACTTTTAAAGGGAAACAAACGAAAAGCTCTTTAATCAAGATTGTATTTTTGTATTTTTATAAACACTTGTATGTGTGGATTCTTGGGACAGTTCCCCTTACTTTAACGTCTAAGTCAAGGGGTGGCGTAATCAAGCAGTAGAGGACGCTACACTTGGCTACCATACGCACCTGTCTTTTAGAAGTTACAGACCACTGGCTGTCTGTGTAAACTGCTAAGCTGGAGTAAGGGCTGATATATATCCAGGATTGTTCTGTTTTATCAGCATATAATAGCCAGTGGGTGCACTTACACTACCGCTCAAAAGTTTGGGATCTCTTGGAAAGTTTCTTGTTTTCCATGGAAACACACATGAAATTAGTCTGAATAGGAAATATAGCAAATGAACAGAACATGCTGACATTGTCTGAGTTAGAAATAATGATTTTAATGGAAAATGATGAATATGTACTTCAAACTTTATTTATTTATTTATTTTATTTATTAACCTTTATTTAACCAGGTAATTAGCCCATTGAGATCTAGGACCTCTTTCACAAGGGAGACCTGGCCAAGAAAGGCAGCAACACACGTCTGTAACACAAAATTAAAAACAATACACACAACATTCAGAAGCAAAATGGAGCAAAGTACAGAGCAGATATACAAATAATAAATAGTGATCATATAAAATGCTCATTTTTGATGATACTGATGATATTTAAGTACAGCAACACTGTCCAATGGATTTACGTTCAAGGTCCTTTAAAATCATAGCGAAGGCATCATAAGTAATTAATTCTGGCAGTTTTAAATCTTTTTGAAGGGTGTTCCATGTAAAAGGGGCAGCATATTTGAATGCTCTTTTTTCCCAACTCCGTGCGGACACGCGGAACAGTCAATTGCACAGTATCCTTTGAGCGAAGCCCATATTGGATTTGGCTTCTCCAGGATATATGTACATAAATACGAAGGACCAGCCCAAGGAGAGTTTTATAAATAAAACCCAACCAATGCATACGCTCATGTACATACAAAGAAGGCCAATCAGATTCTGCGTACAAGATACAGTGGTGGGTAAGACGTTTACATCCAACAACAAATCTTAAAGCGCAATGATACACAGAATCCAGTGATCGCAAACATTGGGCTGAAGCATCCATGTATAACACATCCCCGTAATCTATCAAAGGCAAAAAGGTTGATGATACAAGATATTTTCTGACTCTAAATGAAAAGCAGGATTTGTTTCGAAAATAGAAGCCTAATTTCACCTTTAGCTTAGAAACCAGATTGCCAATGTGAGACTTAAAAGATAACTGCCGATCAATGACAAAGCCCAAGTACTTATAACTGGATACCAGTTCAATTACTTCTCCTTGAGTGGTCAGAATGTTTGGGAGATTTGGCGGTAATTCAGCAGAGTTTGAAAAAACTTTGCCTTCATCAAAAAAAAAAACCACCTTCACTGTTGATACTGAAACTGGTGTTTGACGGGAACTATTTAGCACAGCTGCTAGTTGACAACCTGTGAGGCGTCTTTGTCTTTACTTACACACTCTCAGATATTTGTCTTCTTGCACAGTTTTGCATCGGGGCCTCCCACTCCTTTTTTCTGTCCTTGTTCGAGCCAGTTTGTGCTGCTCTCTGAAGGGAGAAGTTGACAGCATGGTAAGAGATTTTAAGTTTTCAATTTCTCGCATTAAATAGCCTTCTTTTCTAAGCACAACAATAGACTGACGGGTCTCTAAAGGAAGTTCTTTCTTTCTGGCCATTTTGAGCCTGTAAACAAACAAACAACTGCTGATGCTTCAGGTACTGAACCAACCTCAAGAATGCCATGCTCCCTTTTGCGCTCCCTTATTAGTTCAACGGTTTTCAGCTGTGCAACACATTTGCAGAGGGGTTTTCTAATAATCAATTAGCCTTATAAAATGCTTAACTTTGATGAGCAGACATACCAGGAGATTGATGCAGAGGACTGACAGTTGCTGATAATAGGCCTCTATGCAAAAATGTAGATCATTCTTTGAAAATCATCTGATTAATTTTAATCATTTGTGAAATGGATAAAAATGTTTGTGAAATGGAAAAAAATGTTTGTGAAATGCATGAAAATGTATTTTTCTTTGGGAAAAAAAAGAAATTTGCAAGTGATCCCAAACTTTTGAGTGGTAGTGTATATTGTTTTTGAAAGGTTATGGTACAGACCTACAGCTCTGCATCATGAGTAAAAAAAACTAATCAAAGGGAAAATCTTAAAGACTCACGGCAGCTACCTCAATTTCAAAGCCGATTAAGTGGCGTTTGTCCAAGCTTGCTTGTTCTACGGATTGAAAACGTTGACAGGCTTTTAGCTCCGGATGACTACCAAGGTAAGATCATCAATTTCAACATATTTTGACAAACCTGAGCAATGCTATACAACTGAACTTATAGGACTCCGTTGACAGGCAGAGGGTCGTTATGATTATCGCTATCGTATTTGCATCATAAAGCGGCTAACAGTTATATTGCTGAGGCAACAAACTTTCCAACGCAATGTAGCTAGTTCTCCAATGTAGCACAGTATCTGTCGGCAGCAGAGACGTCAGGAGAGGCAGTGACTTCTCCTTTTTATCGCTAGATTTGGCAAACCTGTTTCCACGCACTATGCCTGATTGACAATCAATCAATTTAAACTTTTTTTTGTCTTTACCAAACAATTAAGACCTAGCCTAGGCTATATGTAGCTTGTAATAATTAAGAGGTGACAGTAAAGATTCATTTACGTTTACGCTTTGATTCGAGACTGCAAGTATGTAAATCAATAATTAATTAGAAAAAAAACCTAAATGCCTTCGGTAATTCCGTGCATGGTTTTGACCTTTAGTTTATCGGTTTATGAAAGAAAACTGGGAATAAACTCCCTATTTTTGAATAGCAATAAAAAGTATGTATTTATGGGGAGAAACATTATCGTAAACATATTGACCACACATTGAACGCCGCATAAGGAAGGTTTTAGTACTTGTTAATGGCATTGTGTTAGCTTCCTGAAAACAAATATGAACAAATTTGCTGTCTCGCGAGCATTTTAAGTTCGATGCACTGAGCAATAATGTCGTGGATGAATCATCCATTGTGTGTCCTGGGTTAACAATTCTTGTTACCACTATTGCTCAAGATCTACAGCATGGATTGTTCTCAAATTTACAACATACTATTTGTGGCCATGAGATGCAATTCAGTGTGGCCGCCAGGCAGCCATTTGAATTTCAGCATCAGTTTGTCAGTGCTATTTCTCAGGATCTACTGGAGGTATGTGTATCTAATATGGTACACTGGTTCTCCCAGTGGCTCAGTTGTGCAGAAAACTGAAGTTTATCACATGACCCAATTCAACATGGCTAAAGTTCTTATCACAGTGCCATTCCAAAAAATAGTTGCACACTCAAATATTTAGTAGGTACTACTAAATAGCTTTGATTACAGAGCAAAGTTCTGATGTCATTGTTTTGAAAATTGTATGTAACTTCAGAATATTTACTTCAATCAGAGTTGCCTTTATATTTGGCTCAAGATCTTGTCTTCACAACAAGATGGTTGAAACCACTCAGTAGTCTTCTCCAGCACATCCAAATAACTTTCAATTTGGTGAAGGTCAAGTCTTTTTGGTGGCCAATTCGTGTGTGACAATGATTTCTCATGCTAGTTTTCTTCATTCATTGTTTTCTTTGCTCGATGCAGGCCAATAACTTTCCCCTTATGAAATACTGTAACATTTTTTCCGCCACCAATGGATACGTTGTAAGGACGGTCTCGCCTTCCCAGGGCCAGCATGCAGGCTGAGTAAAACCCGGAACAACTGCTTCAATGATCAATCATCCTCCTCACCTGCACGTTGTTTACTCTCAGAGCTTCCGCAGTTCTATTTAAGCCGCAGTCGCACCATTGTTCTTTGCTAAGTCTCGTAAAGCATGCCTGCGCTGCTGTTTCCCCGTTTTCAGAAAACTAACGTAAAACTCTTAAACTTTAAACATATGTGCCGTTTTACTTTTAGCTCATAGTTATTAATTACAAGGAACCTTGTTTCCTTTTCTTTTGCTTACTGTTTGTAATACCTAACATGCTTTCTCTTAGCCATTGTATTACTACAGTGTACTCTCATTGTTTGGAACCTCACTTCCTTTTTGTTTGCATCTTTTATGTGCTTGCCTCCCGGCAGCAATAAACTCTACAACTAAATCCACCTTTGCACTTGAGTCCAGTCCACATTTTCCTGGCCTCCGTGCCAACCCTGATAGAAGACTTAGCCAAACATGGATTCAGCAAAGTTCCTCTGCCCATGGAGTCAGGAGAGTTCGGCGCTCATGTCCCTGACCTGTTTCAACTGGTAGCGGAACAACAACGGGAGATCAGCCATCTGGGCACCATGCTGGGCGATCTTGTTCGTGGGGTCCGTGAAGTGGTAAGCTCCTGTGTTCCACCACCAGAGCCCCCCTCCGTCTCTCCTGCAGTACTGCAGCCTGCCCCCTCCATTCCCCGGGGTGATTCTCCAGTGTGCCTTTCTGACCGGTATGATGGCAACCCCACCGTGTGCCGAGGCTTTCTACTACAGTGTGGACTCTACTTCACGTACCACCCAAGGCTGAGTGACGCCGAGAAGATCGCTGCAGTGGTGACGCGCCTCTCAGGGAAGGCCCTAGACTGGGCGACCACTATTTGGGGGGAGTCAGCTTTCACCACCTATGCTGACTTCCTTCTGCAGTTTTGCTCAGTCTTTGATCACCCCAGGAAGAAGGCTGGCGACCTGCTGCTAGAGCTCAGCCAAGGGAAGAAGACTGCTGCGGAGTACGCCCTCCTGTTCCACACCTTGGATGCAGCCAGTGGCTGGAATGAACCAGCCTTGCTGTCCATCTTCAGGAGGGGGCTTTGTCCAGAGCTTCGCATGGAGATGGCCTGTCGAGATGTGGAAGCATCCCTCTCCACCTACATCAATGCCGCCATCAGCCTGGACCAGCTACTGTAGCAGAGGCGGCGGAGCCAGCCCAGGGGTCAAGAAGCTCCCTTTGGAGAAGGGGTGTGGCCGTCAAGACCTGCCGGGCGTCGTTCAGGGCCAAGGACTGGTCCCTGCCCCCCTTGTCAGGGGGAGGAAACCACATCTTCCAAAGTAAAAGTGTCACGTGCGGTGATGTTGCTAGGTACGCATCCTGCGTCCCTGACGCATTAAAATTTGAAAGGACGCAGTAAACTCACTATCCATGCGTCCCAGGGACGCACTGTATTTTCCCATGAAAAACGATACATTGGGCCGATTTCACAAAAGCCTTTTAAGGTGTACACGCGGATGACTTTCTTAATCGCGCGTTTAGCATGAGTTTAATTTTAATCACCGTTTCACGAAGAGCAACTGTCCACGTGCATCTAAATATTTTAAACACCTGCGGTCAAATAACAAAAGAAAGCTTAAACACTCGTGAAGGTATGTTTAACTCGCGAAAACTACTACCACGGATTGATTTGCAGCTAAATACGTGACGCCGACCTGCCTTCATCTGGTTGCCTGGTAGATTTTGAGCAAGACTTGCGCCTTTTCTGGAAAAGAAATGCATAAATGAAATGAATGCATAAATTAGTTGCTTTCTTCAGTTTCTTATTCACTTAATAGCAGGGTTTTGCAAGGTCACGTTTTTCGTTTACATCTACGTTTACATTTTCTAAAAAGGCTACCGTGAGTGAAGTCCGAACTGCATTTTTACTCTTCACCGATGATGAAAGCACAAAGGAGTGTGTGAAATCACCACGAATGCCGAGGATGAAACAGTTTTGGTGAAGGATACGTCTGACTTCAGCATCTCGCTCACGTCCACAGGACACGCAAAGAAAGTTTGACATTCTTTGAAGCGAAGTGAAATTCTCGCCACGTTTTCTTTGCCGACATGTCTGTACGAAATGCATGTCCACAACGCAACTACTCTTACATACGGGGTTATTAACCGGTAACGACAATTGGAAATGCCCATTATGCAATGGCAGGTTGTCATAATTTGACCGCACCTGTTTAGTCTGAGGGCTAAACGCAAGGTTATCCGCGTGCAGTTAAACGTGCGATGATCCCATCTGGTGAAATGGTGTTTAAACGTTTGTTTAGCTGTTTGTGTACAACGGCATTTTAACATGCATTTAAAATTTAAACTCATGTTAGTTATACGCACGCTAAAATGCTTTTGTGAAATCGGCTCATAGTGAACAACAACTCATGTTTAAAATCACACTAACTAGGAAAAGAAACATCGCTGTCAGCAGACCAGACAAGTGCCGTTTCAACCCTCACACCACAAACATATCTGCATTATTTTATATTTCTCAACAGACTTTCCACTGTGTTAAGTTTCATTTCTGTGCTAAAAATTTCAGTGATTGACTCAGTTCATTTGATTTAGTCAATGTTCAGACAAGAAGATTTTGGTGACAATTTATTTGTTGACTCTGTCATGGTGATGAGAACGCTTTGTTATGTGTTAAAATCAGCACTTTTATTGATAATTTATTTTGGTACTACAGACACCATTTTGTTTTCATTTGAATTTTAGTAATTTATTTGGTGCTATTTATGTTGCTACAAAAATGCTATTTTATTTGAATTTTGTATGTCATGCCACTGTGACAGCTGTGCTGCGATGAACTTTTCAGATTTGGAATTTTATTTGTTTAATTTCAGATACATTTTGAACATACATGAATATATCCGTTAATTATAACCATATCATACCATACCACCATCAAAGGAGTTTATCACTACAATTTAAGAAATAGAAGAATATAAGAAATCGAAAGAAATAATTTTTTTCATTGGGGACCCATTGAATTTCCCAGGGACCCACTCAAATCACCACCTGTGGGTCCCAGGGACTCACTAAATTGAAAACCTATCAACATCACTGCACCGGTACTGACTCCGGTGCGGTGGGGAACTTCATCTCCCACTCCTTGGCGTGACAAGTCTGCGTCCCCTTCCAACCGCACCGCTCCCCTCTGACGCTGACGGCCATAGATGGGAGACCTCTGGGCAGCCAAAGCGTGACCCACCAGACGGCACCAATCTCCCTCCAGATCCAGAAGTGACACCTGGAGACCATACATATGCTGAAACTGCCATACTCCAATCACCCCATAATACTCGGATTACCTTGGCTCCGAAACCCAGGGCTCTCAATTGCACAGCCATGGTTACACCCTCTATTTTTCAGGTCCTATTTTGGGCACATTCTCACACCGTATCCAACTTGCCGTTGTGGCGTTTGCAAAGCCCAATTCCCCATTTTGACACACCTGACACCCACTAGGGTGCACCACTACCCTGCTGCATGATCCCAAGTGTCAGGGGAGCAAGTTAAATGGTTGTTTGGGGTTTACCATGGTTACTGGGAAATTTGACGGGAGAGCCAGCATTACTTTCCAGGTGGCAGAACCATTGGACAACCAGCAGGCCCTATTAGTGTAGGGCCATCACTACAAGAATAAAGATTTTCACAAAATTACATTAAAGGAACTAAAGTGTCTAGAGGGCGAAATTTCACAAACAGGCTCTCTTTATGTAATTTTCCATCCAGAAAAAAAACATGGCAGTCATTTCCCATAATATCAAACCGTTTTGGATTAATTAATAACTTTCCACTTGCCCTGGGAACGCCCCTTTTTAATCGCTCCAATCGATAATGCCACCCTTAGCATGACGTCATATAAAGAACTCAGGACCAATTCGCTGCATAGCCAGTATGTACAACTGCATGTAAAAATATCATTTTGATCACTTCATTACATGGTGTTGTCGCCCCAGTGCTTAGTAACTTCAAATCTGATATGATTTACATTATGAGCAAAAGAAAAATTGACAATATGTTTTTTTTAATTTAATCTTACACTGGTTTTCTTAACAGGCAATCAGAGACGCGCTAAATGGGCTAGGGAGCCGTGGTTCACTCGCGTTCGCCATCTGCGTAAGCTGCTGCTAAACGCATTATCCAGGTGTTCGGTTCTTCAGCAAGCCACTAGCTTAGCTTGCACCACCCAATGTAATGGAGATACATTTTCATATTAAAATAATTTCTATAACTGTACAAGTTACAACAGTCACACATTTCCCAGCAATTTAGTCTATTTTAGAGTAAGGCTTGAAATAAGAGTTTAATAGCGGACATCCAACAAGCTTGTTAGATTATGTACTGCATTTGGTCAGGCTAGAGGAAAACAATAATATGATCTGACAAAGAGAAAAAGATTAGAACACGAGACAAAAGTCAAGACACAGCGGCAGCATGCAACTAGACGCACAGCAGCAGCTAGGGGAAGCGCTTTAACACTGGACGCGAAACAAATTTTTAGCACTACAGATTACATTCAAAGTCAATGCAAAGACGCGAAAGCACGCGTTTTGCGTCCAGTGTGAAAGCAGTTTAATCGAGCGCTGGAAAGGGAAGGCTTAAAACGGGTGGAATGCAAGCCAAAGCCTGCTAAGTGCTAGCCGCAGCCAGCGCTCTATTGTTAGGTAGCGTTCAGGAACCAGACGCGAGAACCAAGCAGTGCAGTAGAACTGGATTTTATTAAGGAAGGGGGCGAACCCCCGCAGAGCAGGAGGCAACGGTACAGAGTCCACAATCCAAAAATCAAAATCCAAAAGGGCGAATTCCAAGTCGTAACCAGGGCAGCAAACACAGAACTCGTGGTCGGGCAAAAAAGGGTTTGATACACAGATGCAGACAGAAATCCAAAACAGAGCCAAAATCGTAAAACAGGGACGGTCCAGTCAGAAGAGAATCTCAAAGAATACAAGGCGAAAACAAGCGTAGCACAAGGGAAACGTTCTGACAGGGAACTGCGGTGAACAGACTGCTTAAATACACGTAAGGGAAGTCACATGCTATGATTGGGAACAGGTGAGGAGGATCAGACGAATTACAAAGGAACAGACACAAGGGAGAACCTAACCACATGAAATAGGCAAAAGCCAAAACGTGGACAGGGATCACAAGACAGCCTATTGACAAACATACGGCTCCGGTTAGGGAGTTCTAACGTGCACAGATAATGAGAGGCAGAACAGAGTTAAACAGGTGCGGAGGATCCGCTGAAACGCAGCAAAGTAGATTGAGTGTAGACAAGGGGCGGAGACTAGAATAGGGCGAGTGCCGAGAGCTCGTTAGTCAATTAGTAAAGTGCAGCTATACAATCCCTAGTGCTCATTAGTAAGTTAGTACTATATACAATGTTAGAGTTAGTAGAATTAACTAAAACAACAAACTGTTAGTATTGTTAGTAAAGACAGAACAGCAAGGCGAAGGAAGCAAACGAGATTAGAAGGAACGATTGGAAACCCAGAAACCATGAAATCACCTGAAAGCGTGGCACGCAATACTGGGGGAAATAAGCTGTCACATAACACAAGACCAGACAGGGAAGACAAAGTGCAATGCATGGCAAAATACAAAACAATGACCGGAATATAACTGGGGAAATGGACTATGGCAGAAAATACAGAATAAACAGAAACAAAACATAGCATGGATCAGACAAAGGAAAAACATGAACAAAACAAGGCAGAATCATAACATCTATAGTGTCTATAACGAAAGCTCTGCTGAAGCGCTGGCGTAGCTAACGCGTTATAATTGTTCATTAGCGGCCTACCTTCATTTTCTTCCGTTTTTCAGTGCCTGGTCTGCTCTTCTGTCTCCCCTGTTCCTCGGTTCTTCTCTCCTCGAATGGACTTATGATTTTCGGGATTGCATCTGGCTTGATTTTTCTCATCTTTTTCATCGTGAACTCAGACCAAAACCCTTCATCCTCCTCGAAGTCGGAATCATTGAAGTGGTCGCGACAAATCACACTATTGTCGCTTGGTCCTTGCCATTTTGCCCGAGTCAGTTTCACCCAAGACGCCCAAATTTTACTTATTTTTTCATCTTTTGGAAATTGATGAAGGCTGACTCCTTTGGATACGTTACTAAAACCTGCTACAATGCATCTGGTAGGCATTTGCTCTGCCGTTTCCTGAAATTTCGCGAAAAAATAATGATTTTATAAACCTTCTGCAGTTTGTGTCGCTGCAGGGTGAAGTTGCCTTCAGACGTCGATTTCCAGGCTGCTCAGCCTGTCAGGCTGTGTAAACACCGCCCCCAAGTACAACCAATCAGATTGCGTGCTTGAGTACAACCAATCCACTCACGAGGCAGCCAATTCAATTCGGAAGCCGTTACTCGGTAAGTGGGCTGAAGAACATCAATATTGTTAAAAACGAATGCATTTAATCGTGAGTTTTCTCATTAAAGAAACTGATTCGTGAGGTAATGTTAGATATTTCAGCTATTTTGATTATGTTAACCAATGCAAACAAGTGCTATTTTTTTGTCTTACAGTTAACTTATAGACCTAACCTTAGCTAAACAGGTCATACTTATTAACTTAAACACTTCTACAATATAACTTCAAGTATAACTTTGTTTGAAACATAAAATTTGCCTACTTGTGAGATATTTTGTTCAATACGCTGTCTAGTTGAGCTTCTTAAAAACTTCAACTGCAAGTCTGTAACGTTAGCTGCCTTGAAGGCTGATTGTAGAGACTAGTGCCTTGCAGGCTGGTTAGAAGGCTAATGTTGATTTGATATTGTATAATCTTCAATAGTATTGCCTCAGATGTCTTCAAGGCTGATTGTAGAGCACTAGTGCCTTCCAGGCTGACCGTAGAGACTAGTGCCTTGCGGGCTGGTTAGAAGGCTAATGTTGATTTCATATTGTATATTCTTTGATAATATTCAGTCAGATGCCTTCAAGGGTGATTGTAGAGACTAGTGCCTTCCAGGCCGGTTGGTAGGCTGATGATTTCATCATATGTATATGTATATGTGTGTGTGTACAATTCTGATGCCTTCAAGGCTGACAATAGAGACTCCCTCAGCATTACTGAGGGGGTCTCTACTGGGAGTCTCTACTGAGTTGGAGCCTTCCAAGGCTAATTTAAAATCTTCTATTTTTCAGCCCATAGATTTATCACAGTTCGAAACCAACCACATTACCCCAGAAAACTGACCGAGGTGTTGTTGCATATTGATGTTGTCTTGACTTTTTACACTCTTTTTAGGAGTTCAAACGATGTCTCGGCGCTGTCGTGGAGCCCTATCTACCCGCCCCGCTAAAAAAGTAAAAAAAAAAAAAAACAGCCCCAGCGCCCACCCAGGGCCTGATGCTCCTGCAGCAGCACCCGCCCCAGCACCCACCCCGAGCCCTGATACTCCTGCAGCAGCACCCACCCCAGCACCCACCCCGGGCCCTGATACTCCTGCAGCAGCACCCGCCCCAGCACCCACCCCGGGCCCTGATGCCTTGAAGGCATCTGACTGAATACTATGAAAGATCATACAATATGAAATCAACATTAGCCTTCTAATCAGCCTGCATGGCACTAGTCTCTACGGTCAGCCTGGAAGGCATCTGACTGAATACTATGAAAGATCATACAATATGAAATCAACATTAGCCTTCTAACCAGTTTGCATGGCACTAGTCTCTACAATCAGCCTTGAAGGCATCTGACTGAATACTATTAAAGATTATACAACATGAAATCAAAATTAGCCTTCTAACCAGCCTGCAAGGCACTAGTCTCGACTTTCAGCCTTGAAGGCAGCTAACGTTACAGGAACTTGCAGTTGAAGTTTAGAAGCTCAACTAAACAGCTTGTTGAACAAAATATCTCACAAGTAGGCCAATTTTATGTTTTAAACAGAGTTCTACTTAAAGTTGTATTGTAGAAGTGTTTAAGTTAACAAGTATGACCTGTTTAGCTAAGGTTTGGTCTATAAGTTAACTGTAAGACAAAAAAAAGCACTTTTTGCATTGGTTAACATAATCAAAATAGCTGATATATCTAACTTTACCTCACTAATCAGTTTCTTTAATGAGAAAAGACGATTAAATGCATTCGTTTTTAACGATATTGATGTTCTTAAGCGCGCTCCGCTTTGAGGAGAGGAATTCGAATTGAATTGGCTGCCTCGTGAGCGGATTGGTTGTACTCAAGCTCGCGATATGAGCTCATCCACGAGCAATTTAACTTCGTTTTCGGAGAAACGTGGCGACCCTCCTCTCTCCATCACGGGTTTCGGTTTGAGGATTTGGGATTGCACAGCCTGCTCCTGAAGGCAATAGCACCTGGCACACTGATTGGTTTAACTGGCGTAACGCCTAAACCACGCCTATGCATAATTTAACGGGTAGCGCAGGTGTTTTAAAGATATAGGCAGGTGTACAAGATAGCAACTTTTGCGGGGGAACGCCTCTTACGCAATGCTAAATCCCCAAATAACGGGTTTAGGGACTCTGGCGTAAGATAGGGCCCCATGACTATTGTTTTTGACGGAGTAAGCTATTTTCAAATTGCAGTAGACTGTTGCTACTTCTGTAACCTCATCTTAAACTTTACAGGATGAAATGTTAGTTACATTGACTGGCATTACCGGACCAAAACAACAATCTTCTCTCCACCCTACACATTAAATCATACCTGGTGCTCTCCTGGCACTGCTGTCAAAATTCTTTTTAGGACCCGGCGTCTCCTCTGCGGTGGTCTGTCTGAGCCTAGCCTTAAAGGTGAAATCGCTGTTTATCGACATAATGAAATGAGCACCGAATGTTTTCGGGACGTTATTCAAATTCAGGTTTTTCAGCCACATTCTGGCTTCTTGTTCTGTAGGTAAGCGATGGAAACCGTATCGCTGAACACAAGGACAATCCCCTATGTTCTGGGTGCGTGTTCGAAACACTGTTGACCAAGCCACACATTTAACCTCCTCAGATTGTTGGTACAGCCTCGAACCGCACAATAGGTGCCAGAGCTCCGAAGGGACATTTTAAGAAAAGCAAGTTAATTTAAAAAACGAGCTGTAATCGACAAGTTAACTGAATTATTTTTGAATGAACCGCCGTTGTTATTGACCAGCCACTCGCTAACAGTTAATTCCGCCGGAAGTTGCACCCATTGTTATATCTACAGTAGCGCCCTCAAGAATAAGGTGGATAAGGAATGTTTTTCAATATTTTGATGTAATTCTGATGGATTCAGGTCCATGGCTTTACATTTTTGCCCTCCACTGGTTGAAATGCTGCTATTGCAATTGAATTTTTCTATTGGCTGATCTAGTGGCAAGTGAGGTATGTGGTGCAAGCTGTCATCATCATATGGGTTGGATTTTTCCTGCATTTTGAATTTTTTGTTTGTCTGCTTTGTACAAGACTTGGTTCACAGCATCTTAAGACCATTATCTTAAGATATTATATCAAGACAGTTGCTGCTTTTGCCCTCTTAATCTAATACATTTTGTTTAATGGGGTGTAACTCCTGAATGCAAAAGCCCAATCATCATGAAACATGAGAATTTACATCAGCAGGAAAAGAAGCTGAAACCTACATAATTTGTTGGAGATTAATCAAGAGGTGGTGCTATAGCAAACAACTGGTCAAATCGCCATTATCAGTTGTCCAAGTTCAAATTTTGCCTTTTGTGTCATGGTCAAATGCCCTAATAAATTACAAGGAAAAGGAGATGGTACAAACAGGATGGCCACCATCAGCCAGACCATCATTAAACTTGCCATGAATAACTGTGTGCCATTCACTGGAAATTTTTTAACCTCCTGAACCTGAATGCCCCTGATACTGGAGGCAAGCTGGTTATGGCTTGCCATGAGAGTCTGACCCTTATACACATAATTGCTTTCAAGTTATCCGTGTTTAAGATGACTAGATTAGTAATCACACAATTCATTTACTGAATAATCAAGACCAATATATAAGCCTGTAGTTATTAAATAAGTATTACAAAATGACAGATCACCAGAGGGTGTCAATGACAACACACTTTATAGGCGTTGTGGGGATGGGAAAAAAACCAAACAAATTAAAATAAAATTTAAACAAGGTGAAATATGTGAACAGTTTGTGTTTAAAAACATTTTTTTAAACTTCTTTTCATCTTCAGAAATCATTTGTTGCTTTCAAACACCAACTCTTCACGTAGTTTACCTCTTAATTTATTTTTTATATACCTCATGAAGAAATGTCAAATAATTAATAATCCAGTACTTTCTCTGAACATCTCCTGTTCCAGCAATTTTTTCAGAGGTGCAACCTAATTTATTTTAAGATTTCACTTGATCAAAATGATTTCAGCGTTCAGAAGAGCGGGGAAGCGCAGTTGCACACTGGTTGCCACGAAGCGATAATTTATTACACAAGGTGAACTCCGATTTACGCGATGCGTAATATGCAGTGGGAGCAATAATTATTTGATCCTTTGCTGATTTTGCAGTTTTGCCCACTTGCAAAGAATGAAACCGTGTAGAATTTTACTCAAAGGTACATTATAACATTGAGAGACAGAATATCACAAAAAAATCCAGAACAACATAGTACAAATTTTATATATTTGTCATATTTTCACATGAAATAAGTATTGCATCCATAGAACAATAGGACTTAATACTTGGTGGAGAAACCTTTGTTGGCGAGCACAGAGGGCAGAAGTTTGTTTTTCACCAAGTTTGCACAGATCTTGGGAGGGATTTTGGTCCACTCCTCTTTGCAGATCCTCTCCAAATCCTTAAGGTTCCGAGGCTGTCGCTTGGCAACTTGAAGCTTCAGCTCCTACCACAGATTTGATGGGATTTAGGTCTGGAGACTGTTGAGGAATTCGTACTGGTTAGCGTTGACCTTTTAAATGAAGGACGCAAACACAATGTTTAGCAGCATAATGATTCTAGTATTTAATCAGAAAACAAATTAGTATACAATCAGACAAATTCATATGCATGTAATCAGACAGAGATAAAGGCATCAAACCATCAGATGACACAAGTCAGATGATCTTCAGCAAAGAGTTGAAGTCAGGCAAGGAGGGCAGCGAAGCATCCCCCGAAGGAGGTCTCTGGTCGCGCAGAGCTCAGAGGGCAACCCAGGGCTCCAGGTCCCAAGAGTGCCCCGAGCCTTTCTTAGTCCCCACCTTTATAGTTGGTTTTCTTCTCCCTTGAGATGTTTACACGTCACTCATGTATCAATCTTTCCATCTGGCGACTCAACCGCCATACCCCCCTTCCCCTCAATCTAAAGATATTCTGACCTCCACATAACATGGTATTGCACAACATATAGCAGCTTTGCAGCTTTTTCCTCTTCCTATATTACTCAAGGTCTTGCCACCTAAACAGTCATCTCACGTGTTTTTCTTGAGGCCTCAACTTTATTTCACCTTCTTTACCTTAATTTAGTAGTTCTGCTTTCTTCTGATAAGAGGAAGAGCACGCTCTTTCTTTTCAGACTCTTGAGACTTGTTTGAGCCCAACAGGCTGGATAAACAATAGCAAACTTTTATGATCCCCCCAAAGTTTTCCCTTGTCATTCCCTTAGTGCCCAAGGAGAGATATATGGTGGAAGTGGGCCTCTCTCCATGTGTAGGTGCAGTTATGTTGTGTGGACTTTTTGTGAGAGCATTTTGCCTTCCCACATGGCATAGAAATTCCTGTTGCACACTGCTTTGCCTCTGAGCAATACAATATATATGCATACAAGTATTAAGAATCAGCTTCAAGTAATCAACATAATGACTAAAAAACCTAATCATGCACTATTTGATTGGTTGACTAATACATTTGATTATTCTTGATTAAATGAGAGTATTATATTTTGTTACAATGAGGTAGGTGTTAGGTATATTGATTAATATTTTCCCCACAAGACTGGCTAGGCAACTCCAGGACCTTAAAATGCTTCTTTTTGAGCCACTCCTTTGTTTCCTTGGCCGTATGTTTTGGGTCATTGTCATGTTGGAAGACCCATCCATGACCCATTTTCAGTGCTCTCACTGAGGGAAGGCTGTTGTCGCCCAAAATTTCCCAGTACATGGCCCCATTCATCCTCCCCTCGATACGGTGAAGTCTTCCTGTCCCTTAGCTGAGAAACACCCCCAAAGCATAAGGTTTCCACCTCCATGCTTCACTGTGGGGATGCTGTTCTTGGGGCTGTACTCAGCATTTCTCTTCCTCCAAACACAGGATGAGGCGAGTTGATGCCAATAGCTCTATTTTGGTCTCATCAGACCACATCATCTTCTCCCAAGCCTCCTCTGGATCATCCAGGTGTTCTTTGGCAAACTTCAGACGAGCCTGTACATGTGCCTTCTTCAACAGAGGAACCTTGCGCGCACGGCAGGATTTTAATTCATAACATAACATGAATGGCGAGAACAGGCCGTTCAGCCCAACTAGGCTTGCCAGTTTCTTTATACTATCGTGAATATATCACTTCAGATATTCAATGACTCAATGGTATCTAGCTTTAAGTCAGGCCTGCTCTTGAAAACTCCCAAGGTCTCTGCCTCAACAATATGGTCAGGCAAGCTGTTCCACACCGAAATTACTCTTTGGGTGAAGAAATATTTCCGAATATCAGTGCTAAATGTACCTTTGGTCAGCTTCCATTTGTGACCCCGAGTTCTACTAACAACACTTGGTTGAAGGAATCCTACATAATTCACTTTGTTAATCCCTTTAACATATTTAAAGACCTCAATCAGATCACCCCTTAGTCTCCTTTTCCTAAGACTAAAGAGATTTAGGATCTTCAGCCTTTTCTCATAGATTTCATCTTTTATACCCGGAATCAGCTTCGTGGCTCTTCTCTGAACTTTCTCTAGAGCCTTTATGTCTTTCTTAAAGTATGGTCCCCAGAACTGCACACAATACTCTAGATGTGGTCAGACAAATGTGTTGTACAAAAGCATCACCTCCTTGGATTTGAACTCAATACTTTTGGCAATGTATCCCAGCATCCGATTGGCTTTTTTAACTGCTACGGCACAATAGCTAGAGCCTGTGAGAGTTTGGTCAATAATCACTCCCAGATCTTTCTCGTGTGGAGCACATTCCAGTTTAAAACCTCCCATGAAGTAATCCCGTCTAATTTTTTTATTACCTACATGTACAACTTTACATTTCGCTTCATTAAATTTCATTTGCCACTTTTCTGCCCAATTCTGGATTTTATCCAAATCATCCTGAATCACTTTAGTGGACTCTAAACTATTTGCCAAACCTCCCAATTTAGTATCATCTGCAAATTTAACTAATCTGCTCTCAATATTCCTATCAAGGTCATTAATGTAGATGAGGAACAGCAGGGGTCCCAACACCGATCCCTGGGGGATGCCACTCCCCACCATACCTAGCTCAGATGAGATGCCACTGACCACCACTCTTTGTCCTCTGTCCTGCAACCAGTTTTGTATCCACTTCAGAATACCTCCTGTAACTCCAATGGAGCTCATTTTAAAAATTAGTCTCTTATGCGGTACTGTGTCAAATGCTTTCTGAAAACCCAAATATATGATGTCATAAGCCCTGCTCTGGTCATAAGTCTTGGTGGCCTCTTCAAAAAATTCCAGAAGGTTTGTCAGGCATGACCTTCCTTGACGGAAACCATGTTGGCTATCCCTCAAGATATTGTTACGTTCAAGAAATAAGTCCAGCTCATCTTTTATGATAGATTCCAATATTTTGCACGCAATGCAAGTTAAACTGACTGGCCTGTAATTATCTGGCTCAGTACGGTCCCCTTTCTTATATATTGGTATTATATTGCCCTGTTTCCAATCATTTGGTATTTCTCCAGTTTCTAAAGACCATCTAAAGATGGCGGATAGCGGCTTAAAGATGATCTCACTAACTTCCCTGAGCACTCTAGGATATAAGCCATCAGGACCCGCCGCCTTATCTGCCTTTAGTTTATGCAACTTGTCTAATACTACGTTATCCCTAACCTCAATTTCCGCTAAATAATCTTGAGCATTGGACATGCCCTCTGGCCGAATAAAGACCCACTCTAAGGTAAAATTCTCAACAAAGTAACTGTTTAAGTTAAAATATCCTTGTTATCATATAGCAGTGATCCATTTTTATTCTTTATGCACTTAACCTGCTCTTTTGACTTTCTTTTTCTGCTACAGTACTGAAAGAAGTGCTTAGGGTTAGTTTTTGCCCCCTCTGCAATTTGTCTTTCATACAGTCTTCCAGCATTCCTCAGCTCTTTTTTGACCACAGCCCGCATTTTACAGTATTCAGCCTTAGTAATCTCATTGTTATCCTCTATGTACATCTTATAAAGATTCCTTTTTTCTTTCAAACTCCTACGAATAGCTGCGGTCATCCACTGAGGATTCTGCTTTTTCAGCTTACTTTTGGACACCTTTGGAATGAATTTGCATTGTGAATCAAGTAAAACTCCCTTAAATCTTTCCCACATCTCATTTACAGACTCACAGTCCAGGAGTGTCTCCCGTTTTATTTCACTTAGATATGAGCGCATCCTGTCAAAGTTTGCTTGCCTAAAATTGAAATTTTTTGTTTTTGAAGACACCTTTTTAACTTCCCATGAAACCTCAAAATTAACAGGACAGTGATCACTTGTCCCAAGTGGCTCCCGTACCTCAACATTGCTAATTCTATCTGGGTCATTAGAGAGCACTAAGTCTAAAATTACCCTCTCTCCTGTAGGTTTATTAACATACTACACCAAAAAATTATCATTTAAGACATCTAGAAATTCTTCCTCCCCCCTACCCTGTCCTTTCACCATTTCCCAATCAATACCAGGATAATTTAAGTCTCCCATAATAGTAGTCCCTCCTCCTCTACAAGCTTGCGTAATCCTCTAAAAGAGAATTTCATTGACAGTACTGTCCAAAGCTGGTGGTCGATAGCATACACCTATGTTTAAAACAGTCTCGTGTTTGCCAATGAGCCTGACCCAGATATCTTCGCAGGGCAAGGAATGTTCAATTTCAGGAATTTCCTGCACATTTATGTTTTCGTTCACATAGGGTGCTACACCCCCTCCTCGCCTATTGCATCTATCCTTCCCAAACAGGTTATAACCTTCTACATTATATTCATCTACATCCTCTTCACTAAGCCATGTCTCTGTAATCCCAACTATGTCATAGCCTTCACTAATCATAACGGCCTCAAGTTCTTGAAATTTATTTTTAATGCTTCTTGCATTTAGATAAAAACATTTCAGGTTATCACGAACGCTCTTCCCTTCGATTTCCCATGTGCCTGCTGCTCAAAGCCCTCACTATGCTTTTTTTGCTTTAAAAATATATCATCAATAGTGCATGTAACGCTGTCAGCTTCCATCAGGGCAGTCTGCATTTCCCTCTGTGTAACACTCTCTAACCTCCCTGCCCCCCAAGTCCCTAGTTTAAATAATCCTGTGCTACCCTCAACATACGCTGACCAAGTGCAAATGTACCCCTCCAGTTCAGGTGTAGCCCGTCAGGCTTGAGCAGATCACCCCTGTCCCAGGAAAAGTTCCAGTGCCCCATAAACCTATACTCCTCTTTCCTACACCAGGTTCGTAGCCACGTGTTAAACCTCCAGATAAAATTCTGCTTCCCTCTGCTTGCACGTGGTACCAGTAGAATCCCAGAGAACACTACCGTGGAGGATCTGCTCCTCAGCTTTTCAGCTAATTCAACAAATTTGCCTTGCAGAACCTCAAACCTACCCTTACCTATGTCATTTGTCCCAACATGGACCATGACAACTGGATCCCTCCCCGCTCTGGCCAGGAGCTTGTCCGCACGCTCCAGGAGGTGTTCTACCTGGGCACCAGGCAGGCAACACACCGTACGAGACTCCTTGTCGCGTGAACAGACTAAACTGTCTATTCTTCTAAGTATTGAGTCCCCCACAATCAATAACTCTCTTTTCTGAGGGGTAGAGGCCAACAGGGTGCCCTGCTGCTCATCAGTCCCCTCACTCTCAGGGTCAGGGGCCAATTCGAGTTCCTGCAAGGGCCGGAATCGATTGGACACCTCAACCACTGGAGGAGCTGTCGCTGTACGGTGTGCACGCCCTTTCCTGCGCTGATGTCCTGCCGTCACCCAACTTTCTCTCCCTGCCTGCTCTGGGGTCCCCACACCACCCTGCTTTGGCGTACAAACCATTTCTCTAAACTACATACTACTTAGTTCCTCTAGGAACTCTACTGATTGCGAACTATGTCGCGCCGCCAACTGGCCCTGAAGATCAAGGATCTTGCTCTCCAGATGCTCAATTAGCTGGCACCGGTGAAAGACAAACCCACCCTGGAAATCTCTTTCCAAAAGTGCGATCATCCTGCAACTCTCACATAGTTTTGGCCACATTTTGAACCCCCTACCTAATGATCTCGCTCACCCTAGATAAAAGAAAATACTAATGCCAAGACAAAAGCTCAGGAACCACAATTTATTAATTTATTAACCTGAGAAGCCCTAAGCAGCAGTCACAATAGAAACCGTGGGGAAACTATGTAAATGGATAATAAGCCTCTTTTAACAGTATAGTGTGTTAATGATGGTTCTCTTTGTGACTGGGGTCCCAACTGCCTTCAGGTCATAAACAAGCTCCTCCTGTGTAGTACTGGGCTGATCCCTGACCTTTCTCATGATCATTGATATCCCACGAGGCGAGATCTTGCGTGGAGCCCCAGACCGAGGGAGATTGGCAGTGACTTTGTTTTTCTTCCATTTTCTAATAATTGCTCCAACAGTTGTTAACCTTGCACCAAGCTGCTTGCTTATTTTCTTGTAGCCCATCCCAGCCTTGTGCAGGTCTACAATTTTGTCTCTGATGTCCTTAGACAGCTCCTTTGTCTTGCTCATGGTGGAAATGTTGGAATCTGATTGACTTTGTGGACAGGTGTCTTTTATACAGCTACATAACGATGTAAGGAGTTGACACAGGTGTTTTAGGTAATGAGTTGAGATTAGGAGTGCTTCTTAATGGAAAACCAACTGGTCTGTGGGAGCCAGAACTATTGCTGGTTGGTTGGGGATCAAATACTTATTTAATGCAAAAATACGATAATAAATATACAGTTGCAAGAAAAAAGTATGTGAACCCTTTGGAATTACCTTGAATTCTGCATAAATTGGTCATAAAATGTAATCTGATCTTCATCTAAGTCACAACAATAGACAAACACGGTCTTCTCACAAACAATTATATGTTTTCATGTTTTTATTGAACACAACATTGTAAACATTCACAGTGCAGGGTGGAAAAAGTATGTGAACCTTTGGATTTAATAACTGGTTGACCCTCCTTTGGCAGCAATAACCTCAACCAAACATTTCCTGTAGTTGCAGATCAGACCTGCACAACGGTCAGCAGGAATTTTGGACCATTCCTCTTGACAAAACTGTTTCAGTTCAGCAATATTCTTGGGATGTCTGCTGTGAATCTCTCTCTTGAGGTCATGCCACAGCATCTCAATCGGGTTAAGGTCAGGACTCTGACTGGGCCACTCCAGAAGGCGTATTTTCTTCTGTTGAAGCCATTCTGTTGTTGATTTACTTCTGTGCTTTGGGTCATTGTCCTGTTTCATCACCCATCCTCTGTTGAGCTTCAATTGGCAGACAGATGGTCTCAAGTTCTCCTGCAAAATGTCTTGATAAACTTGGCAATTAATCTTTCTGTCAATGATAGCAATCCGTCCAGGCCCTGAGGCAGCAAAGCAGCCCCAAACAATGGTGCCCCTCCACCATACTTCACAATAGGGATGAGGTTTTGATGTTGATGTGCTTTGCCTTTTTTCTCCACACATAGCGTTGTGTGTTCCTTCCAAACACCGGAACCACAGAATATTTTGCCAGTAGTGCTGTGGAACATCCAGGTGCTCCTTTGCAAACTTCAAACGTGCAGCAATGTTTTTTTTTTTTTTTTGACAGCAGTGGCTTCCTCCGTGGTGTCCTCCCATGAACTCCATTCTTGTTTAATGTTTTACTTGTTGTAGATTTGTTAACAGAGATGTTAGCATGTGCCAGAGATTTCTGTAAGTCTTTAGCTGGCACTCTAGGATTCTTCTTCACCTCATTGAGCATTCTGCGCTGTGCTCTTGCAGTCATCTTTACAGGACGGCAACTCTTAGGGAGAGTAGCAACAGTGCTGAACTGTCTCCATTTATAGACCATCTGTCTTACCACAGACTGATGAACATCAAGGATTTTAGAGATAGAGATTTTTGAGATCATAGGTCTCCTGAGAGCTCTTTTGTGCGAGGCATGGTTCACATTAGGCAATGCTTCTTGAGAATAGCAAACTCAAAACTGGTGTGTGTTTTTCATAGGGCAGGGCAGCTTTAACCAACACCTCCAATCTCATCACATTGATTGGACTCCAGGTTGGCTGAGTCCTGACTCCGATTAGCTCTTGGAGAAGTCATTATCATAGGGGTTCACATACTTTTTCCACCCTGCACTGTGAATGTTTACATGTTGTGTTCAATAAAAATATGAAAACATATAATTGTTTGTGAGAAGACTGTGTTTGTCTATTGTTGTGACTTAGATGAAGATCAGATCACATTTTATGACCAATTTATGCAGAAATCTGGATAATTCCAAAGAGTTTACATACTTTTTCTTGCTACTGTATAAAATTTGTACGATGTTGTTATTCTGGATTTTTTTGTGATATTCTGTCTCTCACTGTTAAAATGTACCTATCATTAAAATTCTACACAGTTCCATTCTTAGTAAGCGGGCAAACCTACAAAATCAGCAGGAGATCAAATAATTATTGATCCCACTGTATGTACCCGCCAAACAAGGTGGATTACCTTTGACCCCCCACCTGTGGGGGGCGTATGTGTCTGGCTGTTGGGTTTCATACCACTCAGGGGAAAATAGAGATTTTGGGTGTGTAGTGTGTTGCTATTTTGCCCTGGTCATAAAAGATCAAAAAGACATTTGACATCAAATCATGTGAAAATGTCAGATTTTGTAAGTATTTCAATCCAGATGTTTGAGCAGGGCCGGCGCTAGACCTGAAAATTCGGGGGCAAATATCCATCCCTTTATTGACAACAATTCGTCCTGGCTAGTTCTAGATGGTTTTCCTTTTTTAGCACGTTTTCTAATTTAAGAATAATGAACTGGCAATTGAAGAGCACAAGGTTGTCAATAGTGGCCTGTGGGGATCATGTGACAAGGGGGCATGGCGCACTGAGTTGTTTTGCATCCGCATGTCAGAGAATCTTCTGACTAATTGCCTTTAAAACTCAATGTTTTGAAAATAAAACCAGGAATTCACTTTCCAAACAAAAATGGGCTTTTATGTCAAGTCAAGGTTGTTCCAGAGAAACAAGACAAACAACGAGAGGCTGTCTGGCGTTCAACTGAAGAAAGCATGGGAGACAGTGTAGATCCACCTGCCTGGACCAAAGAGCTGCTGAGACAGGTTACGTCTACGAACGACTCCTTCCAACATAAGTTTGACTTATCGAGTAATTCAATGAAAGAGATCAAAAAAGATACCTGAGCCATTGTGAACAGAGTGGGTAACGCAGAAAAACGTATCGGGTCTTTGGAAATTAATATGAGTGAGAAAAATGGCGAGAAAGAAATGAAACTAGTGTTTTATTTCATCACGTAACCCCTTGAATAACATCCAACAGGAGTGAGAGGAACTTGTTTCCGCTTAAAAAATAAATCAATTTCCAAATGAAATGAGGCATTTTGCATTATATTGTGGAAACGGGACCACAGGCACTGTATTAATAGATCAAGTCGAATTAAATTTTTTTTGTCGTAATTAGCGATAACGGGTCTACCCGTGCAGGACTTAGCTAAACTTCTGATGCACATTTTCAGCACTTTAAACATTTGTTCAGTTACAGTTTGTGTTTCATGTTACGGACCGAAAATCTATGCAATATTCAGAATTATATGCCATGTGTTTGATATTTTGATGAACCATTGTCGCCGAACAGCCAGCCGTCCATGGGGAACCTCTGGATGACCGCTTAAATTATAGAGCTCGCCAGTATGAAAGACTTGTGGCTTTATTCAGTATAATCTGCGTATACCTATGTGCATATCCTCACAGGTTGAATTGCAAATTATCCGATGGAATTGGTTCCCTTATGATTGAACTAGCTAGCATCACATTATGCTCTAATGCGGGTCCATGGAGCGATCGCAATCACCATTTTGACACGTGTTTTTTAAACATCTTGGAAATAATCTTTCACATCGGCATTTTTAATTTTAATTGATTGTTTGCTTGTGTGGGCGCAGCAGTTCATCCTTTTGTTACATGTTACAAGCAGAGGGTACGCACGTTATGCACTCAAAATACTTGTTATATATAATGTGCCCTTAATATAGCAGTTAAAAAATAATTATTGACTTGAGACCAGGTTTTTGTCAGTCATTCGCGCAAGAGCATAAAGCGACCTCAAGACAGCGGCTCGCCAGCAGATCGCCTGACCACGCCTCATTTTTAGACCAACACGCCCATGGGTGCTCAATGTGGCGCAAATGCATTCTCTATTTACAGTGGCAGTTCTTGCTTGAATGGTGCCCTGGGCGGGACCCCCCTCTGACATTTCACCCCCCCCATTGCCCCACTCAAAAGTAAATAAAACTAATCACAACAAAATAAAATAAAATATGACAAATAATGTAGAAACAAAATCTAAAATAAATATAACAAATAGCAATAATCCTTTATCACACTTCACACAAATGGGAAAACACATAAAAGAAAATCTTATTTTTTCACTATTGTACTTACAACAGCAAACTCAAACTACAGAATTGTAAAACTATTTCTAAACATTAGACAGTTAAGACCTTACAAAAGCTGAATGATTACAGGATTAAAACATGCAATTAAATAAATTGCATATAAGCCTAGGTGGGAGCTAGCTTGAAAGTTAACGCAGCATCTGTCACAGAAACTGCCCCATATTAGCCTATGCAGTTGGAAAAGTGAACAAACATATCTCGATGGAATGCAAGTTAAGTGGTAGTAAATAAGGTTAATGTTGTTTGGCCTAACTTTCTAGGAAAAGCATGGTCATTCAGAGCCACTGTCATGATTGTCAGTGATCGCTGGTGCAGGCTGAGCTTGTCTACGTCTCAGTCACACATCCCTGTCTGCTAGCCTCCCTGTCATCAGTCCCATGAACAAGTCAATGAACATCCTACCTTTTCTTGTAAACCGATAAAATCCATGCCAGCCGCCTCATCTGCGATGTTTCCACGATAATCCACAAGTGATGGAGTAAATATTCCTTAGATGCTGCAGGCGAGTAGCCTAGAAATCTAGATGTATCCTAGCGGAAGAAAATAGTTTTACTCACCCGGTACGTCTAGCCACGAGCCCTAGGGCCTCAGTACTACAAAGTGATTGGTTCGACCAAGGTTTGGTCGGACCAATCACAACGCTCTCTGTCGTTGGGCGGGCTTAGCACGATGACAACAACGCTGCGACGGTGCAAAACAACTGAGATGGCTGTGGCAAAAGAACACCGGTCGTTTGAATCAGCTTTGGCATTGACTTTGGAAGAGTTAGACTTGGGCTTTCCTTTGAAAGATGAGCAGAAAAAGGCACTCAAGTCATTCGTTTCAAAGACTGATGTATTTTCTGTTTTGCCGACGGGATACGGCATAAGTTTAATTTACCAGCTGGCTCCGCTGGTAGCTTAACGAATGGGAGTCAGTGAAAACCCACTGGTTGTTGTCTCGCCGTTAATTGCCCTTATGGAGGACCGGGTCACAGAGGCGACCAAATTTGGACTCAAGGCCATGCAACTTGGTGTACATAAATTGAAGGAAATTCGAAATGGCCATTGTCAATTGGTCTTCGGTAGTCCTGAAGCCTGGCTCATGCAGAGGAAGTGGCGCGACATGTTGGCTACCAAGGTCTTCCAAAATAAACCTCAAAGGAATTGTGGTGGATGAGGTACATCTCATTTACAAATGGTAAGAGGCATCAAGTAAACTACCTAATAGCGATAAAATCCATATTCAATATTTACAAGTAATGTGAACTGAATTTACAGCCAGTTGTGTTACACATGGCCCCATTGTGATATTATAATCACAGCAGACTGAAAGTCGGAATGCTCCTCTTTTATCCTCCTCTGCTGTCAGTGTTAAACTTTGTTAAGTAGCTTATATATTAGGACTACGGGGATGGACACTAGTGTAGGTGGATAGTTTGATCAGACCTAACTGCTTTGTGATTTTGAATGTATTGCCATATTGATGTAGTCATTAATGTTGTCACAGTAGTTATCTTTTAACATTAAAATGTACTCTGATTTGTATTATTATTATTGTTGTACCTAAATTCTTCACGCAACAGCGACATCCAGGAATTTTCAACAAAGACAACAAAAACAAAAACGGGGACAGGCTCTCTGATACTACTAAGTGCAATCCGCTTCTCGGATTTCAAAACAGCGGAAGGGGCGTAAAATAGGAGAGGGACTTGAACAGTGACATCAACTCCTTAAGTTCTATTGGTGGTTGGTGGGAGGGATTGGTGACAGACAGTTCTCATCTCTCCGCTCGTCCATCCAGGGCGGCCCAAATGTCACCAGGGGCGGGCCCTGGGGCGCCAAGGTGTTGTGTGTGTGTGTGTGGTTTTTTTTTCTCGTGCCGCCCCCCCAAAAATGCCGCCCTGGGCGGCTGCCCACATTGCCCATGGCAAGAACCGCCACCGTCTATTTATGTAGCGTAGACGCTAAACAGAAAAATGGTTCCTGCATCAGTCTATAAGTAGCAATAACACTTTCGCTACACTTTGCGCTGAGTGTAAGATAGGGCCCTATGAAAGTGGGGCCAAATGACGCGGGCCTATATACTTGGGGAACGAAAAAAAACCCATCATTACTGTGAAACCAAAGACTTCCTCCACTGTCTTTGGGGAAACTCTACTCCACCATGGTCTGAAGTCCAGTTCAGAAATCATCACTGAGTTAAATGCGCATGCATACCACAAGAACGAGCCCTGTCCCTATCTGCACATACAGTTTCCAGTACAGGCTCGCTATTTTCCTCTTACTCAAGTGAATCTAACACTTTGCATTCTCGATTAATAAATGGTATCTAGCACTAAACCAAGCCTCTGGCTGAATGAACAACTTTCTTAATATGAGAGCTCAGCACAATATCGCAGAACAGGTTGTAGCACTGAGACAAGCAACTTGACTTTGACGAGCTAATTAAGCCACAGCGACCAGAAGAGAATACGAAAAAATCTAACCTAGAAATATGTTTACGCATAAAAGCCCTGCAGTAAATGCCAGTCCTTAATTCATACACCCTAAAAACAAGCACCTATGCCTGAAACCAGTTCAAAGTTGTTACCTGATAAGAAATTCCAGAAAGTGACTTAGGGTTGAGTTGCTGCTGAAGGTTCGTTATCAAAATTGGCCACAAAAACCAGAGGAGAGCAGCACAGCCCTTGAAAATACTTTTAATATTCAATGAACATTCAAATCAATATTCAATTTGAAGCACACAGGGTTTATGAAATGTTTTACTCTACCTTTCATCATAATTCACCCTCATTAGGTTATTAGGCTAGCATCAGTAGTAATTATGAAAAATTTAGCATAAATGCTTGGTAAAGCATAAATATCTCTGAAATCTAAATTCCACAAAACACATCGTGCTGAAGGAACAAAACACCTAAGATAATAGCTGTCTTTGTAGTTGAATATGAAGAAAAAGTAATAAATTACCTTCATTTAAAATGCACTCCTCCCGGTTCCATCCAGTTTTCCATGTGGCGCTACGTTACTTTTAGCTGATTAGCGAACATTAGCTTATCTAGCTAATTGTGTTACAAGTGTGCTAAGTTCCACAGCTGACCACTAGTGGCCGTGACTGAAGGTGAGCAAACACACACAGATTCCATAGAGCAAATCTGTGAAATTTTAGGACGTTGGAGATTTTTTGACAGGGACATGCTGGGAGTGTCTAGAACACAGTAGTGAGTGCAGAAAAATGAGGATAAAATGTGTTATCATAAAATTGTCCTCATTTGTCATGAAAAAAAGAGCACGCACACACACATTAACACACACACAAACACACAGAATTATCACAATCAAGAAAGAAATTTCTCTTTTTCTTTTTCTTGTTTCTTCCTTTTCCTTTTTCTTTAATATCATTATAAATTTCCCAATCAAAATTCTGTTTTGTTCATTTTTGTTTATTTGTTTGTTTATTCATTTTTTGATTGTTTTGCTTGGCTTTGCCCATGTACCTTGTTTTGGTTGATTTTGTTTGCCTATCCTTGTCTTTTTCCTTGAATATTATCTGTAATGTCATGATTTGTCCTGTCCTCTCTTGTTTTGTCCTGTCCTGTCCTGTCTTGTCTTGTCAGTGTCTGCATTCGTCCAGCATGTTGAGTATGTCGACATACTTGTCCGTTTCTCTGTATGTCTTTCTACTTGTCTATTTCGTCATGTGTCATGTCACGGCATTAGGGTGGGTAGGTTGTGGTCACGGAGTGGCTCAAATACATGTCTTTGAACTCTATTTCCGTTTGAAATGAAGAGAAGTTATCCTCCTGAAAGGGGGGGTGGTGGTGGGCCAAAAAATAATAAAGTTAGTAAATACGTTTCCAAACCGATAAGCCAGCTAGCTTTCTTGTAAGCTAATCTATATGAAATAAATGTTTCGGGGTCACAGAAAGAGATAGAAACTTTCAGACAAGATAATTATATCATCATAACCTAACAAATAAGGTATGTAGCAAACACTTAGTTTTCAAATGCTCGGCAGCTCGCCAACAATTAGCAGTCAAATACAAGCGAATTGGGCACTAGCTGGAAACGCAGAATGAAACCGCATACAGCACAAAAGTATTTTGGCCAAAATCGATAAGCAGCCAGGTAAATAGCCAGCTAGTGCTGTTACCCAGAACCAGGCAAACGAGCCCTTCACCATACTCCATTGCTACTGTGTTTCTGACATGTGAGGTTATGTTGTGTTTTGGGCTGCATGAAAGATGACAAGAAGGCACTTTCCACTATCAATCCCGCCTACATTTGAACAGGTAATATGCTGTGTGGAATATGAGTACATGCTACCAGCGCTGAGTAGAGGGGAGTGAAGTAGATCCAGTACCATGCAGTGGAAAAGTGCCATTAGTCGTCTACCCGGTGGCTCTGTGGTGCTCGGCCCCTTCATTGCTGCTTGCAGCTATGTTTCTGGCAATGTAATCACAGGATCTTCCAGGACCAGGTCTGGGAAATGAAAAGCAGTCACAAATGCAAAAAAAAGCATGAAATAAGGCTTTTACTTGTTTTGAAATGTTTAATATCAATTTTAAAGACCAGGGCCCGTATTCACAAAGCATTTTATCTTACCGCTAGGAGTACTCCTAAGTCGCGCTAAAATATTTTATGTCGGAGTAAAATCTTAAAAGTTATTCACAAAGCCGCTGAGAGCAACTTTTAGTTAAGAAAACTGGTAACTCCTAGATTAGGAGTAGCTGTGAGATAGGTGTGAGTAAATCTCCGTTGCTATAGATGATGTCAATTCTCATGCACGAGTCTTGGGACAATGAGCACGGTGATTGGTTGTTTGGTGACAGGGTGGCCCACTGAAAAAAAATATCACACATGGAGGAAAAAATGAGGAAATAGTCCAAGCAGCTGGTCTGTCCCATAAAATAATAACACGTTGAGCACTCCTGAAAATGCACTATGCGCAGTCCCCACACATCACGCTCTTGGCAAATAAACATACACAGGAACGAGATGTTTAAAAAAACGCCAATACCATAAAACGAGGCAATAATCAAACGTGTCATTTGTCCCAATAATTAGCAACTTATTACCCAATGTGAATATGTTGCACTCATTTAAATGTCAGGCTGTTCAAGTTTGTTTGTGCTAAAGTGTCATGGATGAAAGTTCAAAAAGGACGCGAAAGCCCAACTGGAGCCACGACCAGTTACTGCTGCTGGCCCAGTTGGTGCTGGAGCGAAAGCATGTAGCCTAATCAAAGGGAAATTTGGCTTGGAGGTGAACAGCAAATCCAAGCGGGATGCGTGGGATATTATCAGCCTACAGATCAATGCTGGGTTACCCTCGATGTTTCAAACTGCAGATGACTGCGAGACGCGGTGGTATGGGCTGCAACCGCAGGGGAGGTCCGAGATTGCAGCCTATCAACGGGCTATCGTTCAAACAGGAAGGCATACTAAGCTTGGTTTGTAATTTATAGCCACCAATTTAAATATGCATACAAAATATGACATAGGCTGGTATTATCATGATGATCTATTAAATGTAACCCTCGCTCAATAGCCTAATGAAATAATTCATGCATAGCAGGAGGAGGTACAGCACCAAAGCCACTGTCACCGAGCAAGTGACATCCCACAGGCACATAATGCCTGTCAAATAATTAGCATAAGCTGCTTTTCCATTAAAATGCAAGAGTCATGCGTGGATCCTGGCCATTTCGCAACAATGTCCAAAATATTGTATTCAGCATCAAATATCATCTGGGTGTTGATGGAATGAACTTTTTTCTGTTTACAAATACCTCTGTCTTGGGTCGGAGAAATAATTCGAATATGGGTCCGATCAATAGAACCGATGATACCGGACATACCTGAGATGTGCATGAATTCAGGTTTGATTCTGTGTTGTTGGCGAATGTCCATTGGAAACTGGATAAACTGTTGGATGATATGGGGTTCACAGAGCGCATTGATTGTTTGTGAATTGAGCGAATGACAGATGATTGCGAAATCCCTAAATTGTCCGCATAGCAAAGTTGCATTTTTCCGGTGGCCAAGCAACGAAGTGTTGTCAAACATTTTATTTTGGGGCTTATTGGGTTGTTTCTCATGGTTGGAGACGTAATTCTCTCCCTCATCAAGTTAACAACAAATAAAATCCCTTCAAGGTCGATCCGATATCTTTTCAACATCAGCGCATCATTCAGAATTTCCAAGTCATTCCGTCTTTCAAAAGCAGCAGCCATTTTCCGATTCTTGGTGAATAGGTTTTAGCGAGTTTGGAGTCCTCTTGACTACTTTTAAGCTCTCCCAGACTCAGGAGCTACTTTTAGGCTTTGCGAATAACGCTTAGTAAAAATAATTAGGAGTCCTAAATTTACGACTGACACGCCCATTTTTTTAGGAGTTTATCCTAAATCCGGCAGTTAGGACCAACTTTTAGCGCTAGGATGCTTTGTGAATACGAGCCCAGAACATTTATGAACTTTGTGTTTATGAACTTTAGCTAAGCTGTGTATTTGAACAATCAGAATCAATACACTGCATGCATATGTTATGCATATTCAAGATTGGTTCTGCCAGACCAGAACGTGAACTAAGTGCTTTTGAACTTTAGCTAACCTGTGTCTATTTTCAATCAGTAACAATGCACTGCACCCATACAGCATGCATATTCAAAATTGTTTTTATAAAAAAAAAAAAGTGGCTTCAATTTAAAAAAGTAACTTCAATTAAATGAGGCCTATTTATGAAATTCTTTTCCTGCAAAATTTCCATCAGCCGGTGGGAAGCCTGTCGGCCTTTAATTAACCTGAGAGGAATTAAATTTTGCTGCCAATTAATATATTTAGTTGTTCATTGTAACGCTGGGTAGATGACGATGCCATTTATGATTTTTCAGGAGATACAATGTTTAGACATTGAACAGCAGCAAGGGGAAAACAGCCATATAGCTCTGATCAAACGACCATACCTGGGATTAACCAAGCACTTCATATAATTCATGGCCTATAGATGTAGACTGATATTTACAAAATTTAAACAGCCTTTGTGTGCCTGACTACAGAGATAGAGTACCAGCAATGATACAGTTGAATTTGGACTGTGAAACATGCTTAATTTACATCAGTGTACTACAATCCTGCATGAAGTCCCCTCTCAGCTTTTAATTGCGGATATTCTGGGTGGACAATATGTTGAAGTACCCCTCAAAAAAGGCTTTAAATTGGAAGACTCAAAACCTAATTACTGAACAAACCAGTGTCATTCCTATTAATATAAATACTGTTAGCAGTAGGGGTGTGTTTAACTGGAGAAAGATGAGCAGAGTTTTGAAAGATAAGTCTCAAAAGCATGATTAGTATACTAAACCACAGTCGTAAAATTCCTGGAGCCCAAACTGCTTTTGTGTTATTCTCAGAGACAGCAATTTAATATGGCAATGCGTAAAACACTTATGTTTGATAGTTGCTAATAACCAATAAATTACAGCTCAAAAATCACAGAGAAACTGAATTAGTTACAAATAAAATAGTGTATCATGAGTTAAATAAAGCTGCCTTTCTTTCTGATGACTAACCCCGGTGCTTCCTTTCGTTCCCTGGAGCTGTGACTTACAGCTAAACTCATTACGAAGTGCAGCATCCCCCTGAAATCAGAGATACAGTCAAGGTAATATTACAGGCAATGGACAATACGCATTTCAACAACTACTCAACTTAAACTGCTCTCGCTCAGATGACAGATGACTGGTTAAAGGATATGGACAACTCCAAGATAACAGGTGCGGTATTACTGGATTTTAGTGCGGCATTCGAAGTCATAGATCACAACCTTTTAATTGGCAAACTATCATGTTCTGGTTTTACATGAGTGCCATCTCATTTATGAAGGCTTATCTGTCATGTAGAACACAAAGGGCGTATTACAATGGTAGCATGTCAAACAGTCAAGAACTAGACCGTGGCCTGCCACAGGGTAGCTGTCTCAGACCACTCCTGTATTCTATCTTCACAAATGACTTACCATCTGTTTTGACTGTTTTGTATTATGCAGCATTTACTCATGATGAGCTACATAAAGTCTTATCATCAGAGTTAAATGTGGTTTCCAACTGGATACAACTCAATAAGTTAGTACTTAATATCTCAAAAACAAAATCCATCATTCTAGGATCTAGTCATAAACTAGTATCTATGCCTTCATTGGGTCTGTACTTGTCGGGTGAACTTATACAACAAGTTGACAAGGTTAAATTACTTGGAGTGACGATAGATAATCGACTGTCATGGGTAGATCATATTGACTCGGTGGTTGGGAAAATGGGCTATGGCATTTCCATGGTAAGAAAATGTCTTCCTTATGTTCCACCACAAATTCTGGCACAGATTGTAAAATCATTAATTTTACGTCACATGGACATTTGCTCACCTGTTTGGTCATCTGCATCAAAAAGTGTACTGAGTAAATAACAGGTTGCCCAGAATAGAGCTGCCAGACTAGTCTTCCAGTGCTCCATAAGAACCAACACAAACAGAATGCACAGTAAACTGTCATGGTTACCAGTGGAGAGAAGGCTTGCCTTAAGCACTACCACATTCTTCAGTAGCAGCATGTATGCCACCAAGCCTGAGTTTTTACATAATCAAATCATCAAATGTAGTAACACACACAATCATTTCACCAGAACAGCAGGAGATGGTCAATTAGTGTTACCTCGGCCAAATTCAAATGCCTTAAAAAAGACGGTCATTTACCGTGCCATTTGTCACTGGAATAGCTGCCCCCCTCACATACATCAGTCGAATAGCAAATCCTCATTCAAACGCAAATTCAGAATGTACCATTTAAATAGGTGAGCCAAAGAGATGTAGGGCTCTATCTTTCACACTGCCCTACCCGTTGCCACTACCCGCTACCCGTAAATTACGCATTTAGCAGCTTCCACTATCCCTAAACGGTATCTTGCGGCCACACTACCCGCTATGCATTATGCCGACTCCCTTATTTGCGCCTGGAGGTGTGCCCGTGGGTGTGTTTATGCGGTTTCCCTACAATTGCTATCTTGACCACACACGTTAGGGAAAGCGTATAGCGGGTCCTCAAACCACCCGCTACCCATTTGGGCTTTTACAAGAGTGCACCCAGGCGGCTTCCACTTGGACACATGTGGACGTGCACATGCGGCTCCACTTCCCGAATTAATTCGCCGATAAAAAGCCACCTTGCTTTAGCCTCAGTTGAACCCCTGAGAAAATGGCAGAGATAGCACTAAATCGCCTTGATCGCCAGTTAAATAATAGAAGACGCCCAGAACGCGTGTACCACCAGCGCACCAGCTACCTGGGCCTTTCAGATAAGTCTATATTGTTTGTATTTTGTTTCAATCATTTTTCCAGCTTTTATAATAGTATATAATTATTATATATAATATATATTAATGATGTATATTATATATAATATCAGGGCCGGCGCTAGACCTGAAAATTTGGGGGAAAATGTTCATCCCTTTATTGACTACAGTCCTGTCTAGTTCTAGATGGTTTTCCTTTATTAACATGTTTTCCAATTCAAGAATAATCAAGTGGCAATTGAAGACACGGCTTCTCTCCCCCATGCGATCTAACAGCGACACAATAATGGGCTACATTCAGTACAGAAAAATAATTAAATTATAAATAGGTCTATGCACTGGCACTCAGCAACGGTAATTTTTTTTCCAGCGAGAGTGGCATTTCAGAACTCTTTTGTGAATGAAGGTAATTTCGGCGACAAGTACGCAGACCTGTTTTTGTAGCACGGTCACGCAACTTGCTGAAAAAATAGACAGCTGTCCGACTGGAAAATGTAAACGGACGAAACCACGTACTTGTCACCAGAATTACCTTCATTCGCTGAAGAGTTCTGAAATGCCGCTCTTGCTGGAAAAAAAAGTTACGTCGCTGAGTGCCAGTGCATAGACCTAATTTTATTTTTCTGAAATGGGATTTTGTTCTATGCTTCATTTCAGACGGGAGAGGGAGTTGGAAACGCATTTTTTTCTTTTTTTTTTTTTTTTGAAGTTACCATCACAAAAGGGGTAGGCTTGATGTTTTCTTTTTTATTATTACATACCAAACATTTAACAATATGTCAATGTCAAATAATAATAATAATAATAATAAAATAATACAATTCATGATTAACTTAACCAAAACAGATCCTCCCTTGTCTGGATTTGACCTCATGCACAAGCAATTTAACTTCGTCTTCGGAGAAACGTGGCGACCTTCCTCTCTCCATCACGGGTTTCGGTTTGAGGATTTGGGATAGCGCAGCCTGCTCCTAAAGGCAATGGCACCTGGCACACTGATTGGTTTAACTGGCATAACGCCCAAACCACGCCTATGCATAATATAACGGGTAGCGCAGGTGTTTTAGGGATAAAGGCAGGTGTGCAAGATAGCAACTTTTGCGGGGGAACGCCTCTTACGCAATGCTAAATCCCCAAATAATGGGTTTCCGGACTCTGGCGTAAGATAGGGCCCGTAATGTGCTGTTTTCTTTGTTCATTTTATTTGTTCTTGTTGCATTTCTTTTTTTTTTAGTTTTATTTCTCTCTTTTGTTTCTTTTCTATTTCTGCTTTGTTGTTGATGGACTGTTTTAAGTTGCAAGTTATATAATGAATGCTGCTTGATGTGAATTTGTACCCATTCATAAATATGTATGTAAGTTTCCTGTAAATAATTTTTAAATTTTTGTATGACTTCGGACCCCAGGAAGACTAGATGGTGCCATTGGTATTAGCTAATGGGGATCCTTTTAATAAACAATAAACAATGGACACTTTTCCTCTTGGTTGACCTTGGACATGTTCGAGACACATTGTTCAAGAACTTAACATTTCGTTTGTATTCTTTTAGTGTCTTTCTGAAGTTGATTTTTATACTGGTTACATTACACGTTGTTCCATGTTGAATGCGTTTTATCATTTTTCGGACTAAAATACTTTGAATGGTGTATTCGCTGACTAATTGTTGGCATTATGTACAGGAATAGCCAATACAATCATTTTGTATTTGCATATAGGGTGTGCCTCCAGAATGGTCTGTAGTCACTGTAGGCTCTTCCTTAAGCAAAACTAGATCCCATGCTGGCATAATGAGATTAAATATTTAAATTAGAAAAAAAAATGGTCACTATACTTTGAATTGATCGGTCATGCATATTCATAAAATGCTGAATGTATAATTTGCATGATATGTAATAATGGTGATATAGGCATTTGGTTGAATCGAACAATTTATGTTTTTTCATCAATGCCTACGGTTACAGTTATGTTCATTGTTTTCTCTTTGTATATTACACTCATATCAGAGCTACAATACTTACCTGTCACTCACTACACGTTCTGTCTTTGTTTTGTGAACTCATTTTCTTAACCTTACATAGAACAAATATGCAATTGAACAGAAAATCACAAGTATACGTCTCACGTCCTTACATTATGTGGCTCAGGGGAAGGGCTTCGGCAGCAGATGCAGGGCAAGTTATTAAGGCATGGTAGCTGCTTAATCTTGGAGATGCAGAGTAGAGGTTCAATGCTGCAACTGAGGTCCATGATTAAGTAGGCAAAAGATTTAATGAGGCAGGTGGTTTGGTACTCAGTGGTATATTCTAAGGGCGAGGTTACAGCTAGAGGCAGGTAATGAAACACTATGATGGCCAGAGTGCTTTGCACTGTTCTTTGGGCTTTCTTTTTCTTGGGGCTAATCTTCTCCTTGCCCAGGACTGACTTCCTCAGACTCCTCATGATAGAAATGTTGCAGAAAACCATGATTATGCTGATGGTCAGGATCATTCCAGTGAGGAACATACCTGTGAAATATCCCAACCATACCCTTATGAAGCCATAGGCTATAATGAATGGCCAAAGAAGCATGGAAATGGCCACTCTGATCTTGTTATCCTTGACACTGGTGAACACTATGGGGTGGACCACGGCCACGTAGCGGTCCAGGCAAATGCAGGTGAGAAAGAGAGGGGAGGTGTCTTTGATCCCATATGTGAAGTGCATTAAATATAAATCGATTTGTGGAAAAAATACGTAGATAAGGTAGTCGAGGGCGATAATCAGGGAGAAGATGGCATCTACAATGGCCAGGCTTACGAAGAAGACATCAGAGGTGGAAGAGTCAATCTTCTTTCTGGCCACCAGCCAAAGTACCATGAGATTGGCAGGGTAGCCAAAAACAAAGTTGATGGTATAGAAAGCAAATTGAACCGTATAATAATAATCTGGATGATGACATCCTTCATACACACTCAAGAGCTGGAGACTGGATCCTGAAGAGGAGTGGTTGAACGGTAGGATGGAGTTGATGGCAGAGCTGTTCATTTTGGCTTTTATTTTCCAAGCAAGTCTCAGGGTTGATGCCTTGAGAAAAAAGAGTGAATATAAGTTAAATGGTCAAGTCTAACTGAACAGAGCAATGGTCCTCACCACTTAAACTGACTGCAAGGCTAAATAATGTTCTTGTATTTATGCTGATGCCTGCATAATTTTACATTATTCTTTTCTCAAGTATTTCTCATTAAAACACATTTACTGCAAAAAATACCAGTGGCAACACACTGGCCAATTTGCACAAAATCAAGCTTGGTCTATTGATAAATAAATTAATCATGTGATGGGAGCTTCGCAGAATTTTGCAGAATTGTGGCAGTGAGGGATAATTTTTTTCTGGGAAGACTGGCTCCATGCTGGAAATACTACCTCTCCTCTGAGCAACCACTCTTCACTCTTAGAAACTGCACAGCTGCTTCCCGAGATTGGAGACAGTGTTCCCATAAGACTAGGTCTGCCCTTTGGGTTTACTGTATTACAGTCTGCAACAGGCTCTCACTCAAGCACTGCTTAAGAAATGAAAGAGTGGTTCATCAGCTTGAAAGAAAGAATAAGTAACTCACCTGAGAAACTGCAGAGGCTCAGCATTCACTCCTTACGGTCAGACAGGCCAGTAGGCAACTGTATCCTGATCACCTGTGTTCAGGAAGGTTATGTTTTTATTCAATATTGTTCTAGTTCATGTAAATGGATAAATTTGTGTGGTATGCAAGCAGTGCAGCCTCTAGCCAATCACAAATCCAGTGAGGGAGCAATAGCACAATACCCTGTCAGCACAGGATTATATTTGAGGATGGGTGGGTGTGCCAAAAGTTTTGCGTAAATGGGGGTTAGATTTAGGGCGCGGGTTTGATTTGTGACACAGTTATGTAGTAAAACAGAGGAGGGGCTAAAAGGAGGGGTAGATGAGTGCCCCCCTATCCCTGTTCTAACAATATATTATTTGTCAGTGATGCAATCCAAGAAGTGCATCCCAGACAAACAAGTGACGCAATGCAGTCAGCCAGCTGGAGCACAAGTGAGACTGTAACCTGGTGTAAGGTCTTACACATGAAACCACAAGGTTCATCAAAGCAGACTCAAACTATTTCCCCTCATCTCCACCAAGAAGAGGACTTGAATAATCAGATACAGTAAATGTATTTCTGCAGATAATATGAGGTGCATTTATGATGGTTTGACTTTCATTTAAATGTTTGGCAGTAAGGAAGTTGGAGTTTAAGCAATTCTTACCTTTCTGGCATTTTTACACTTTTCTTTTGTAATCTTAAAATGCTCCTAACTCTAAAATGTTAAAAGAAATCCACCAGTTGTTGAAACTCTTCAATATTCAATTCTCATATATTTCTGATAAAAGTCTGACCAATCATTTTCTTCGGTCCGAATAAAATGATTTGCCGAGCTTTCTGTCTGTCATTCGTTGCCGCGTCCCGTCCAGTTGCCTACCGCTGTCACTGCTTGCAATTCACATGCCTCACTGGCAGAAAAAAAAAAAAAACGATGCATTTGACTGTAAACAATGGGTGTTGAAATGCTATAATTACAATTAACGTTAATGGTAGTTCGCCAGACGACAAAGATAACTAAACGTTACGAGTGCATTTTATTTTATACCACATATAGAATGGAATATTATGTCATTACTGTTGGTTAGCTTTCACTTACCGGTGCCTCTGAATCTGACTCCATTGACCCGTTTCACTCTCCTACAAAAAAATATATTGGGTGCGGCGCGAGGAAGTGAACAGCGCGAGTGAAATGGGTCAATGGAGTCAGATTCAGAGGCACCGGTAAGTGAAAACTAACCAACAGTAATTAAATAATATTCAATTCTATATGTGGTATAAAATAAAATGCCCTCGTTATGTTTAGCTACCTTTGTAGTCTGACGAACTAGTTATATTTTTTTTTCATAGGAGAAGTCTGGCAATCCGGGGGAAGAGGGTGGGACTTTGGAGAGAGGCGGAGTTGTTCATGTTCAAATTTTTACTAAGTGCTGTGCCACATGCCAGAAAGGTAAGAATTGCTTTAACGAATAATTTTCTTTACTTTCACTGCATAGATTTCACTAAAGCCTGGCATCTGTTCCAGGAGATCTATTGTCCTGTATGTTTTCATGCCGATCCTTAGAGAGGAGAACACAATCAAAGGTGTGAGATCTCACACAGCAGCTGATGAGTAGAGTCAGGTGTATTGGGGTTGAGTTGATAACTTACAGGATCGTAAATCTCCTTGATCTAAAGCTGACCCCCTGTTGGCATTGGCGTAGCACATATTTCCTGTTGGCGTGTTAACCTCTCAGTTGTGAATTTAAGGTAGATTACTGTTATAAAAATACCATTACCATTTCCACATTTTTCACGCGCCATTTCTCAAAAGCCGCTAGTCCGATTTTAATGAAGTTTGGAACATAAATAGTTTTCAGCATGATGGTTGTCCTGAACCTTTTGGTACTCTTTTAATTTCAGGGGGTGCTGAATATATAATGAGGTAGAGAATTTTCAAGTCAAGAGCAAAATTTCAAAAAAACCTTTGCATTTTGTTAAAGTATCCAACTTTAAGAGGTTTAGCCCATAGATGCTGGATCAGGCAACCTGTGTGCAAAATAAGAAGTTTATATGTCTATTAGTTACTGAGGTCTGGTGTTTTGAAATGATCATGATATGCCCCTTTGCGGCGGCCATCTTGGACACCTAATTTGCATAATTTATGGAAATCACCTCCATCCCTGCAAATTTGAATGTTTGCTTCTCATATCAATAAAGCGATTTGATGTCAGTGATGAAATAAATATTTTCATGCTTAATAGCAGTATTCTACAAAGAGGAAAGGGGAGAGTCACATTTAAGGTCCATGCGTACTATACCTGTGAAAAAGCATTACATTACAGCAGTAACATGGTGTTTAATGAATGACCTGATGACATTGTGCATTATTCATTGCTGGATGTATCATGAAGTCATGTTTCTCAACATTTTATGATGGAGTCTTTCTGACTCTGTGTGATACATTCAAACATTAAGAGAAACAAAACCCCCAAACTACTTTTTTTTTTTAGCTTATTCCCACGTCCAATGATCCCTTGCGCGAATAATGGGAGCGACTTCCGCTGCATCTTGTCACTGAACAGTTTAACACTGAACAATCATCATGAAACATGAGAATTTACATCAACAGGAAAAGAAGCTGAAACCTACAGAATTTGTTGGAGATTAATCAATAGGTGGCGCTCCAGCAAACTACTGGTCAGATTGCCAATATCAGTTGTCCAAGTTCAAATTTTGCCTTTTATGTCATGGTCAAATGCCCTAATAAATTACAAGGAAAAGGAGATGGTACAAACAGGATGGCCACCATCAGCCAGACCATCATTAAACTTGCCATGAATAACTATGTGCCATACACTGGAAATTGTTTAACCTCCTAAACCTGAATGCCCCTGGTACTGGAGGCAAGCTGGTTATGACCCTTATACACATAATTGCTTTCAAGTTGTCCATGTTTAAGATGAGTAGATTAATAATCATACAATTCATTTACTGAATAATCAAGACCAATATATAAGCCTAAGTATTTCGAAATGACAGATCACCAGAGGGTGTCAATGACAACGTACTTTAGTGGCGTTGTAGGGATGGGAAAAAACCAAACAAATAATTAAAATAAAATTTAAACAAGGTGAAATATGTAAACAATTTGTGTTTAAAAACACATTTTTTAAACTTCTTTTCATCTTCAGAAATCATTTGTTACTCTCAAACTCCAACTCTTCACATATTTACCTCCTAATTTATTTTAAATATACCTCATGAAGAAATGCCAAATAATTGATTAATCCAGTACTTTCTCCGAACATCTCCTGTTCTAGCAATTTTTCAGCTGTGCAACCCACTACCCCCATTCCGAAATAGTTGGGACAAAGCGTAAATTGTGAATAAAATTAAAACGCAATGACTTTCAAATCACACCAGCCAGTATTTTATTCACAATAGAACAGAGATAACTTAGCAAATGTTGAAACTGAGAAATTTTACAATTTTATCCACAAAATGAGCTCATTTCAAATTTGATGGCTGCTACAGGTCTCAAAAAAGTTGGGACAGGGGCCTGTTTACCATGGTGTAGTATCCCCTCTTCTTTCTAATGCAGAGTGGAGGCGTCTGGGCATTGAGGAGACAAGTTTCTTGAGTTTAGCCATTGGAATTTGATCCCACTCTTGTTTAATGCAGGCTTCCGGCTGCTGGAGAGTTTTGAGTCTCCTTTGATGTACTTTCCGTTTAATTATGCGTCAAATGTTCTCAATCGGTGAAAGATCAGGATTGCAGGCAGGCCAGTTCAGCACACGGACTCTTCTACTACGAAGCCATGCTGTTGTCAATAGCTGCAGTATGTGGTTTTGCATTGTCCTGCTGAAATACACAAGGCCTTCCTTGGAATAGTGTTGTCTGGAGGGGAGCATATGTTGCTCTAAAACCTTTACATACCTTTCAGCATTCATGGTGCTTTTTAAAGATTTTTTTTTGGGAATTTTTCCTTTATTTGACAATTATACAGTATAGAGAGACAGGAAAGTTGGGGAGAAGAATGGGGGAAGACATGCAGCAAATGACTTGAGCTGGAATCGAACCCAGGTTGCTGCAGGAAGGACACAGCCTTTATGGTGTGCGCGCTTAGACCGATGAGCCACCGGGGTGCCCCTCATGGTTCTTTTTAAAACATGCAAGTGTCCCACACCATATGCACTAATGCATCCCCATACCATCAGAGATGCTGGCTTTTGAACTGAACACTGATAACAGGAGGGGTGGTCTTTCTCCTCTTTAGTCCGGAGGACACAACGCCCATGATTTCCAACAAGAATGTCAAATTTGGACTTGTCTGACCATAGGACACTTTGCCACTTTGCTACAGTCCATTTTAAATGAGCCTTGGCCCACAGAGCACAGTGGTGCTTCTGGATCATGCTCAACAATGGCTTCCTTTTTGCATGATAGAGTTTAAGGTGTCATCTGTAGATGGCACGGCGGACTGTGTTTACAGACAGTGGTTTCCTGAAGTACTCCTGGGCCCATTTAGTAATGTCAATGGCAGAATCATGCCGGTGAATGATGCAGTGGTGTCTGAGGGCCCAAAGATCACGGGCATCCAGTGAAGGTCTTCATCCTTGTCCCTTACGCACAGAGATTTTTCCAGTTTCTCTGAATCTTTGGATGATGTTATGCACTGTCGATGATGAGACCTTCAAAGCCTTTGCAATTTGATATTGAGGAACATTGTTTTTGAAGTATTCCACAATTTTTTCCGCAAGCCTTCACAGGTTGGAGAGCCTCTGGCCATCTTTACTTCTTAGAGACTCAGCCTCTCTAAGACATCCCTTTTATAGCCAATCATGCTTCACACCTCATGCCAGTTAACTCAATTACTCACTAAATGTTCTTTCAGCTGATTCTCTTATATATTAATTGCTTTATCAGCCCTTTTTTGCCTGTGTCCCAACTTTTCTGAGAATGTTGCAGCCAGAAAATTTGAAATCGGCTCATTTTGTCGATAAAGTATGTCTCAGTTTCAACATTTGAAATGTGATCTATGTTCTATTGTAAATAACACATTTGCTTATGTGATCTCAAAGTCATTGCATTTTGATTTTATTCACAATTTACTCTTTGTCCCAACTATTTGGGAATTGGGGTTGTACATAACTCCTATCCCAGGATTGATTACCTGCTTTTTTCAAATTCATTAATAGAAAATGTGATAAATTCAGAGATCCACAACATCTTAATTTCAGATCATGCTCCCATTTTGGTCACATTCTCTCCTTGCTTTATTCTATATAAAACAAAACAGTGGAAGTTCAATAACATGCTGCTGTGGGACTAGAAATTTGTTGCTATGATTAATGAAAGAATATCTGACTTTTTTGAGATGAATATGAACTCTGTTGTATCAATACAGGCAGTCTGGGAGGCTTTCAAAGTCACATGCAGTGGTTGGTGTATCAGTTATGGTGCGGCGAAACAGAGAGAAAGAATTCAAAATAAAAATTAACTCATGCTAGAACCGAAAAACTTGGAAATGCGGCGTATCGTCACCCTATTAAAATAATGGCCTAAGTCATTTTTTGACGAAAATTTGTTTTTGGCCTGAATCATCATTTGCTCTGCATTTGGCAAAGTATTTTGTGTTTTCCCAAAAAACTTGACTTAGGCCATTATTTTAATAGTGTGACGATATGAGAGATCCCAAAGATCAGAAATTAAAGACAATGGTGCTAATGACTAGAACAGAGTTACAATCGATTATACATGAAGAAACGTCTACTGCATTATATAGACTAAGGAAAAAGTATTTTGAATCTGGCGATAAAGCAGGCAAAATGCTAGCACTTAGATTAAAACGAATAGAGAGGAGCTCATCCATAACTGCCATATATGATGACAGCATATCTTTAGTATGCAAGCAGAAAGAAATAAATCTGGCAACTCAAAAATATTACTCAAAGTTGGATGAATTAGAATGGAACTATAATCCTAATATGATTGATGACTTTCTCAAAACTGCACCTCTCCCTCAGCTGAAAGAAGATGATATTTGGAGACAGATGTCCAGGAATAGGAGATATAGGCAGGTATTAAAGCTCTCACTGCTGGCAAAGCAGCAGGTCAGGATGGTTTTAGTGTAGATTTCTATTAATGTTTCCAGGAAGTTTTATCTCCATTTTTGACATTACTACACAGGGATATTATTCCCACTAAATCCATGCCTCATAGTATGAATATAGCCGTTATCTCCCTGTTGCCTAAGGCGGGAAAGGACCATTTAAAAATGGGCAATGTCCATCCCCTCAGTCTGTTAAATAATGATTATAAAATCTTCGCTAAAATTCTCGCAACGCGTCCTGAGAAAGTCATCTCCTCACTAATTCATTTAGACCAAGTGGGATTTATTGCTGGGCATCATTCAGATTCAGATTCAGAATACTTTATTTATCCCAGGAGGGCAATTAGGTTTGTAGTCAACACTCGCATAGGCATAAAAGACACAGTGCAATACAATACTATGAAACAAAAAACACAGTGCAATTCAATAAAAAACAATAAAATAATAAAAAAATAAAAAACAGAACAAGAAAACAGAGAACAAAGTCGCAGTCTCAGTTATCACAGCATTCAGTCATGTTAGAGTGGACTAGCAATAAAGTGCACAACTAGCAGCAGGCATGTAAAGTGCGTTAATAAATACATACATAGGTGCATAAGTGCGAGGTGCATTGGTAAGATACATCAAAGAAAATATAATCCTCAACTTTGAGAATTTAGCAGCATGATAGCAGCAGGAATAAAGGAATTTGAGTATCTATTAGTCTTCCTACTGGGGGCAAGATAGTGCCGCCCAGAGGGCATTAAGGAAAACTCATTATTCAAAACATGATCAGAATGATCGATGATGCTTTGGGCCTTGCGGAGCACCTGCCTGCTCCACAGAGAGTTTAGGGCCGGCAATTGCACGCCACTGATCTTGGAACAGATCTTTACTATATAATTTAGACTGTTTCTGTCTCTGACTGACAAACCATGGAACCAGCAGACAAAGGAAAAGGCCAGAACACTCTCAATAAAGGAACAATAAAAATTGCAGAGAATGGCCTTTGAGACATTGAACGAATTCAGTTTCCTTAAAAGATAAATCCGTTGATGGCATTTTTTAACAATGACATCAGTGTTGAGGTCAAATTTTAGACCAGACTCAAAGACAGTTCCAAGATATTTGTAGGAGTCAACAACTTTCACTTGCTCACCATGAATGGTGCTAGTGCTGTAGTTCAGTGTCTTCTTCCTAAAGTCAATAATCATGTCCTTAGTCTTGGCAACATTAAGATCCAAGGAGTTGTTGTCACACCATTTTACAAAGTCTAACAAGGCTCTTCCATGGCCAGTTTCAGAGCCTTGGAGCAGTGAGAGCAGGACTGTGTCATCCGAGAATTTTATCAAGTATTCTGCTCATAATATGCGAAGACTTTTCCATATAATGTCAGAGGCTGCACCTCTTCAACATCCTGTGGTTGCAGTCTCTCTTGATGCTGAAAAAGCATTTGACCGGATAGAGCGGTCTTATTTGTTTCACTTATTGTCTAACTCTGATTTCGGACCAACATGTATACAATGGATTAAGGCCCTCAATCATAACCTGGTTGCCTGTGTTAAAACCAATGGATTAATTTCTCCCACTTTTCAGCTTTTTAGATCTTCTAGACAAGGTTGCTGAGCCTCTCAAGCCATCTTCAGTCTAGCACTCGAGCCCCTTGCCGGTGCTATTCGGAAAAATCAGAATATAACAGGTTTTGGGGCGCCCCGGTGGCTCATCGGTCCAAGCGTGCGTACCATAAAGGCTGTGTCCTTCCCATGGCGACCTGGGTTCGATTCCGGCTCAGGTCATTTGCTGCATGTCTTCCCCCATTCTTCTCCCCAACTTTCCTGTCTCGCTACACTGTACAACTGTCAAATAAAGGAAAAATTTTAAAAAAAAAAGAATATAACGGATTTTATACTGTTTAATCACGATTTTAAAGCTAACCTTTATGCGAACGATATTTTATTGACATTGTCTAGACCTGCACACTCTGTGCCCCATTTGCTTAAACTTATCAGTGACTTTGGCGGGTTTTCTGGGTACAAGATCAACTGGTCCAAGAGCAAGTCCATCTCTTTAAATCGTCTCGCACGCCCTGGTCATCTGAGCTCTACTCCTATTGTATGGAAGTCAGAAGCTATGCGATATCTTGGTGTTAACATCACATTTCCAATTGACAGAGTTTTTCAGTTGAACGGCCCCAAATTATAAAAAACTGTGCGGGATGATTTGAATAGATGGACAAACTTACCATTATCACTGTGAGGGAGGGCAGAGGTGCTTAAAATGAATGTGCTCCCAAGATTAGCTTTTCTTTTTTCTGCTATCCCTTCAGAAATCCCTCAGAAATGGTTCAAAGAGATTAATAAATTATTTTCTTTGTTCCTATGGAAAGATAAAAAACCTAGAATTAGCCTAAAAAGAATGTCTGTCCCTAGGAAGAAGGGTGGATTAGGGATACCAGATATGTACACATATTATTTAGCATATAATGGTGTATACCCAATATCCTGGGCATATAAGATGAAGCGGATGTGGGTAGCTGGAGATGGCTGGAGCAGAAGATTATATCTGAAAACTGTAAAAATGTCTCCTTAGCTTCTTTTTGGTCTCACCCTAAATCTGATAAGTGTATAAAAAAAACCCCTATCATCTTATTTTCATGTAAAATAGCTAAAGCAATACATAAACAACTTAAAATTAATGTTTTATCCTTGCCCTCCTGTCCTATATGGAAAAATTCATCATTTATGGCTGGTGGGAAACTGATTAACAATGATACATGGCTGGATAAAAATGTTACTGAGCTGGGTCACATACTCAATAGTAATGGAGAAATGTTTCATTTTCATGAACTTAGGGTGAAATTTGGTTTGAACAATTTGGATATCTTCCAGTATTTGCAATTGAAGTCCATCATGCATAGTCTTGTACTTAAAAACAGTATGTTAGCTGATAATGAATCGGTTGATATTAAATTAAAGGATGCAGTCTCTGGCAGAGGTATTGTTTCTAAGATCTATCGATCATTATGTCATACTTTTTCTAAATGTAGTGCATCCATAAAAGCACAATGGGAGAAAGATTAGGGTCTACATCTTACAGCAGACCAGTGGGAAGCTATCTTGAGTCGCTCAAATTATCTCTCTAAATGTGTAGGTATAAAATTAGGTAAATGAAGATTCTGAATGGATCCTACATTACTCCACATAAACTCAAGAAAATGAACTGTAATGTTTCAGATAAGTTGTCATGGATGTGGGATGACAGGTACTCTTATGCATTTACTTTGGCATTGCCCAGAGATACAGGCATTTTGGTTAAGTGCTAGAGATTTTTGTGCAAATTATTTAATATTAATTTTCCATTACGTCCAGCAGTGGGTCTACTGGGAAAAAATATAGACGGAGTTATTTCAACAGAACTTCAGCATTTGTTAGATTTAGCTTTTCTTTCAGTTAAATGAACAATACTCATCAATTGGACAGTGAGGAAGTTAAATTGTTTTAATATAGATTGCTGGCTAAAATATTATCTGGAATGGATATCCATGGAACAAGCAGCTTCTGTTCTGCAAGATCTGAGCAGTGATCACAAAAATGTATTGAGTCAAATCATGTCACTCTTGAATAAGAAACAAACGGATGGGGATAGACTATGATACGTATTTATAATGACAAGCTGTTATGTTCAATTTTATATACATATATATGTTCACTTGTTCAGTATCTCAGTAGGTGCCTGAAGTTGGTCCACAGGTCAAAATGGCGCATTAACTTGGTTATATGCTGCTATGTGAATTGGTGCCCCTATCAGATTATGGTGGGTCTGGTTGTTCTTCTCCCAACTGAGGGTGTTTGTTTTACAGTGTTGTGACACTCAGTTGTGAACATGATGTATGTTTGCATTATTCTGTCTCCTTCCTGGTACTGGTGCGCTGGGGCTGAGTGCCTATCTCACTCTACTGGGCCACTCCCTTTGTGTTGTGTGTGTGTGTGTGTGTGTATGTATGTATGGCATGCAATGTTTTTCTTGTATTGTACAACCCCAATTCCGAAATAGTTGTGACGAAGTGTAAAATTGTGTATAAAATCAAAATGCAATGACTTGGTGCCCTGGTGGCTCATCGGTCTAAGCGCGGGTACCGTAAAAGCTGTGTCCTTCCCGCAGCAACCTGGGTCCGATTCCGGCTCGGGTCATTTACTGCATGTCTTCCCCCTTTCTTCTCCCCAACTTTCCTGTCTCTCTACACTGCATAACTATCAAATAAAGGAAAAATTCCCCAAAAAATAATCTTTAAAATAAAAAAATGCAATGACTTTCAGATCACGAGTCAATACGTTATTTACAATAGAACATAGATCACATTTCAAATGTTGAAACTGAGATATTTTACATCTTTATCCACAAAATGAGCTCATTTCAAATTTTTTGGTGGCAACATGTCTCAAAAAAGTTGGGACACAGGCAAAAAAAGGGCTGAAAAAGCAATTAATATATCAGAGAATCAGCTGAAAGAACATTTGGCAAGTAATTTCAATAACTGGCATCAGGTGTGTAACATGATTGACTATAAAACGGATGTCTTAGAGAGGCTGAGTCTCTCAGAAGTAAAGATGGCCAGAGGCTCTCCAATCTGTGAAGGCTTGCGTAAAAAAAAATTGTGGAATATTCTAAAAACAATGTTCCTCAACGTCAAATTGCAAAGGCTTTGAAGGTCTCATCACAGGTCACAGTGCATAACATCATCAAAAGATGCAGAGAAACTGGAAAACTCTCTGTGCGTAAGGGACAAGGCTGAAGACCTTCACTGGATCTTTGGGCCCTCAGACGCCACTGCATCGCTCACCGGCATGATTCTGTCATTGACGTTACTAAATGGGCCCAGGAATACTTCAAGAAACCACTGTCGGTAAACACAACCCGCCGTGCCATCCACAGATGCCACCTAAAACTCTATCATGCAAAAAGGAAGCCATTGTTGGGCATGATCCAGAAGCACCACCGTGTTCTGTGGGCCAAGGCTCATTTAAAATGGACTGTAGCAAAGTGACAAAGTGTCCTGTGGTCAGACGAGTCCAAATTTGACATTCTTGTTGGAAATCATGGGCGTTGTGTCCTCCGGACTAAAGAGGAGAGAGACCACCCCTCCTGTCATCAGCGTTCAGTTCAAAAGCCAGCATCTCTGATGGTATGGGGATGCATTAGTGCATATGGTGTGGGACACTTGCATATTTTAAAAAGCACCATAAATGCTGAAAGGTATATAAAGGTTTTAGAGCAACATATGCTCCCCTCCAGACGACATCTATTCCAAGGAAGGCCTTGTGTATTTCAGCAGGACAATGCAAAACCACATACTGCAGCCATTACAACAGCATGGCTTCGTAGTAGAAGAGTCTGTGTGCTGAACTGGCCTGCCTGCAGTCCTGCAGCCTGTTGCACCAGTTCTGCAAAAGTTCTCTCTTAAATTAGAATGCGAAGTCCACACTAAACGCTACGCTGAAACTACTTAGTTTGATACTAAAGCTGTGTCGGAGTTTAGTTGCACCACGTAGACGCAAGATTCGTCTTAGTTACACTGGCGTAAAGTCCACAATAAACAAAATACTGTCGCAGCAAATGACATTTTCAATTTCTGTGGCCAATCAGTGAAAAACACTCTTGATGCGGCGTGTAGCCTATTACGGTGCTGTCAGATGCTGTTAGTGCTGTCAGGCTACATAAACAAAAAGCAGTGTCTCCGTGCCCAACAGTCCACAGTTTTTTAAAGATTTCTTTAAATCTACTGGGCTCAGTTCTTCAAGATGAGTGCCAAGTATTTCACCAACGGAGCTATAAAAGTCGGGGTAGACTAACTTCATCTGTTTACATCTGTGGTGAGCACTGCTCATCATCACTGCACTGTAATTTACCCCGTTTCTCTCCGTGTCATGCTGTAAGTCCGCTGCCAGCAGGTCAATAATTCTACGTATCTCAGCTCGTGGGAAGCGAAAGCAAGAGTATCAATCAAAGTCATCGTAGTTGTCCAAGGGGTGTAATCTGTCTCGGAGGATGTGTGGCCGACGCAATACAGCGGGTATAATCCGTTCCTCCTCATCCTCCAAATTATCCCACCTTTCAATACGATGTGCCATGCCAACCGTTATTCTACGGAGGACTTTACACCAACTAAGGGTTAGGTGTTATATTTAAGTTGTAACTTATGCCTACGTTGAAACTACATTAGCTGGTGCAACCCATAAAATGTTAGTAGCGCGTAAACTCCGACCTAAGTTAGAAGTTACGTTCAGACTAGGCTACGTTTGAACTTAGGCACAGCTGGTGCAACCCAGTGCTGATCTTTCACCGACTGAGAACATTTGGAGCATAATTAAAAAGTCCGTCAAAGGAGACCCAAAACTCTCCAGCAGCTGGAAGCCTGTATTAAATAAGAGTGGGATTGAATTCCAGTGGCTAAACTCAAGAAACTTGTCTCCTCAATGCCCAGACACCTCCACTCTGTGTTAAAAAGAAGAGGGGATGCTACACCATGGTAAACAGGCCCCTGTCCCAACTTTTTTGAGACCTGTAGCAGCTATCAAATTTGAAATGAGCTCATTTTGTGGATAAAATTGTCAAATTTCTCAGTTTCAACAGTTTCTATGTTATTCCTGTTCTATTGTGAATAAAATACTGGCTGGTGTGATTTAAAAGTCATTGCATTTTGATTTTATTCACAATTTACACTTTGTCCCAACTATTTCGGAATTGGGGTTGTACAATAAAAATAAAAATTATATATACAAAAAAATAATAACTCAGAGGATTGAATTTAAAAATGTCTGCTTGAAAATGCCAGGGATTACAAGCTCAAAGCTCATGCTGCCATCACAGGCTGTCATCCCTCCAACTCTGCCGATGTTTGAACGCGCCTGTGCTCGAGGTTGCAGAGTAAAAGGAAGATACCGAATTATGAAGGTGAGATAGGAATCTTTAGCTAGCATCTTGGAACAGATCACTTGCATTTTCATTCGAGAAAGGTATTGCTGTGATGCATAGCATCATTTTCAACCAGTGACAGTAGATTCTGATAGAGAGAGAAGTGCATTTTATCCAGACTAAGGTAAATTTTTCAGATGTCTTAACTTAGATGTTTAAAGTCGAAAATGGAAGAGAGCACATTCATGGGACTGACATATGGCAAAACACTAAGGATTCTCCCCGGTAGAACCTACCAAGACCAATTTTTCTCAAAGTGGGGAAGATTTTAAGCACAGAGAATGAAATTTACAAGGAAGATTCCTTCCTTGAAAATGGATCGCAGAAGATTGAGTCGGCATCAAAATATAGTTCTTGTAGTCTTATTTACTCATGTTTCTCTGAAGTATCCAAATAATTAGGACAAGGTGGTTATTTTCTGCTAAATGAAACAGTACGTGACTTACGGTGCACATTTATTCCTCTTTATGTTGTTGACTTTTAAGTTGTGTGTGTGTGTGTGTGTGGGTGTTTCCATGGGAATTAAGTGAGATTCTAGGTTACCAGCCAATGCCAACCACGATTTTGAATTGTGATCTGCCTTAATAAAATAAATAAATAAATAAAATCCAGAACCCTATAAATTTCATGGGCTCTAGTTACTCTTTTTCAGGAAAATGATAGGCCTGAGTATGAAGAAATTGCTTCCCAAAGTCATCTATCGCAACCAAACATCAAACGGAAAGTTCCTAAGGGCCCCAGGTCTGCAGAAGAGAAGTCTGTTTCAGAAGTGAATGTCTCTCAATTAGTCAAACCAAAACCCAAAGTCCTATTAAGTATGATTTCAATCTGAAGTACATCAAGTACAATTTTCACTAGTTTGTCTGGGGAACAACAGAAGTCGGATACTTTAAGGGTTCCAAACAGTCTTGTACATATGACATTTAAATCATTTTTAGACATACCAATACCAGTAAGGGGGGAGAAATTTGGCAGTTTTTTTTCCCCAAATGTCAATCCATCTCAAGCCCACCAATTTTGCTTTACGTGTATCATCTGTAGACTTACAGCTGTGGAATAAAGTGTACATGTACACTCTGCAAACAGAATTAAGCAAATGTATCTTAATTATTTTTTTCAGGTTGAACAAAGTAATATTCATCATGATGGAAATGTTGTATGCAATGAACAGCTCCATCAGCCAGCTGGAATGGACGCTACAGATAAAATAAAGATACATAACGATGGAAATGTTGTATGCGGTGAACAGCTCCATCAGCCAGCTGGTATTGACGCTACAGATAAAATAAAGATCCATAATGATGGAAATGTTCAATGCGATGAACAGCTCCATCAGCCAGCTGGTACTGACCCTCCAGATAAAATAAAGATCAATACTGATGGAAATGTTGTATCGGTGAACAGCTCCATCAGCCAGCTGATGCAGCTAAAGATACTCGTGTTTCCAGTGAAACAACGCATGTTAGTTTGTTTCTTATTTAAACATAGCATAGTTTTTCAAGGAGATGATGGTGCCAATACTTATTATTTTCTGATGTCATTTTTTATGGATGACTTGGATTATAAAGTGCTTTCACTGCTGAAATGCAATTTCAGTTGAATTTACCTCATTGATGATGTGTTTTCACATTGTGTCTTATTTTCTTTCATTTTGACAAAAAATTTATCTGAAATAACCCGTGTCTTAAAGACTGGTAAAATCACCCAAACCAAAAATCACTCAACAGATGGATGGCCTCAACATGGTTAAACATTTTTGTTCATGATTTATGAATCTTCTTGGGGGAATTCCCTTGTAATTGGCTTTTATTTCAGGATCACACCACTGCCCCATCATCATGTTCTAAAATATGTTTGTCCGTGTTTCAAACTTCAACTGGATGAAGTTTTTGCTTTAGAATGACCATCAGTTTGATTCCAGCACCAAACGATCATTCTGGAAGGAAAAACATAAAAACATCAGTTATGCAAATTATTAGAAAATTGGAATAACAATCATATTTTGGAAAAACCAAAATCCAGTGCTACAAAAATTTGTGCAAGAAATTTTGGTCTTATTGAGTAATCTTTTATTTCAGGATCACACCACTGCCCCATCATCATGTTCTATATGTTTGTCCGTACAAACTTCATCCACTAGCCATCAGTCATTGCACCATCACAAGCAAGCATTGGGAAGCAAGTGTCAGAACCATGTTTCTGCAAGTCTTTTGCTGCTGCTGTTTCTCCCACTGCCTGGGAACCCAGCACCATGTTTCCACTGCTGCTGCCTCTCCCCTGCCTGGCCACACTGCTGGCCACACCCTTCCACTGCTATTGGTTTCAGCTGAGTCTCGTTTCCCAGCCACTATATAAGCAGCTCTGTTTCACTAACTCACTGCCAGATTGTCATTGCAGCGTGCACTACTCTCCAGCGTTTACCCTCGGTAGGGATGGCAAATTAAAAGCTTCGAAACGTTTCAAAACATTCAAACCATTGTTTCGAAACGTTTTGAAACATTTCAAAACTTGCTCGCTCAACAGTGTCATCCACTGGCAGAAGCTGTCATTGCAGCCATTTTTTGGCGTTGAAGTGAAGCCCTTCAAAAAATGAGTCGTTCTGACACAGACTCTGTCAGACAGTTATTTACTTTTTGTATGATGACGATTTCTTATTGTTGTTGTAGTATGACATTAGAATGATGGTCCTATGCTACTGTTGGTTTATTTTGCCATTAAGTGTTTTCATTCATTCATTCATTGAGAATGTTTGTGTCAAGTCAGCCTTTTTTAAATAAATGGACAAAAACTATTATTCTGATTCTGTGTAGTTGGTATTGCATTTCACTGTGATTATACGCATCAATAATATGTGGGGAAACGATTTATATTCAGAAACATCTTGTTCAAAGATTTTTATTTAGAAATAATATTTGCTGCACATTTTTTGGACTCAGTCGGCTTCTCCGCTTCTCTACCACCTGAAATGAAATAACAAGTTTATTTTAAAACAAACAAACAGACAAACATGCTGTAACTCATTTACACTTTGGAAAGAGTACCTGGCCAGCTTTGGAAAATATTCTTTTGCAAGGCACTGATGTCGCTGGGATTCCCAGGTACACCTGTGCCAACCTGAACAACCAAGGGTAGACCTGTGCATTGTTGGTCCAATAGACCATAGGGTCCTCCCCTCTATCGAGATATGCTTCAGCCAGGTAATGGTCTACTTCAATGGTTGTGTCTGCGGTGGCGCTTGAAGATTTTTTTGGGAAGGACCGCTGGACTGAGCCAGGTTTCCACTGTAAATACATGAATATACTTTCTAGGGCTCATTTTTTGCAGAAGAGTTGAATAAAGAGTGAGAAGCAATCATTGATAATCAAAAAGAATGAACCTTTGAATGGTCAGGCTGTCTGCTGGTGCTGGGTATAGGATCCATAGTTGATACAGCTGCTGCTGCTGCTTCTGGTGGTGGTGGTGCTCTGATGAGCCTGGCACACTCTGAGATCACGTATCCTGGGCCTCCTTAGCTTTTTCGTGGTTTCCAAAGGCTAGCATTTTAAATCGGGGGTCCAAGATGGTGCTGCCTATAATTAAGTCAAACATTATTTGTGTTGCACATTTCATACACAGGGGGCAACACAATGTGCTTAACAGAAATAAAATCAAAATACATGTGCACATGATATGTATATATACTGGTTCTTGTGCTATTGTACAAAGGGCCTGTACAGAATTTACAAATCTTGCAAAAACCAAAAAAACCATACCCACACAAACGCACATGTGTATTATGCACGCGTGCACGCACGCACCTGGAGGCAGTGGACGTTTTCCGGACATGGCCGGGCTCTCAAATTTTGAAGAAGATGTAGTCCGAGACTTGCTGCAAAATGATTCTTTGTTTCAGCAATTTGCAAGGACACCACGTGCAAAAGATTGCGAACCATTGGAATCACCTTAATATATGAGGGAAAGAATAATAGTACATTATTCACTGCCAGATTTGGCACTACAGTATATTTTTTAGAAAATTATGTGTAAAAATTTTAAAGTAAAAAGTAAACCTTAGAATAGGAGACGCTGGTCTCAGCAGACAGCTCCTGTGTCACCTCAAAAAAAGGGGACAGCACCAGCAGACACTGGCTGATAGCCTCGAGCTCATCACTGGAGAGTGGGGGGATGTCTGTCCTCAGAGTCGCCAGAGCTGCTCCTACCAGTTCCCTCTCCTCATAGAGACGCTGTAGCATCAGATAGGTGCTGTTCCACCTCGTCTCCACCTCCTGGAGTAGCTTGAGCTGTGGTCTCCCAAGCTGCTCTTGGATACACGCTAGCCTTTCCTTGGCTGTGGTGCTTGATTTGAAAAGCCCCACAATTTTTCTCGCCTTTGAGCGAATATCAGGGAGGCCGGGAGTATCTTCAATTGCTTTCTTGGTAATTAGGTTCTGGGTGTGTGCAAAACAAGATTAATGAGTCATTTTCATTAGGGTAGCACAGCGAATCATGTTGGGTGCATTGTCAGTCACTATGCATCTTATTTTGTTCTGAAGGTCCCACTCAGCAATGAGAAGTTGTTTGGCTTCTTTAATGTTCTCTGACTTTTGTGACTTTGGAAACTTTGTCACACCCATTAGTCGGCATTGGAGCTTGTTTTGTTGCACAAAATGGCAGGTTACACCCTGAAAGCATCCATGTTCATGGAGGTCCACATATCAGATGTCAGGCTCACACAGGAAACATCCTTAATTTCTTCCTTCACCTTTTCCTTTGTTGCCTTATATTTTTCTTCTATCATTAATTTCAGAGTATTCCTGCTGGGCAAGGAGTATGTTGGGTCCAGCAACCCAACAAAGGCTTTGAAGCCCTCATCCTCCACCACTGAAAATGGTTGACAGTCCTTTACCACCATGTACACTAGTGCCTCATCCAGTTCTTTTTTCCGGGCTATTAAAAAAAATAACATAGTTTACAATTGTTGCATAAGAATGGGAATATGTTTCAAAGGTTGCACATAGGAATCACATCACCCTTATCCCAATAAAAGCTCAATCCACAAAAACATTTGTCAGTGCTGAACATACCAGATTGTGTGGCAGGAACAGGCCTTGCAGAAGCAGCAGTAGAGGTAGTAGCAGCAAAGCCAACACTACCATCCTCTGAGTTAGGATCTATGGAATGTTTTGACCTCAGATGCCGAATCATTGATGAAGTATTGTTGTAAAACTCTAAGACAGAATTACACTGCCGACAGGTCACCTCATCTTGGGAATTTCGGTCATAAAACTCCCATACCCTAGATCTGGGTCTCTTAATACCTCTACCCTCCATAGAAAGAATATATATTATTGTCTATATATCTATAATAATATCTGTCTCTCTATCTATCTATGTGTGTGTGTGTGTGTGTGTATTTATGATGTATGTAAGTATTTATGTACTGTATGTATATTATGTATGTTTATATTTCAATCAGGAGAGACTCGAGTGAAATCAAGAAAAATTTTAATATGCATTGAGCATAAGTAGAATTCAATTCAATTCAATTTTATTTATGTAGCGCTTTACATAAAGAAAAGGGCAGAGCCCATACTAATCCCTAATCCCCGAATAGCAGGCAAAAAACTCCCTGTAGGGAGAAAAAGCTTCGAACAGTGGTGAGAAAAAACTCCTCATTGAGAAGAAATCTCAGGAGGAACCTGGCTATTCTGGGGAAGCCCATCCTCCGCTGGCTGAATAATAAATTTATGATAAATTAGGGATGAGAGGATCAGGACAGCAGGAAGACAGCAGTCAGAATTAAAATGCTTAAAATCAGACAAGTCTTTGGCGCTTGGACTCTTCGGGAAGACTCGTAGAGCAGGAGCACGGCTCAGAGCAGCAGCTGGAAAAATCCCCCAAAAATAGGGGGCGGAAGCCCCCCGAAAACGCAGCCTGATGAATCCCCCAAAGGAAGGAAGGAATACTCGCCAAGCGGGAACATCATAATGACCGAGAAGCACGGGCTGCTGTGAGAGGAAAACATGATGAGCATGACATGGGACACAAATGAGGTCTAAAGAACTATACAATCCAGACATTAGCAAGCAATGGCTAGGGGCTGCAAAGCTCTGCATTTTTTTTCTCTTTTTACACATGATAGCCAGCAATTGCTGCATTTTTTTCCTTCTTTTTACACATGATGATAGCCAGCAATGGCTGCACTTTTTTTCTTTTTACACATGATAGCCAGCAATGGCTGCATTTTTTTTTTTTTACACATGATGATAGCCAGCAATGGCTGCATTTTTTTTTCTTTTTACACATGATGATAGCGAGCAATGGCTGCATTTTTTTTTTTTTTTTTTACATGATGATAGCCAGCAATGGCTGCATTTTTCCTTCTTTTTAAATGATGATAGCCAGCAATGGCTGCAACACATGATGATAGCCAGCAATGGCTGCATTTTTTTTTCTTTTTACACATGATAGCCAGCAATCGCTGCATTTTTTTTCTTTTTACACATGATGATAGCCAGCAATGGCTGCATTTTTTTTTTTTTTTTTACACATGATGATAGCCAGCAATGGCTGCATTTTTTTCTTTTTACACATGATGATAGCCAGCAATGGCTGCATTTTTTTTCTTTTTAGACATGATGATAGCCAGCAGTGGCTGCATTTTTTTTTCTTTTTACACATGATGATAGCCAGCAATGGCTGCAATTTTTTTTTTTTTCACATAATGATAGCCAGCAATGGCTAGAGGTGCAGAGCCCTGCATGCAATTAGCAAGTGACAGCAGAAATACAGATGAAAGCCAACCACCGACCACCAGTTATTTGCAAGCTTACCCTGGACTGAAAAGGCTTCAGGGATCTTTGGGCTTTGATGACAGCAGATGCTTCGGGGCGCACGTAGGATGCGTTTGCTGAAGATGACCAGTGGCTTAGTTGATAGAGAGGCCGTAGATATACCTTGCATAGCCGCTGAAGAGCGGCGCTTATTCTGAACAAATGATCCAGGTATTGCTTGGGCCATTACAAATAGGTTTGGAAAAGTTGGGTCAGAACATCTAGCTCCAAACTGAACCCCAGCTATAGACCTCATATATGGTGGAGTTTGAAGTGACAAACATCAACCAATGACAAACAAGAAAATCAAAGATTGCAGACCCTCGCCCCTTAAAGCATTGGCAGTGGTTACAATGCGTAAAATTTCAACTTAAACTGATTTTCTTTTTTTTTTTAAATAAGTTATACAAGCTGACGAATAGGCATATGGAAAAAATAATTCAGAAAACAGCTCCCAAATCCAAATTTGGATCCTCATCCAGGTCATCTCAGAGGCCAAGAAACGGTAGACAATCATCACTCTGGACTGTAAAGGCTTCAGGGATCTTTGGGCTTCGATATTTGTAGATGCTTCGGGGCGCACATAGGATGCATATGCTGAAGATGACCAGCGGCCTAGTTGTTAGAGAGGCCGTGCCTATACCTTGCATAGCCGCTAAAGAGCGGCACCTACTCTGAACAAATGATCCAGGTATTGCTTTGGCTATTAGAAATGGCTTGGAAAAGATGGGTCAGAACATCTAGCTCCAAACTGAACCCCAGCTATAGACCTCATATATGGTGGAGTTTGAAGTGACGAACAACAACCAATGAAAAACAAGACAATCAAGGATGCAGACCCTCCCCCTTTAAGGCATAGCAGTGTTAACAATGACAAGTTGCAAATAAACTGACGTGTAAAATTTTTTTTTTTTTTTGAGTAATACAAGCTGACGATAGACATATGGAGAAAATTCATAGAATGGTTCCCACTGACGATAGACATATGGAGAAAATTCAGAAAATGGTTCCCAAGTCCCGATCTGGATCCGGATCATCTCAGAGGGGACCTAGAAACGGTAGACACCCATCACCAATAAAAATTCAAGAAGATCCTATCAGCGGATGTTGAGTTATGCGAGCAGACAGACATATTACAATTACACAAATACGGATAATTGCAATAGATGCACAGACGGTACTGACTGGAACAGGTTTTAGAGGCAAAAGCAGAGAAACACAACATCTCCAACAAATCATGCAGTTTTAGGGCAGAGAGAGCGAGACCCTTCTCATGTAGGACCTAGCAGAAGCTAAATAAGGTGGCAGGGGAAGCTGAAACTATAGAGGGGACTGGAGTACCCAGAGGAAACCCACACAAAAATGGGGAGAACATGCACACTCCACGCGGGAAGGCCCCGCCGAATTCAAACCCACAGTCTTCTTGCTGAGAGGCAGCAGAGCTAACCACTGTGCCGCCCTGACCTTTGTAAATAATGCTTACTACGGCTTCATTGTGCACAGAACTGCGATGCGTTGCGATGCCAGAACATGCAAAAAATCCAAATACAATGGCTACGGCAATGGTTAAACCGTGCAGTGCTGAGGATTTGAGCTTAGGCAAAGACCGCGGCCATTTACATGTGAACCAGTGACCTTGAAAATAACCATCAAACCCAATGGAAGGGCAGCATCGATAAAACTGAAGAGAATTGGAGGAACAAACAGATAATAGAAAATGTCATGCCAATCCAATGAGTCAATAGTTTCGACCAGAATTTCAAATCGGAGCGGCCCCCCTCATCCAGGGAAATGACGTAATGCAGTTTAGGCACAGACGAGGCCGAGCGCAGCAGATGGGAATGAACGCGTGACTTTGGGGAAATACAGGAATCAGATGAATAGATGAATTCAAAACAATAGCAACATCTTATGACCATATGCCCCCAGACCAAGGGCAATCAATAAGCATAATAATGCAGCACATTTCCTCATAGCAACAACTTCGTTCGGCATATCCTCAAGGGATGAATTCTGATAAAACTCATTATGACAGTTTCCTAAACCGAACACATTTCAAGCGCCAATCAAGTACCGAAGCATCTAGCAAAACATAGGATAACATAATATTAGAGCTCTATCGCTCGCATTTCCACTGGATCTGTGCCATGTATACCAATGATACGTCAAATAGAGGAAATCCACGGAATCCGACGATATAAGCCTTGACATTTTAAACCGACAGCGCACTGAATGAACACCAGGCCTGCAATTTGCTTCAACGAGAGCATTTTTTTTTTTTCACTTTGATTGGCCCATTTCGTAATAAAACTGATCGTGGGTAAATCTGCGCAGGCTATTTTTTAGCGGAATGTGACCGTGTTATTTTTTGAAACTTGACCCATCAGCCTCGGTACATGTTATTTTCTGGTGTTGTACCGGAGCATCTCAGCAAACCAGAACATCATCAAAAAGAAAGCCGATTAATCCCAGTAACTTTCGACTCAAAAGCGAAAACTCATACTATCACGGATTCACAACACGCAGACCAACCATTTCAAGTGTCCACCTCTTCCAACTCCGATGATCACAACCGACAGCCAATGAAAACCCAAATTCAGCATCTCAGAAAACAGAACATTATTAAGACCAATAAAAGAAAAGGATTTTTTTTTTAACACTGGAATAATGGACTACTAAATGTATGAACATGTACAGCACTCAATACATGGTCGGGGCTCCATTTGCATGAATTACTGCAGCAAAGCAGTGAGGCATGGAGGCGATCAGCTTGTGGCAAAAGAGGCTTGCGCTGAAGTAGATGGCTGGAAAGCTGGCTGAAGCGTGGTCTGGATGATGCAGCCAGTGCGTATGCGAGAAATGGAGGCGAGTGTAGATTGCAAGAGCGGAGCTAATCTCAGCGAACAGCAGCATGAATGAACTAGAGCAGAGAAAAAGGACATTTTTTAAAAAGACAGCAACATAACGATTGGCTAGCGATGCGACTGAGGTGTGCCACAGTTGGATGGAAGAGATCAGCTGCTACACCAGCTGACTGCTCAATTGACGGCCACAGACATTGACTGCAGAGGTTTATGGGCGAGCATGCGAGTGAACGAAAAGAAAATAAACGGAGTTGACGTGCGCGAGAAAGGGAGTCTTCCTGACTGAACTTTCGCTAAGCTTCATAACAATTTATCTGTCTCCTCTATCTAATTTATCTATCTATATTATATATTGAACAGCTCTAGCAAACTCCGCACAAACTCTCACACCACAGCTCAACGCAACAAAACACCTCGAACACATCAAACATCTCTGTATTTCCCGCGGCTTTTTAAAACCTGTAGCCGTGGCTATCACGTGACGTTTCAAAACATCTCTGGAACTACATGCCAGAACCGGTAGTATCAAAACGTTTTGAATCAGTCAAACTTCGGTTTTGAAATTGCCATCTCTAACCCTCGGTCTGACGTCCTGGAATCAACTCTGCCTGCCTCTGACTACGTCCTTTCGTTCCTGCCCCAGTAAACCTGATTGTCTTCTGCCTCTGACTCTGAGTTCTGCCTGTGTGCTTCCTGGTCCCTTCTGCCATCTTCCAAGCCCCTGTCCAAGCCACCCATCCTGCCACCCCACTGCCTGTCTGTGTGGATACGACCCAGCCTACCAAGCATCAAGCCAGCCTGCTCAGGTGGCTCAGTAGTAAATCCCGCCTGCAGTGTGGGCAACCCGGGTTTGAATTCCGTCATCGGCGCCCACTTCCCTGTGTACCCGAAAGAGCTCCACTCAACATCCACAGGTTCCAAATCATGATCGACACCAGGTTACCCTGTGTTGTTTCCTGTTTGCCCCTGCTCCTAAATCATTAAAAACCAGGAAAGAGTCATTCACGCTGATTGTGCTGCTTTTGGGTCCTGCCACTCCCCGTGTCAGTACAATCTGGCCAGACATAGACCCAGTATGCAATCCACCTCCCCTGAGCTGACTGGAAAAGATTGAAGCCGTCCTCCAGCACCATGAGGCCATGTTGTCAGCCGCCGCCTCCGACACCAGGCAAGCCTTTGCGGCATTAACCGACCAACTGCTGCAGCTGACGTCTATGGTGGCTCAGCCTGCTGCCCCTCCTGCACCTGTACCAGCTCCTGACCCTGTGCTATCCATGGGGTCTCCAGAACTTCAAGTAGGAACCCCTGAGCGTTACGATGGAGACCCAGAGACCTGCGCCCCCTTCCTGACAAACTGCTCCCTGCTGTTCTCCCTCCAGCCCTGTACCTTCGCTTTCGAGCAGGCGAAGGTGGCTTTCACTATCAACCACCTGATGGTCCAGGCCCATTTGTGGGGCACCGCTGAGCGGGAAAGACAGTCCCCAGCCTGCATCTCGTTCCAGTCCTTTGCAGGGGAGTTACGTAAGGTCTTTGGTCTGGGGGTCTCCAGCTCCGAGGCTGCTCAGGGACTACTAACTCTGAAACACAGAGAGGACCCTTCACCTCTTGTGGAGCCGGTGTTTCTGGCCAAAGATGGCTTGAGATGTGGAGCAGTGGTGCCAGAGGTGTCAGATGTGTGTTGGGGAAGGCTGTACAACCTAAGGTTCGGACCGACTGGGGCACGCTGCAGGCAGGTCAGCCAAATGAGATCCTGGCCATGGACTTTACATCCTTAGAGCCTGCAAATGATGGCAGAGAGAATGTGCTTGTTCTAACAGATGTTTTTACCAAATATGCTCAAGCCGTCCCTACCCATGATCAAAAAGCAACCACTGTAGCCGATATCCTAGTGCAACAGTGGTTCCATTGGTTCGGTCCACCAGTGCGAATACATTTGAATCAAGGGCAGAATTTTGAAAGCTTGGTTATCCAACAACTCTGTCAGATGTATGGGATCCAGAAAAGTAGAACAACACCCTGCCACTCGCAAGGAAACGAGCAATGTGAAATGTTTAACCGGACACTGCATGACCTGTTGTGCACCTTGCCAGCGGTGGAGAAGCGCCGGTGGCCCCATCATCTGCCCCAGCTACAACACGACTCCACACTAGAACACCGGGCAGGGCTCAACAGTGTGAGCACCTAGTCGCAAATGCTAGTAAAAATAGTTCAGTGCGAATTGTGAAATGCAATTAGTAGCACGTGTGCGACTGCCAAATTTTACCTTTCAATAAATGTTTTATGATGTGTTGCGGACGTTTGGAGGTTGTGGCCGGTTGTGCACTTGAATGCAGCCTCAGCTGAAAAAAAAATCACGTGATTTACACGTAGTGAGCAGTGAGCATGCTTGCCGACGTGCTGCGGGAGGCGGTTATAGGCAAAGGGAGTATCTATGGTAACGAGACAAGCCAAACGAACGAAAACAGAACGTGTGAACTATGAAGCGCATTAGTGATTATTTTAAAAGGGCGACAGAGCCAGAAGCTGTGGACCCAGGCACCGAGGCCGAAATTGTGGAAGAAGAGGAAGAAATGGACGAGGACAAGGAAGAAGTAACTGAAGAAACCGAAGGAGCAGGCGATGACGCTACCATTCCCAGCTGTAAAAAGTACAGGTTTAATGCTGACTGGCAGAAAACATT